>OX940801.1:18215107-18338072 GCA_954870605.1 Acer campestre | reverse complement strand
GAGACAGGAAAACGAATATGGACCACAATGCCAAAAATTTCTTCACATCCACCGTTTGTGATGGCTATTTTCTTTACATCGGACAATCATATAGAAGGATACAGATGCTTGGAAAATATTCCGTGTGATGCTGAAGCTTTTTAAAAGCTTATTTATAACCGTTGGGTGATAAAAAATATCATCCAACGGTTGAACATATAAATTGCAAAAGGGAAAACTTTGAAACTTGCCAAAAAATTAGTGGGTTTATTGTTTTTGTCCAAAATTATCATTTTTATTGTTTTTGTCAGCATATCCATTTTTTGGATAAGATTACCCTTATTTATAAAAAAAAAAAAAAAATTCTCTTTTTTTTTTTCTCTTTTTCTTCTTCTCTTTCCTTTCCACATAATCTTTTTTTTTCCTTCTCTCTCTCTCTCTCCTTCTCTCTCACGTTCATCTTCTTCTTCTTTCTCCTCTCTTCTCTTTCTTTTTCACACCTTCCACTCTTCTCCTTTTCTCTCTCACTCCTTCTCTCATTCTTCCTCTTCTCTTACTCTTCTCTCTTCTCTTTCTCTTTCACTTTTTTTTTTTTTTTTTTTCAGATTTGAAAAAATTCAGATTTTTATTTTGAAAATTTTCAGATTTGTGGTTTTGTTTAAGTTTGGGTTGTGGTTGTTTTTATGAATGGTGGGAGTTGTGTTTGAGTTTGGGTTTTGTTGAAAAAAAAATTCAAAATTTTTCAGATTTGATTTTTATCAAAGAAAAAATTTCAGATTTTATTTTGTTTAAACACACCAGGGTAAAACAAATTAAACACACCAGACAAAACAAATTAAACACACCAGACCAAATGAATTAAACACATCAGGGTAAAACGAATTAAACACACCAGGCAAACGAATTAAACACACTAGGGCAAACCAATTAAACACACCAGGGTAAAACGAATTAAACACACCAGGGTAAAACGAATTAAACACACCAGGACAAATCAATTAAACACACCAGGCAAAACGAATTAAACATACCAGGGTAAAACGAATTAAACACACCAAGCAAAACGAATTAAACACACCAAGAAAAACGAATTAAACACCCGGTGTGTTTAATTGATAGCCTGGTGTGTTTAATTGGTGACCAAGTGTGTTTAATTGATGGTCTGGTGTGTTTAATTCGTTTTACCCTAGTGTGTTTAATTCATTAGCCTTGGTGTGTTTAATTCGTTTGCCTGGTGTGTTTAATTCGTTTTGCCCTGGTGTGTTTAATTCGTTTTACCCTGGTGTGTTTAATTCGTTTGGCCTGGTGTTTTTAATTTGTTTTACTCTGGTGTGTTTAATTGTTTTTTTCCCTGGTGTGTTTAATTTGTTTTGTCTGGTGTGTTTAATTTGTTTTACCCTGGTGTGTTTAATTTATTTGGCCTGGTGTGTTTATTCATTTTGACTGGTGTGTTTAATTGGTTTACACCTAGTGTGTTTAATTGGTCTGGTGTGTTTAATTGATTACAACTGGTGTGTTTAATCGTTGGTCTGGTGTATTTAATTGAACAAAATCTGGAAAAAAAAAAATTACCAAACATGATCTGAATTTTTTAAAAAAAATCTGGAATTTTTAAACAAAACAAAATCTAGAATTTTTTTTTAAAAATCTAGAAAAAAATTTAAACATTCAAATCCAACTAACACTCAAATCCAAACATTCACAATTAGAACCACCCTTAAAATCAACTATATTCACAACCACAACCACAACCACATTCACAATTTCAAATGCAAACCTTTTTTAAATCTGAAAATTTTTCCAAAAAAAAAAAAAAAAAAAAAAAAAAAAAAAAAAAAAAAAAAAACTGAATTTTTAAAAATAATCTGGAAAAAAAAAAATCTGGAAATTTTTTTAACAAACATAATCTGAAATTTTTTGAAAAAATCTGGAATATTTTCAAAATCAAAAAAACCTAAATTTTTTTAAAAAAATATGGAAATAACTTTAAACAAAAACAAAATCTGAAAAAAATTTCAAAAAAAAAATTGAAATTTTAAAAAAAATCTGGAAAAAATGTGAAAGAGAAAGAGAAAGAGAAGTGAGGAGAAAAAGAGAAGAAGAAGGAGGAGGGAAGATCGGACGACCGATCGAACGTCGGTCGTCCGATCTAAAAATTTTTTATTTAAAAAAATCTGTTTTTTTTTTTTTTAAATCTGGAAAAATAAAAAAGAGAAAGAGAAAGAGGAGGAGAAGAAGAAGAAGGAGGAGGAGGAGATGTGAAAGAAGAAGGAGGAGGCGTGAAAGAAGAAGGAGGAGGAGGAGGAGAGAGGAGGAGAGAAAGAGAGAAGGAGGAGAGAAAGAGAGAAGAATGAGAGAAAGGAGAGAGAAGAGGGATGCGTGAAAATGAGATAGGAAGGAGAGAGAGGAGGTTTTGAAAAAAGAATAGGGGCAATTAAGTTCTCACAGTATATTTAATGACAAAAACAATAAAAATGATAATTTGTGACAAAAACAATACGTCCCCTTAATTTTTGACTAAAAAGGTCTATTTCCTCAATTGGAAAACATGTTTTATTTAAAATAGAGGAAATAGAGGTTTTTAGTCAAAAATTATGGGGCTTTATTGTTTTTGTCAACAATTATCATTTTTATTGTTTTTGTCAACAAAATAGCTGTGAAGACGAAATTGCCCATATTTTTTTTATTTACCTCTTCTCTCTCCTTTTCTCTCTCATTTCACAGCAGACATTTATTTTTTTCTTTCTCTCTCTCCTTTTCTCTCTCACCTTCCTCACCGTCTCTTCTTCTTCTCTCCTCCTCTCCTCCTCCTCTCTCCTCCATCTTCTCTCTTTCTCTCCTCTATTCTCCGTCGTTTCTTCTCTCCTTCTTCTTCTTCTCTTTCTCTCCTCTCCTCTCTTTCTCTTTCAAGTTTTTTTTCCAAGTTTTATAAAAAAATTCAGATTTTTTTTTAAGCAAAAATTTTCAGATTTCGTTTTTTTCAAAGAAAATTTCTAGCTTTGAGGGTGGTTGTTGTGTTATAAATGGTGAGAGTTGTGTTTAGGTTTGGGTTTGGGTTTTGTAAAAAAAGAAATTCAGATATTTATTTTTTTAAAAAAAAATTCAGATATTTATTTTTTTTTAAAAAAATTCAGATTTGATTTTTTTTTTTTTTTTCAGATCTCGTTTTTTCTAGATTCATTTTGTTTAAATTTTTTTGTGTGGTTGTGTTTAAGTTTGGGTTGTGGTTGTGTTTAATTTTTAGATTTTATTAAATTTTTTTTTTCAGATCTCGTTTTTTTCCAGGTTGTGGTTGTTGTTGTGCTTAAGTTTGAGTGTTATTTGTTTAAAAAAATTTTAGATTTTGTTTTGTTTAAATTTTTTCCAGATTTAAAAAAAAAAAAATTTAGGTTTATTTATTTATTTTTTTTTTTGTGGAAAAAATTCTAGATTTTAAACACAATTAAATTCCAGATTATGTATTTTTTTTTTCCCTTAATTTCATGTTGAAGTTGAAGTCCAGATTTTTCAGTTTCCAGATTTTAATTTTTTTTTTTCCAGACTAGTGTGTTTAATTGTATTACTGGTGTGTTTAATTGGGTTGGAAAAATGTGTGTGTTTAATTGGTTATAACTGGTGTGTGTAATTGTTTATTACTGGTGTGTTTAATTGGGTGCTAATGGTGTGTTTAATTGGTTAATATTGGTGTGTTTAAATGATTTGAACTGGTGTGTGTAAATCAAACTGGTGTGTGTAAATCAGGCATAAATCAATTAAACACACCAAGACAAATCAATTAAACACATCAGAGCAACTCAATTAAACACAATAGGGCAAATTAATTAAACACACCGGGGAACCCAATTAAACACACCAAGGTTGACCTATTAAACACACCAGTTATAAATCAATTAAACATACCAATGTTGACCAATTAAACACACCATGTGTAAACCAATTAAACACACCAGTTATAAATCAATTAAACACACCAGACTAATTAAACACACCAAGGCAACCCCATTAAAAACACCAGGTGTAAATCAATTAAACACACCAGTGTAAATCAATTAAACACACTAGGGTAACCCAATTAAACACATCAGGACAACCTAATTAAACACATCAAGACAAATCAATTAAACACACCAGAGGACCAAATTAAACACACTAAGGCTGGCCAATTAAACACACCAAGTGTAAACCAATTAAACACACCAGTTATAAATCAATTAAACACACCAGGACAAGACCAAATTAAACACACCTGGAGAGAAGAAGAAGAAGATGAATGTCTGGGAAGAAGAAAAAGAAAAAGAAAAAAAAAATAGAAAAAAAAATAGAAAAAAAATAAAGAAGAAGAAGAAAAAGAAAAAGAAAAGTGAAATTTTTTATTTATTTATATAGAAGGGCAATCTTGTCCAAAAAGTGGATATTTTAACAAAAACAATAAAAATGATAATTTTTGACAAAAACAATAAACTCACTAATTTTTTGGCTAGTTTTAAAGTTCTCTCTTTAAAATATATAATATGGGAGAACTTTAAAACTAGCTAAAAATTAGTGGATTTATTGTTTTTGTCCATGATTATCATTTTTATTGTTTTTGTTAAAATATTTACTTTTTGGACAGGATTGCCCTTCTTTATAAAAAATAAATTTCCTTTTTTTTTTCTTTTTCTTCTTCTTCTTTTCCAAAAAAAAAAAATTTTCTCTATTATTTTTTCTTCTTCTTCTTCTTCCCAGACCTCCTTCTTCTTATTATTCTTCCCGGATGTGTTTAATTGTGTTTCTTGGTGTGTTTAATTGGTAGCCTGGTGTGTTTAATTGGTCAGGCCTGGTGTGTTTAATTAGTCTGGTGTGTTTAATTGGTTTATACCCGGTGTGTTTAATTGGTCAGCCCTGATGCATTTAATTGGGTTGTCATGATGTGTTTAATCGATGGTCTGGTGTGTTTAATCGGTGGCCTGATATGTTTAATTAGTTTGATGTGTTTAATTGGTTTACAAATGGTGTATTTAATTGGTCAGCCCTGATGTGTTTAATCGGTTGTCTAATGTGTTTAATTGAACTAAATCTAGAAAAAAAAAAAAATTAACAAACATAATCTGATTTTTTTATTAAAAAAAAATATGGAAAAAAATGACCAATTAAACAAAACCTAAACCCAAACATAACTTCCACCATTCATAAAAACAACCACAACCTAGAAAAAAAACGAGATCTGAAAAAAAAAAAAAATTAAGAAAAAAATCTGAAAATTAAACACGACCCAAACTTAAACACAATCACAAAAAACAAAAACAAAAAAAAAAATTAAACAAAATGAAATCTGGAAATTTTGTTAGCAAATCTGAAAAAACAAATTTAAATAAAAATCTAAAAAAAAAAATTTATAAAAATCTGAATTTTTTTTTAACAAAACCCAAACCCAAACATAACTCCCACCGTTTATAAACACAACAACCACCCTCAAATCTGGAAATTTTCTTTGAAAAAAAACGAAATCTGAAAATTTTTAAAAAATCTAGAAAAAAATGAGAAAGAGAAGGAGAAGAGAGGAGAGAAAGAGAAGAAGAAGAAGGAGAGAAGATTGAACGACCGACGATCAGAAAATCCATCGGAAAACCTAAACTTAAACACAACCACCAAATCTGAAATTTTGTGTTTAAAAAAAAACCTAAATTTTTTAAAAAAAATCTAAAAAAAAAAGAAAACGAGAAAGAGAAGAAGAAGGAGGTGAGAAGACGTGAGAGAGAATAGAGGAGAGAAAGAGAGAAGAAGGAGAAAAAGTAGAAGAAGAAGGCATGAGATCGGAGAAAAGGAGAAAGAAAAAGAGGAAAAAAAAAATTCTGGTGAAAATGAGAGAGAAGAGGTTTTGAAAAAAAAAAAAAGGGGTAATTATATCTTCACATCTTATTTAATGACAAAAACGATAAAAATGATAATGTTGGACAAAAACAATACCCCCTCTTAATTTTTGACTAAAAATGCATATTTCCACTATATAATATTCTATAAACTTAAAACCGGTGTGACTGGTTAGAGTGAGTGTACGGCTGATGTGTGGCATGGTAAAATTTAATATAATAAATCAACCTAAAACCACACCGTTTTACAGGATAACTAATTAATTAAAATTGTTTAATTTTATTAGTTTATGAATACTAATTATAATCATATAAAATAGGTTAAATATTAACAATATGATATTATTCAAATATAAATTTAAAAATAAGTAAATATAGGAAGAACTTTAAAACTATCCAAAAAATTAGTGGGTTTATTGTTTTTATTCAAGATTATCATTTTTATTGTTTTTATCAAAATATCCATTTTTGGGGCAGAATTGCCCTCCTTCATATATATAAAAAAAATCTCTATATTTTTTTTTCTTTTTCTTCTTCTTCTTCCTAGACCCCCATCTTCTTCTTCTTCTTCCTGGATGTGTTTAATTGTGTTAGACCTGGTGTGTTTAATTTGGTCTTACCCTGGTGTGTTTAATTGATTTTCCATGGTATGTTTAATTAAGTTGTCCTGGTTGTGTTTAATTGGTCTGCCCTGATGTATTTAATTGGGTTGTCATGGTGTATTTAATTGGGTTGCTCTGATGTGTTTAATTGATTTACACCTGGTGTGTTTAATTAGTCTAGTATGTTTAATTGATTTACACCTAATGTGTTTAATTGGTTTACACCTTGTGTGTTTAATTGGTCATCCCTGGTGTATTTAATTAGGTTGTCATGGTGTGTTTAATTGGTGGCCTGATGTATTTAAACAAAATGAAATCTTGAAATTTTGTTTGAAAAAAATCAAATCTAAAATTTTTTGTTAAAAAAAAAATCTGAATTTTTTTTCTTAACAAAACCCAAACCCAAACACAACTCCCACCATTCATAAAAACAACCACCACCCTTAAATCTGGAAATTGAACAAAACGAAATCTAAAAAAAAAAAAAAAATGAAATGAAATCTAGAAATTTTGTTTGCAAAAAAAAAAAAAAAAAAAAAAAACAAATCTGAAATTTTTTGTTTAAAAAAAAAATTTTGAAATTTTTTTAAAAACCTGGAAAAACGAGATCTGAAAAATTAAACACAACCACAACCACAAACACAAAAAAAATTAAACAAAATGAAATTTGGAATTTTTTTTAGCAAAAAAAAACAAATTTGAAATTTTTTGTTTAAAAAAACCTAGAAAAAAACGAGAAAGAGAAATAGAAGAAGGAGAGAATATGTGAGAGAGAATAGAGGAGAGAAAGAGAGAAGACAAATGAGAGAGAGATGAGAGAAAGAGAGAAAAGGAGAGAGAGAAAGAAAAAAAAATGTTATGCAGAAAATGTGAGAGAAGAGGTAAAAAAAAAAAAAATAGGGGCATTTAGGTCTTCACAGCCAAAGAATGAATAGAAACAATAAAATTGATAATGTTGATTAAAAGCAATAATGCCTCTTAATTTTTGACTAAAAAGGCCTATCTCCTCATAAATTAAATTATATTAACAATAAATATTATTATGGGTCTATTCGTTGAAGTTTTCTATTTTTTAAAACGAAAAATAATAAAAAAAATAAGAAAAAAAGAAAACTGTTGTAAATTAAATTGGAAACATAATAAGGAACAATAATTAAATAATAAAGAATTAAAGAATAAAATACAAGAAGAAAGAAAGAAAGATGAACGAGAGAGAGATGTGAGAAATCATATTGCTATTTCAAGTGAATCAAGTGAGTAACAACAACAAAAAAAGCCAACCTCAAACGTTGACAATGTAAAGCTATTTATAAATGCATGGACCAATTAAAACATTCCAAACAATTGCCATTCTTCATTCTACATGTGGAGGAGTAACTTGGATCCTCCATGTGTCCAAGCTTATACAAGAAGCCAAGAGCAATTTTTTAGTGGAAATCCGCATGTCGTAATACTCCCCCTTGGGTTTCCACCATTTGTATTTAATTTGCTAGGAAAAATCCAGTGGGATAAAAACCTTAGCAAAATATATACAATGATCTTCTGGATCAAGTGGTGGGGGTATGTTCAGAACTGCCTCATTAAAACCTTCCCGGTAAAACCCAGTGGGATAAAATCCGGTAGAAGGAAAAAGAGTACAGTATACATACATTCATTCAAAAATTTTGCTCCCCCTGAATGAAACTTCAATATCAATCATGTAATTTGCAGAGTCGATGCATGCCAATCTCATATACCAGTTTCTCAAAAGTTGATGTAGACAATGTTTTGATAAACAAATCTGCAAGATTATCCGTAAACCGTATTTGTTTAACATCGATCTGTCGACTCTGTTGAAGTTCATGAGTATAGAAGAATTTGGGAGAAATATGTTTGGTTCTGTCTCCTTTGATATATCCCCCTCTAACTTGAGCAATACAAGCCGCATTATCTTCAAATATCGGTGTCGGCATTCCTGTAGATAATGAAAATTCACATGTATTTTGAATATGAGAAATTACTGACCTTAGCCACACGCATTCTCGGCTTGCTTCATGAAGTGCAAGTATCTCAGAATGATTTGATGATGTAGCAACAATAGTTTGCTTTGTGGAGCGCCAGGATATTGCTGTGCCATTATAAGTAAAAACATACCCCGTTTGTGAACGAGCTTTATTGGGATCAGATAGATACCCGGCATCAGCATAACCAATTAAACCTGAAAAGTTGTTAGATTTTGAAAAATATAACCCTAAATCTTTTGTTCCACGAAGATAACGAAAAAGATGTTTGATCTCATTCCAATGTCTTCGAGTTGGTGCTGAACTGAATCTAGCAAGCAAATTTACTGAAAATGAGATATCTGGTTGAGTACATTGAGCCAGATATAATAAAGCACCAATTGCATTAAGATATGGTACTTCAGGACCAAGTATCTTTTCACCATCTTTCAGTGGTCGGAATGGATCTTTCTTAGGATCAATGGTTCTAACAATCATAGAAGTACTTAATGGGTGAGCATTATCCATATTAAATCTTTTCAGAATCTTTTCAGAATCTTTTCAATATAAGCTGATTGATGGATAAGTATTCCGTCTGATTTATGCTCAATTTCCAGACCGAGACAATATTTTGTCTTTCCCAGGTCTTTCATTTCAAATTCCTTTTTTAAATATTCAGCAGTTTTCAGGAGCTTTCTAGGAGTTCCAATCAAATTCATGTCATCAACGTAAACTGCTATAATAGCAAATCCAGATTCTGATTTTTTTATGAAAACACATGGGCATATGGGATTATTGATATATCCCTCTTTAATCAAATATTCACCGAGGCGGTTGTACCACATGCGCCCAGATTGCTTTAATCCATATAAGGACCTTTGTAATTTAATTGAATATAAATTGCGAGGTCTCGAGTTGTATGCTTCTGGCATTCTAAACCCTTCAGGGATTTTCATATAAATATCTGAATCGAGTGAGCCATATAGGTAGGCAGTTACTACTTCCATAAGACGCATTTCAAGTTTTTTTGAGACAGCCAAACTTATCAGAAATCGAAAATTAATTGTATCCATCACTGGTGAATATATCTTATCAAAATCAATACCAGGTCTCTTTGAGAAACCATGTGCTACGAGTCGTGCTGTATGTCGCACCACCTCGTTTTTCTCATTACGTTTCTGTACAAAAACTCATTTGTATCCAACAGGTTTGACGTTTTCAGGCATCTAGACTATTGGTCCAAATACTTTACGTTTGGTTAATGAAGTCAATTCTGCTTGAATTGCTTTTTTCCATTTAGGCCAATCAGACCTTTGCCTACAATCATTAAGGTTATGAGGCTCATAATCATCATTTAAAATTTCAGTAGCCACTGTGTACGAAAATATATCATCAATGATTATTTCTTCGCGATTCCACATTTCTCCTGTATAATTTATAGAAATTTCCTCATTTCTATGTTCTTGTATCTCTTCAGAGATTCCTTCCCCTACAGGGGTCTCTTGTTTCCTTTCAAGGACATCTAACTCTTGTAGAGTTGATTCAGAGAAAGTGGATTTATTTATCATTTCAGGAACATGATCCTGATATTTTGTTTTCTTCCTTCGAGGAACAGTATCTTTCGAACCAAGTAGCCTACCACGCTTCTGGCGTACAGTAGATGATTCTTTTGCTATTATTTGTTTAGATTGTTCTTCTGGAACAATCACCCGTGCTGGTACATTAACAGCTGGGATGTGTGATTTTGTTACCTTAGTAGCATCTGTAAATCCATCTGGTAACTGATTTGCTATTATTTGAAGATGAACTATCTTGCGTACTTCATTATCACATTGAGATGTGTATGGGTCAAGATGAGTTAGACCAGGAACTTTCCAAGAAAATTCACGCTTCTCTTCAGGAGAAGTTTTTCCTTTCCCTAATGATGGGAAATTTCCCTCATCGAAATGACAATCAGCAAATCGTGCAGTAAAAAGATCACCAGTTAAAGGTTCCAAATATCTAATAATTGATGGTGAATCTAGACCAACATATATTCCCAAACACCGTTGGGGTCCCATTTTACTTCTATTTGTAGGTGCAATTGGGACATATACTGCACAGCCAAAAGTACGCAGATGGGAAATATCTGGTTGATGGCCAAATACAAATTGTACAGGAGAATATTGATGATAAGCAGTGGGACGAAGACGAATTAAAGCAGCAGCATGTAAAATAGCATGTCCCCAAACAGAAATTGGTAATTGTGTTTGTAATAATAAAGTTCTTGCAATTACCTGAAGACGCTTGATAAATGATTCTGCTAATCCATTCTGAGTATGAACATATGGAACTGGATGCTCAACATCAATCCTAACTGATTTGCAATATTCATCAAATGTTTTGGAGGTAAATTCATTAGCATTATCAAGGCGGATTGATTTGATTGGATGATTGGGAAAATGTGCCCGAAGCCTGATAATCCGTGCGAGTAATCTTGCAAAAGTAACATTGCGTGTTAATAATAAGCAAACATGTGACCATCTGCTGGATGCGTCAATTAGGACCATAAAATAGCGGAACGGTCCACTTGGTGGATGAATAGGTCCACATATGTCTCCTTGAATCCTTTGTAGGAATGATGGAGATTCAAAACCAACTTTAGAATGGGATGGTTTTATTACCAATTTCCCTTGTGAACATGCAGTACATAAATTTTCATGGGATAAAAGAATCTTTTGGTTCTTTAATGGATGCCCATGATAATTTTCAATGATTTTACGCATCATTATAGATCCCGGGTGACCAAGACGGTCATGCCAAAGCATAAATATTTTTGGATCTGGGAACTTTTGGTTCATAATTGCATAAATTTATACACCTCTTATAAGAGTGTAATATAATCCAGATGATAAACCACGTAGCTTTTCCATAATGAGCTTCTGGCCTGAATTATGAGAAGTAATGCACAGATACTCAATATTCTCATCACTTATAGTTTCTATGTGATATCCATTGCACCTTATATCTTTAAAACTAAGTAGATTTCTTCTGGATCTACTTGAATATAAAGCATCACTGATACATATTTTAGTATCGTTTGGTAACAATATCATTGCTCTACCAAAGCCTTCTATCAGATCTGCTGGACCCGATATTGTATTAACATTTGCCTTGAGCAAGGTTAAATTCAGAAAGTATTTCTTATTTCGTAGAATCGTATGCGTCGTTGTACTATCAGCCAGACATATATCTCCTGTATCTTGCTTTTCAATATCACTCAACTTATCGGTTAAAGACATATCTATTCACAAAACAAAAACAAAAACAAAAATAAATAAAGTGCAAATCAGATAGAGTGATCAAAAATATAAACATGTAGATATGAAAATATATCACTTCATAAAACAAAATCATGAATCATATTGATCTTTCGAACTTCCGGTTCGACCATGAACTGCAGGTTCATAAAATTCTAAAAACTTCAGGTTCTAAATAGAAATTACAAATTGACTTTCTAGATGAAAGAATCGTAACTTGATTCAATTCAGAATTTCTGGTTCTAATAAACTTTGACATAAAATTTTTAATATCACAATTTAAATTGAATTTAGAGCTTCAAGTCTGATTAGAATCTCATGTTCAAAACTTAAGAACTTCAAGTTTAGTTTCAATACTTCGTATTCAAAATTAGAACTTCAGATTCTGATCGGTTTGTAAAACTGCGCCAACTTAAATATTATAATATTAAATCCAGAAACTTCAAATTCTAGTTAGTCGGTCTAACCGAGCTTGGTTTAATTTCCAGAAACTTAACGATTGACCTAGTTAGGCTCAACACATAATTTATACAATTCCAGAAACTTCAGGTTCTGGTTAGTTGGCATATTCAAATACATAAATTGCATAAAATTAAATAGATGCGTAAAATTAAAATAACAGATAATACAACAGAAATAAGATAAAGAAGAATGAAAGAATAACAATATGTGATAAAGTGAATAGAGGATAAAATTTTTATTGATGATTTCGGATTACATCATGACCACACAATTTCAGCTGTGTAATGATTTTGAATAAAGCAGTATTATACTTAGAGACTGATCCAAAGTCTTGAAAACATAAACGTTGCCACTAATACCTAGCATTTGGTAATGCAACATCGGGTTGGTTATTAAATTGGTCTTTTAGTTCTTGCCATGGAACTTCTGGTTCTGTGACAGTTAGGTTTGGGCTTTTAGATCGTAATTGTCCCCATACACTTCAGTGTAGCAAATTTTAAATTTGCAAGCTTTGACATTATTACAACTTCTGGTTATCCGAAAATCACAATCAGAGTCAGAACTTCTGGTTTGATAAAAATCCGAGAAATTTAAATCTTCAGATATATAAAGGAATAAATTCATAAATTTCAGATTTCAGCAATGATAAATAAATCCATGAACTTCAGGTTCTGGATGAGTGACCAAATTATTTAAATAAAAATTACAAAATAAAATACGTAATAATAAATGCGGAAAAAGTAAATCCAGAACTACGGGTTCTGGTAGGTTGGCATAACCAATCTCATAAAAGCATATAAATAAATAAATACAAGAAAATAAATCGCTTAAAATTAAATAAAATGCAGGAAAATAAATTGCGTAAAAGTAAAATGCGAAAAAGTAAACTTAGAATTGCAGGTTCTGGTATTAATAAATAAACATTTGGAAACTTTAGGTTTTAATAATAATAAATTTAGAACTTCAGGTTCTAGTAATAAATCTTAGGAACTTCAGGTCCCAGTAATAATAAATTCAGAACTTCAGGTTCTGGGAATAACAGTATTCGTGCTGATAACGTGTTGTAAATTAAATAGAAAAACACAATAGGGAACAATAATTAAATAATAAAGAAATAAAGAATAAAATACAAGAAGAAAGAAAGAAAGATGAACGAGAGAGAGATGTGAGAAATCATATTGCCTTGCCTTAGTATTTCAAGTGAATCAGGTGAGTAACAACAACAAAAAAGCCAACCTCAAACGTTGACAATGTAAAGCTATTTATAAATGCATGGACCAATTAAAACATTCCAAACAATTGTCATTCTTCATTCTGCATGTAGAGAAGTAACTTGGATCCTCCATGTGTCCGAGCTTATACAAGAAGCCAAGAGCAATTTTTTAGTGAAAATCCACATGTTGTAATAAAAACACATTTTTCACTTTTATTGAACAAAAACTAAAAATGATATTTTGATGTTTTCACTGTTTTATACTTTTGTTTTCAATTTTTTAAACGCATATGAAACCTATTAAATGGATTATATTTATTCTTTTTATTAATAATAAATACATTTTTTAAAAATAAAAAAGTATGAAAAGACATAAATTAATTGAACTTAATTTAAATTGATTTTACTAATTAAAAATATAAGAAATATAAAAATTAATTAAAACTGTGAAATGATTATCAAGACCATAAATGTGGTTATCAAAGTCGTAAAAGTGCTTACAAGTCAAATTAAAATATAAAATCATGAAAGGTTACCAAAGCCAAAAAAGTAGTTACCAACCCCGTAAAGGTAGTAATAATGACCATAAATGTAGTTACAAACAAAATTTTAAGAAACCATGAAATGATTACCATGGCAGTAAAAGTGGATACCAAAATTGTAAAAATGGTTACCATGGCCATATAAGTAGTTACAGGTCAAATTTCGAAAGAAAAAATAATCATGGAAAGAGAGCAACTATGAGTCTACTCTATAACATCAAGGATCACTTTCTTCATTTGACAAACTGATGACTTCACTACAAACACACAAATAAAAAGATAGTAACATGAGCCAGGAGGCTTGCAAATACAATATTTATGGATAAAATTGCTCACAGCACAAGAAATGATCCCATATCATCTTTAAGTTGTCTTTAAACATTTCGAGTATTGAATCCGTTTCAACTTTCTTTTCCTGAAATTTGAAAGAAAAATTTATAAGCACATGTGGTATAAATTTTTGCAGAACATAGTTGCATCAAGAAGCAGGGTAAACAAACAAAAATCATATTCTTTAACATTGAAAGTAAAATATGACATGCTAAATTTTGTGATGTAGATTCTACCAAAGTATGTAAAATTAGTTGGATGCTCAATTTCTGATTTCATTGCTGTTCCACTGATGAATCTCCAATTAATGTCTCTAAGCTATTTTGCAACCAAACGGTGGATAAAAGAAGCAGTGTAGTGAAAGCAATACGCATCATTTTACCTGTAAATCGGAAACTAAGCTTTTCAACTTTAGATAAACCTCAATTGCAGCTTGACCATATGTATCCTTGAAATCAAATCGATCGACATGTCTTGCCATAAGACTCAATGAAGGGCTTTTATATTTTTTAGCTATTGAGTGCCAACTTTTAATAACAGCAAACCGATCCCCAGAACATGCCTTCCCGTAGGGCCATCTCAACCCACCCTTCACCTCCGGATCTATAATGGCAGAGTTAATAATATTTCCAATACTGTGCATTTCATCATCCTGGAAAAATAAAGAATACAGTATGATAATAATAAAAACACTATGATATTAATAACATTATAGTCTGAAATGGAGCATGGCCCTCTGATTAAATTTGAGCATGATAAAATAAAGAAACACAAAAAATGTAACGTCTTTTCGATGAACTTACAGTTAGAGAAGTTAAGATCCTCTTGGTTTGTAGTGCCAGCCTCAGGTCAAGATTCTTATCAATGCATGATATGTCTTCGATCATCCTGCGAACTGGGTTCATTTCGACCTAGAAGAAAAATATAGAACAAATAGAAAAAGGTAGAGATTGTTGACAATATGTGGTATGACTATGGTTAGCTAATAGCACAGTAACTCAGAAGGTTACTTACCTTATATAGCTCAAGCTTTTTATCTTCTTTCAATCGACATTTGCAATAAATACTAGAATTTGATGGTTTAGTGCTGTCAGACAACTACACAAGCAAAAGAGTAGAGAAATCAGTAGCTCGGTGAATCAGAATTGCATGGAAAAAAAAATAGTCATAAAATGCAAAGTTTAGCAAATGAAGCACCAGGATATAAAAGATATCTTTATCCTCTTCAAGATCAAAACCAATCTTTGGTGCAACTCCACTTATAATGTTTTCCATATACGAAGAAGGCGTATTTGCATAAAATGTTGTATTCATTTGTCTCAAAGCGGTTTCAGTAACCCGATCTTTTATTAAACTTTTCACCGAACTATTCCTGCAGTTTTACATAATAAATTTAGTATCTAAAGAAAAATGAACAAAGGAAATGTCTAATATGTAGCATTCAAGCCAACCAATCAAACAAGTAAAACAATAGCTGAATAATCAGGTAAAGATCAATCACATACGGATGGAAGAGAATCTTGCCAAATCTGGCAACCATTGCTGGCTTTACTTCATCCAACTCATCATCACTAAACTCCAACATGTCCCTCACACTCTCAAAAGCAGATAACAATTTTGGCCATACATCAACTGCCACAGATTCCCAAGGTGTAGTCGATATAGTTTCTGATGGTGTACTCGAAATAGTCTCATCTACAATACACAATGTACCAATATCACTAAGAAGTTTTAGACAATGATCATAAATGCTAATTGTACAATATATTAAGACATGACGCTTCTCAAGTGCAAACCCTTGCATGTAACAATCAGTTTGTAATGCTATAAAACTAATTGTCAGTTGTCACATGTGACAATCATTGATCCCCACAAAAATCAAGTTTAGGGAACTGCACCTAAGAATTTTTATATTAAGATAATGATGAAAAGTAAAGAATCGTAACCTTTTGTAGCTGGATAGCTGTTCACTAGGACTAGACGCTTCACTTCAAATCTATGCTTGAAGGATCCAATAGAAGTTGGCACAAGGTGGACTGAAGAAGGAAACTGATTATCAGAATCCAAGCCAACGATGTACATGTGTCTTGGAGTTGCAGTTGCAAATGAAACAGGCCATTCTGGAATTGGAAATGGTCTCTCAGCATCCAAGAAATGATCCCATATCATCTTTAAGTTGTCTTTAAACATTTCGAGTATCGAATCCGTTTCAACTTTCTCTTCCTGAAATTTGAAAGAAAAATTTATAAGCACATGTGGTATAAATTTTTGCAGAACATAGTTGCATGAAGAAGCAGGGTAAACAAACAAAAATCACGTTCTTTAACATTGTAAGTAACATATGACATGCTAAATTTTGAGATGTAGAATCTACCAAAATATGTTAAATTAGTTGGATGCTCAATTTCTGATTTCACTGCTGTTCCACTGATGAATCTCCGATTAATGTCTCTAAGCTATTTTGCAACCAAATGGTGAATAAAAGAAGCAGTGTAGTGAAAGCAATAAACAGCATTTTTACCTGTAAATCGGAAACTAATCTTTTCAACTTCAGATAAACCTCAATTGAATCTTGACTACAAGCATCCTTGAAATTATATAGATCACCATGTCTAGCCATAAGACTCAATGAAGGGCTTTTATATTTTTTAGCTATTGTGTGCCAAACTTCAACAACAGCAAACCGATCCGCAAAACCTGCCTTCCCGTTAGGCCATCTCAACCCACCCATTATCTCCAGATCTATAACGGCAGAGTTAATAATATTTCCAATACTGTGCATTTCATCATCCTGGAAAAATAAATGAATTTAGAAAGAAAAAAAAAAGGCTGTATAATATTAGAAACATCATAATCTGAAATGGAGCATGGCCTCTAGTTAAATTTGAGCATGATAAAATAAAGAAACACAAAAAATGTAACGTTTTTTGGATTAACTCACAGTTAGAGAATTTAAGATCCTCTGGGTGTGTAGTTCCAGCCTCAGGTCAAGATTCTTATCAATGCATGATATGTCTTTGATCATCTTGCAAACTGGGTTCATTTCGACCTAGAAGAAAAATATAGAACAAATAGAAAAAGGTAGAGATTGTTGACAATATGTGGTATGACTATTGTTAGCTAATAGCACAGTGATTCAGAAGGGTACTTACCTTATATAGCTCAAGCTTTTTATCTTCTTTCATACGACATTTGCAATAAAGATTTGAATTTGATGGTTTAGTGCTGTCAGATAACTACACAAGCAAAAGAGTAGAGAAATCAGTAGCTCAGTACATCAGAAGTGCATGGAAGAAAAAAAAAATAGTCATAAAATGCAGAGTTTAGCAAATGAAGTACCAGGATATAAAAGATTTCCTTATCCTCTTCAAGATCAAAACCAATCGTTGGTGCAACTCCTCTTATAATATTTTTCATATACGAAGAAGGCGTATATGTGTAAAATGTTGTTTTCAACTGTCTCAAAGTGGTTTCAGCAACCCGATCTTTTATTAAACTTTCTGAACTCAACGATGCATTCCTGCATTCTTACATAATAAATTTTGTATCTAAAGAAAAATGAACAAAGGAAATGTCTAATATGTTGCATACAAGCCAACCAAACATGTAAAACAATAGCTGAATAATCAGGTAAGGATCAATCACATACGGATGGAAGAGAATCTTGCCAAAACTGGCAACAATTGCTGGCTTTACTTCATCCAACTCATCGTTAGACTCCAACATGTTCCTCACAATCTCAAAAGCAGATAACAATTTTGGCCATACATCAACTGCCACAGATTCCCAAGGTGTACTTGATATAGTTTCCAATGGTGTACTCGAAATAGCCTCACCCTCTTCATCAATTTCTACAATATACAATGTGTCAATACTAAAAAGTTTTAAGAATGGATGCTTCTCAAAAGCAAACCCCCACTTGTGACAATCAGTCTTTAGCTATAGAACTGATTGTCACTTATGACGATAAGTAATCCTCACGAAAATTATGTCTAGGGATCCGCATTTGAGAATTTTTATATTAAGTTAATAATAAAAAGTGCAGAATAGTTACCTTTAGTAGCTGAATGACTGTTCACTAAAACAAAAGAGGGATTCTTAAACATTCTCTGCTTGAAGTACTCAACTGAAGTTGGCTCAAGGTGGACAGAAGAAGGAAACTGGTTATCAGAATCCAAGCCAACGATGTACATGTTTCTTGCACTTGTATTTAAAATCTTGTTTAAATTATGGTTGGCATTGGATGAGGATTTCAAGTTTACTTGTCTCGAAAACTGAGGAACAAACCGTTCAGGAATTGGAGATTGCCTCTCTGGATCCTTTGAATGTCGCTTGTGTGGTGGGATATAAGCCATCACAATAAATGCACAAAAAGCCTAAAAGAAATGAACAATCAATTTTAATAGAATATTTTAAGCTCACAATACATTAACATACATGTCACACACATAAATCCATACAACCACTTAACATTTCCAGTTTCTTCCGTTATATTTGGAACACTTGCTTCTGGAAACGTTAACTGATCAACGGTCAAAACCTTAACTTTCTTCGGTTTTCTCAGTTACCAAACAAATATTAATCATAATGGTATTTTATTTATAAAACAAAAAAGATTACAGTACATATTATAGATTTTTTACACATTATAGATTTTACTTTGGATGTCATAGTGAACATATTATAAAACAAAAAAGATTACAGTACATATTATAGATTTTTTACATATTTAATCATTTTTAATTTGAAATTAAGTAGTTATTGTAGTCATAGTGAACACAAAACAGTTATAAATGTTGTCACTTTCTTCAGTTTTATCAGTAACCAAACACTATAAAACCATCCCAGAAACTCACATATAACTAGAAAAACTCCAATTGCTCACAAAAGAAAAAACAATTCAAAAGGAAATGAGAGCACATACCAGAAAGAAAATGTTCTGCTCAGCAAAGATTTCAAAGTCTTATAAGTTGTTGTTCATGACCTGTTGTGGCTCATCTCCACCCTTATATACACACACAATTACACAAACAACAAGAAGAAACAGAAGACTTCAATTATGTAAACCCACTTGAAGATGTTTTGAAGTGGACTTTTTGGTCTTTATCTTTTGGAAAAGTGAAGATCAAATAAAAAAAATATATAAAAAAATAAAAAAAAGCAACTCCTTGCGATGGAAGGGAATGTAAAGAAAAAGGAGACAGATAAAGAAAAAGGAGACAGGAAAACGATTATGGACCCACAATGCCAAAAATTTTGGGTGCAGATGGATGTATCATTCATCTCCCGTTGTGATTCTCACATGTGGCTAATTTCTTCACATCAGACAATCATAACGGAGTATGCATGCGCTTGCCATTGCATCAAGATTCAAGATACTCTCAATCAGTTTAATCAAAATTAATATTACTTAGAAAAAACGATCTCCTATCACTTTCTTTATGTTAACTTTAATAAATTAATTGATAAGCCATTACAATAATAACACCAACTTAATTGGTACACGTAAAAAGCCTAATAATAGAAATTAACAATCAATCAATTTTAATGGAATATTTGTAAAACTATGAAATCGCTTTCTTATGATGAACAAACAAACAACAATTTTTATTTTTATTTTTTGAACAGCCAATTTTATTCAAAAGCCAAAGAAGCTGGAAAAAGGAAGCAACAAAAGAACAGGGGAGAGGATCCCCGAACAACCAAGGAACACCAGAAAACAACACGCCCAGAAATACAACAAAACACAGAGGAACCAAAAACAAAAGCAAACAGACCAAAAAACCAACCACACGAAAACAGGGGAACCCCAAACACAGCCCGCAGGCGAACAAAGAAAGCAACAATTCTTTCTTGACAGCAGGCTTGCAATTATATTAACATATATGTCACACACACAAATCCATACAAACACTTAACATTCCTAGTTTCTTCCATTAAATTTGAAACACTTATTGCTTCCGAAGAAACATTAACTGTTAAATTGAAATGGAAGTATTGGATTTTCGAACCTTGAAATCTACTGTATCATATATCAGATCTTCGTTGGTGCCGTGTAAGAAGATATTCGATACGAAAGCACGAACCTTAACGTCAAATATATATATTAATTGTAAAATCCCACTTGAACAAGATTTGAATTGAAGTGGGCTTTTCAGATTCCTTGTCTTGGGAAAAAGTGAAGTTAATAACAACCATCAATGTTTCATGTTTGTAAAGTTTGGAAACCGAAAGGACAAAACAATCATCTCCCTTGAAAGGAAACAAAAATTGAGGGAAATTAAAGGATATTTGCAAAACACTCCCTAAGGTTTGAGCATTTTTCAAAAATAAATCCTTGCAATAATGCAATGGAAGGGCAACATGAGAGAAAAAAGGAGGGAAACTTAGGGAGATTTGAAAAAAAGAAGTATATATTAATTATTTATTTATATTTTTTATTGTTATCATGTGTCGATGCCCGGCTTGTTTGGTGCACCATATATGGCCTTTTTTGGTGCGCTGTACATGATAGGACTAATGTATTGTACAATACTAATTTAGTACAATATTTTATATTCCTACTAAGTTATACAGTACTATAGTGAGTTTATATGTTAATGATTATTATAAGGTTGGGATAGGTGAATCTTAATGTACTATACTAATCTATTATTTTTAAATAAAATTGAAAATGAGATCCAGAGGCAAGCCTCCTTCATCATGAAGACTGAGGCCGGTCGCGTCATTTCTTGATGGACGTTGATCTCCTTCAGTGAGGCCAGCGGCCTCAAGGCAATGAGGATTGGCCAGACCTCCCTTTAATCGAAGGGCATGCCTCTTTTAAATAGAGGAGGTAGTGCATCCTACATGGAAGAGAAGGCAAGTCTAGCACCTCTTTTAAGGACAACGATAGAAGATACCGTCGAAGATCCTTTACGAAGAAGGCTACACCTCCTCCATCGTGGAGTAGCCGTGGGTGAAACCTTCTATGTTAAGATTTCCTTTTTAATTTTTTAAGTTAATTAATTAAAATTATGTTTTAATTTAATATATTTATAAGTATTCATATTTAAATTGAAATTTATAATTAGCAAATTGCAAGTATTTGCATGATCAGATGCCAAATACCATAGAGTAATACTTTTTTTTTGGTTGATATTATTTATCTATCCACCAATCTAGATCATGTTTTTTTTTTTTTTTTTTTTTTTTTGAAGCTTTTGTCATTGGTAAGATTCGAGCGAGTCCAAAAATTAAATGACACTTTTTGGAGGTGGCTTTTCAACACTATCTCCGTTTTAATAACATATGTTTAAAAGGCACCTAAAGTGTGTTTCTTCCAAAAATACCCTTATTGTACCTCCACTTCAGCTTTTGTAATTTAGTTTTGTTTAAAGTAGAGAGATAAAGTCCCGTTGAAACCCAGACGATCACTCGAACTGCAACGGCGGACCACGAACATGATTACGTCGACGTCGTAGAACACGACCAACGATTGCGGTGAGTTTCGAGCACGATCAAAAGTCTCGGAAAGCATTAAGACACAGGTCTGGAAATTTTCACAAGTCTAAAAGCATCAAAAGTCTCGGACAAAATTAAAAAATCTCGAATAAAAGTCTCATAAAGCATTCCAAAGTCTCGGATAAAAGTCTCGGAAAGCATTCAAAAGTCTTTGACAAAAGTCTCGGACAAAAATCTCAGAAAACATTCAAAAGTATCGGATAAAAGACTCAGAAAGCATTCCAAAGTCTCAAATAAAGTCTCGGAAGACATAACAAATAAATAAATGAGATTTCCAGTATATTTGTAAGACATAACAAATTAACAACAATGTCAGGTCTTAGAAGAGATGAACATCCTTCTGTTTATAGAAAGGCAATGGACCAAAAAGAGAAACATCATTTGAGAGACTTCTCCTCTGACTGCAGCCACTGGTGCCTCCTTGGAGTGCCTGATCTCCGGAATGAAAAGCTGAATGCTTTGCTCTAATATGTCTAAATTAATGTAACAGACTGATGATATATTATAGATGAAAGAGATGGTGAAAATTATGATCCAACATTTGATGAGTATTTGAGCAATGGAATTAAGGGGGGTGTATTGGATTGGGATTTTAATAACAATTTTTGGGTGCAAGGATTTTATAGATTTGCAAGACTATTAGGATTGTTAGGATTATACTTTTAGGAAGGATTATACAGACTAGACTTTTAGGATTCTGAAAGAGTCTTTGGACTTTATTTATAGACTATTAAGATTATCTAGACTTTATTTCAAGACTTTTTGGACTCTTAAAAATATAGACTTTCAAGGGTTAATTGTAGTATTCAATTTTCTCTCAAAGTTCCAGTGCTCTATAATTTTGTTAAGGGTAGTCATTGAACAACAAAAATTGAATGAGAAACATGTATAAGCTATGAAGAGAAGTAATGAAATTTTGAAATACCACCAACCAACACATAACCTTCAGCTGATTCATATGATGCAGAAAATGTCACCATATGAAATAAATATAATAATCAATAACTCATCCCCCACTACCTCACCAGAAATGACATGAAATAGGGAAATAAAATAGCTTGAACACTGAAGTATTTCCGTTTGGCTTGTTGGACTTCATTAATTCATATGTTATCAAACTCCAATATTCACTCCTCTTTAATCTTTTTTTCTTTTTTTTTTCTTTTCTCTAGTGGTGAGTATAGTGTACATCCACCTTTCATGTTAGTGATAGATAATTCAAGTCCGGTGAGATGAGTTGATATACAGACTATGTATGCATTGGTTAAATTTGGAGGGTCGGGGCATGATAATATATATATTAATTGTAAAATATATATATTAATTGTAAAATCCCACTTGAACAAGATTTGAATTGAAGTGGGCTTTTCAGATTCCTTGTCTTGGGAAATAGTGAAGTTAATAACAACCATCAATGTTTCATGTTTGTAAAGTTTGGAAACCGAAAGGACAAAACAAACATCTCCCTTGAAAGGAAACAAAAATTGAGGGAAATTAAAGGATATTTGCAAAACACTCCCTAAGGTTTGAGCATTTTTCAAAAATAAATCCTTGATATAATGCAATGGAAGGGCAACATGAGAGAAAAAAGGAGGGAAACTAAGGGAGATTTGAAAAAAAGAAGTATATATTAATTATTTATTTATATTTTTTATTGTTATCATGTGTCGATGCCCGCTTGTTTGGTGCACCATATATGGCCTTTTTTGGTGCGCTGTACATGATAGGACTAATGTATTATACAATACTAATTTAGTACAATATTTTATATTCCCACTAAGTTATACAGTACTATAGTGAGTTTATATGTTAATGATTATTATAAGGTTGGGATAGGTGATTCTTAATTGTACTATACTAATCTATTATTTTTAAATAAAATTGAAAATGAGATCCAGAGGCAAGCCTCCTTCATCAGAGCATCCACATTGGTAGCTCTAAAAAACAAGACCCATTTTGTGCCACATCATCAAAAATGGATCTTCTTTTCAAAGAATGGGTCTTCCCATTTGGGTCTCTTTTATTTGGATCCATTTTCCCCACAATGGGGCAAAATTTAAAAAAAAAAAATGGATCCACTTTTTTACTTTTTTCCAAACAATCATTACTCTTCTTTAAAATATTATATATATATATATATTAATAAAGAAATTATATAATATATTTTAAATATCAACACTATCAACAATTATTTAACAAATTATAATTCATTTAAAAAAAAATTATTAATTTAAAATTATTACAACCGAATTACATCAATAATAAAAATAAATATTTAAAACAAAATATTGTATACGATTAGACATGGCGTCGGTTTCGGTTTGAATCCGGCTTCGGTTTTGAACCTTCAAAATTGGCTCCGATTCCGGTTTTAAATGTCCGATTCCGGTTTTAAAGGTCCGATTCCGGTTTCGGTTTTGGTTTTGGTTTCGGTTTCGGTTTCAGTTCCGATTCCGGTTTCGGTTCCGGTTCCGGTTCCGGTTCCGGTTCCTCGGTTCCGGTCCGGTCCGGTCCGGTCCGGTCTGGTCCGGTCCGGTCCGGTCTGGTCTGGTCTGGTCCGGTTTTAGTGGTTCCGTCGGTTCGGGTCTGGTGTTCCAATGGTTTAGGTTTGGCGGTTCCGACGGTTCGGTTTCAGTTCTGGTCCGGTTTTCAACGGTTCCGACGGTTCAGTTCCGCTTCCGATTTCGGTTTCGTCGGTTCCAACGGTTCGGTTTCATTACTTTTTTTAACTTTTTTCCAAACAATTATTACTCTTCTTTCAAATATTATATATATTATTATATATATTAATAAATAAATTATATAATATATTTAAAATATCAACACAATCAATAATTATTTAATAAATAATTTTATAATTGATATTAAAATTATTTATATTTTTTTCAATATATATTATTATTGAAATAAATAATAATATATTTAAATTATAATAATTTAAATATATATTTATTAAATTTAGGGGTGGGCAAAAAACCAGTGAACCGAACCGAACCGGTCCAATCGGTTTTTCTTCGGTTTTTCACTATTTACCGGTTCAATTCGGTTCATTTTAAAAAAAATGGATATTCCGGTTCGGTTTCCAGTTCATGGGTTCAAACCGGTGAACCGAACCGAGAACCGGTCTATATATATATATCAAAATTCCGAAATTGTTCCGTTGTTGATTTAATTAAATTTATTTATATTTTGTCATTATGTATATAATTATTGAAATTAATAATAATATATTTAAATTTAAATAATTGAAATATATATATTAAATATATATTTTTTTTTTCATTATATATATATATATATTTTTTGAAATTAATAATTATATATTTAAATTTAAATTTAAATTATATATATATAAATTTAAAAAAAAAAAAAAAAAAAAAAAAAAGGCCCAACCCAATGATTGGAGAGGGTTGGGAACCCAACCCCAATCATTGAGCAAGACCCAAATTGGGTTCCAAATGTGGAACTCCATTTGGGTCTACTCTTGTGGACCCCACTTTTGGGTCTTATTTTTTGGGTCTCTTTTGCAACCAATGTGACTCAATTTTGTTGGGTTCCAAAGTGGGTCTTACAAAGTGGGTCTTATTTTTGCACCAATGTGGATGCTCTCATGAAGACTGAGGCCGGTCGCGTCATTTCTTGATGGACGTCGATCTCCTTCAGTGAGGCCAGCGGCCTCAAGGCAATGAGGATTGGCCAGACCTCCCTTTAATCGAAGGGCATGCCTCTTTTAAATAGAGGAGGTAATGCATCCTACATGGAAGAGAAGGCAAGTCTAGCACCTCTTTTAAGGACAACGATAGAAGATACCGTCGAAGATCCTTTACGAAGAAGGCTACACCTCCTCCATCCTGGAGTAGCCGTGGGTGAAACCTTCTATGTTAAGATTTCCTTTTTAATTTTTTAAGTTAATTAATTAAAATTATGTTTTAATTTAATATATTTATAAGTATTCATATTTAAATTGAAATTTATAATTAGCAAATTGCAAGTATTTGCATGATCAGATGCCAAATACCATAGAGTAATACTTTTTTTTTTGGTTGATATTATCTATCTATCCACCAATCTAGATCATGTTTTTTTTTTTTTGAAGCTTTTGTCATTGGTAAGATTCGAGCGAGTCTAAAAATTAAATGACACTTTTTGGAGGTGGCTTTTCAACACTATCTCCGTTTTAATAACATATGTTTAAAAGGCACCTAAAGTGTGTTTCTTCCAAAAATACCCTTATTGTACCTCCACTTCAGCTTTTGTAATTTAGTTTTGTTTAAAGTAGAGAGATAAAGTCCCGTTGAAACCTAGACGATCACTCGAACTGCAACGGCGGACCACGAACATGATTACGTCGACGTCGTAGAACACGACCAACGATTGCGGTGAGTTTCGAGCACGATCAAAAGTCTCGGAAAGCATTAAGACACAGGTCTGGAAATTTTCACAAGTCTAAAAGCATCAAAAGTCTCGAACAAAATTAAAAAATCTCGAATAAAAGTCTCATAAAGCATTCCAAAGTCTCGGATAAAAGTCTCGGAAAGCATTCAAAAGTCTTTGACAAAAGTCTCGGACAAAAATCTCAGAAAACATTCAAAAGTATCGGATAAAAGACTCAAAAAGCATTCCAAAGTCTCAAATAAAGTCTCGGAAGACATAACAAATAAATAAATGAGATTTCCAGTATATTTGTAAGACATAACAAATTAACAACAATGTCAGGTCTTAGAAGAGATGAACATCCTTCTGTTTATAGAAAGGCAATGGACCAAAAAGAGAAACATCATTTGAGAGACTTCTCCTCTGACTGCAGCCACTGGTGCCTCCTTGGAGTGCCTGATCTCCGGAATGAAAAGCTGAATGCTTTGCTCTAATATGTCTAAATTAATGTAACAGACTGATGATATATTATAGATGAAAGAGATGGTGAAAATTATGATCCAACATTTGATGAGTATTTGAGCAATGGAATTAAGGGGGGTGTATTGGATTGGGATTTTAATAACAATTTTTGGGTGCAAGGATTTTATAGATTTGCAAGACTATTAGGATTGTTAGGATTATACTTTTAGGATTATTAGGATTATACAGACTAGACTTTTAGGATTCTGAAAGAGTCTTTGGACTTTATTTATAGACTATTAGGATTATCTAGACTTTATTTCAAGACTTTTTGGACTCTTAAAAATATAGACTTTCAAGGGTTAATTGTAGTATTCAATTTTCTCTCAAAGTTCCAGTGCTCTATAATTTTGTTAAGGGTAGTCATTGAACAACAAAAATTGAATGAGAAACATGTATAAGCTATGAAGAGAAGTAATGAAATTTTGAAATACCACCAACCAACACATAACCTTCAGCTGATTCATATGATGCAGAAAATGTCACCATATGAAATAAATATAATAATCAATAACTCATCCCCCACTACCTCACCAGAAATGACATGAAATAGGGAAATAAAATAGCTTGAACACTGAAGTATTTCCGTTTGGCTTGTTGGACTTCATTAATTCATATGTTATCAAACTCCAATATTCACTCCTCTTTAATCTTTTTTTTTTTTTTTTTCTTTTCTCTAGTGGTGAGTATAGTGTACATCCACCTTTCATGTTAGTGATAGATGATTCAAGTCCGGTGAGATGAGTTGATATACAGACTATGTATGCATTGTTAAATTTGGAGGGTCGGGGCATGATAAGAATTTTTTTAATATAAATGTAAATAACAAAAAAATTGATATATAAGATTTAATTATACATATTTAAAAGAAAAAAAAAACTCCAAACAGTCAATTAGTGCTTGCTCTTGACAGGTTTCGGCATACCCTTCCGTTATCGGATTTTTTTTAAAAAAAAAAAAAAAAAAAAAAAAAAAAAACATGTATCTAAATTTTATAGAAGCATGGTTTTATGCGAGGCTCATATCTTTTTAACTCGCTCAGGCAATAAATGAATAGAAATGGTGACCATCTTCTTTTGTCTTTGAACTCAATCTACACAAAGGGTGATATTATCAGTAATTGACCATCTTTTTTATCAAGTGTGTATATATATATATATATAAATCAACTCCCTCTTTATCTTTACTTTTTGCTAAATCCATCTTTTATAGATGTAGATAAAACATTTGATTAATTTTTACTAGTGGTCCTAAAGATTTTAGATACCGGTGGTGGTGTTGGGATCATGAAAATCTAGCATAAAACTATGTTTGACTCATAGAGGCATTTTATCAGTCTTTTGGTATTCGACTTTCTGTAAAATTATTAATTAAGAATATTTTTCAATCATAATATTATTATTTTTGTTAAATATAATATATAAATATATTTAGTTAACAAAATCATATAAATACTGACTTATCCCGTCCCATTTATCACTATTATGTGGTAACAAACATTAGACAGCACAATAGGGGCACTTTGGTCATTTGAACCTCTTGTCCCGTCTTGTCCCAGTCATACCAAACGCATAACAGTACAGTTAACAGTTTTGTCTCAGACCTTCCAAACACAATATAGAACAAACTGTCATGTCATGTCCTGTGCCAAACGCACCCTAAAGAACGACGACGACATCCTTTGTTGAAGATGCCATCGAAGATCCTCTACAAAGAAGGCCACGCTTCCTCCACCGTGGAGTAGCCATGGGTGAGACCTCCTATGTTAAGATTTCCTTAATTTTTAATTTTTTTAGTTAATTAATTAAAATTTTGTTTTAATTAAATATATTTATAAGTATTCATATTTAAATTAAAAATTATAATTAGTAAATTGCTAGTATGTGTATGATCAGATGCCAAATACCACAGAGTAATAAATTTAATCTTGTATTATCACTACAATACACATTTATACAATTCAATCCAGTCCGATATACAATGTACGCATTAACAAAGGTCGATGAGAATTAACTACACTTTTAAGTTTTAACATTACCATGAATGAAAAAACCAAGTACATGCAGTCAAAACGACTGAGTCCATATATCCAATTTTCAATCATGCATAGAGATGAAAATGGAAAAAGAGAATTAGGATAAATTAACAATTCAGAGAGAGCAACTATACATGAGTCTATGGCATCACTACAAGAAGAAGAAGACAGTAGAGAGAGCTTGCAAATCCAATGTTTATGGAAAATATTGCTAATAACAGTTGTAGGTTGGTCAACTATTGATTCTGACGGTAGTAACTAATTAATAACAATTGTAATAAGTTCAAGGGTTGTAGAATCAAAGAAAAATATAGGATTAAAGTATGCAAAAAAAATATATATATACACATGATTAATTATGTGTAAGAAAAATTTATATATATACTTAAATTTTTTGGTGCCAAAGCATTCTTCTTTTCAAAGGAAAGATTCCTTTCAAGCACTCTATTAAAACATTGGATTGTTCAGAAATATAAGCTAGGGATAGAAAAATTGATAATTAAAAAAAATGCGTACCAACACCATTTGGGAAAGAATTTGAGAAATTTTTTAGAAAGTCTAGCATTACTCTTTTATTTATGTACTGCTTTCTTAACCTATTGAAAATATAAATTTTCACTTTAAGTACGAATATTACAAATCATAAAATTTTTCTCTTGACTGTAGATATAGGATGTATATACATGCAATTGCAATCTAATAGTTAACAATTGTCACACTAAAATTATCTAAAACAAATAAATGCTGCTATCTTACATCTACACCTCTAAAATTTTGGGTTTACACCTTTCTCCGAATCCCAAATTGATTGTAAGAGGTTTTTTATTTTAAATCATCTAAAAGTGGAATCGCAGGGGTGGATTCTAGCCAAGTCAGCAGGCGGGGAAAGGAGTTGCGGGTGGAGAGGGGTGGTGCAAACCGAAACCGAAAATGGAGAGCGTTACATATCAATCATTAAATGGTGATAATGAGGAGGTGATTGGGCAGAGTAATGATGGTAATAAGATGGGGAATTATGGGAATGATTTCAGGAAAAGGGACTAATTGTACAAACATCCCTTAAGTTTAGGTATAATTGCATGCATATAGAGCTTTTACCCATAATTGTACAAACGTCCCCTGTCGTTAGTTGACTTTCCGTTAACTCTAACCGTTGACCACAATTTTAACCCACAATGACAAAGTGCCCCTAGTTACCTATTTTATTATTTAAATTAATAATTAATAACCACATTTATTTAAAAAAATATTAGAACTTCAACCTAGAAAGTTAAAAATCCACTATTAAAGTTCTAATTTTTTTTTAAAATGGATATAGTTAGCTGGTTGTGGAATTGATGGATTTAAGTTTTTATTTGTGGATTTGATTTTTTTTTTTTGTTTGAGGATTTGAGTTTTGGTTTTGATTTGTGGGATTGAGTTTTGGTTTTTGTTTATTAAGTTTATTTTTGGATTGTATTTACGGGCTGAGAAAATAAAAGAGAAAAAAAAAATGATTGATTTTATTTTTTTGTTTTCTTTATCTTTTCTATTTCGTTTTTTTAATTATCAATTTAAATAATAAAAATATGTAACTAGGGGCACTTTAGTCATTGTGAGTTAAAATTGTGGTCAACAGTTAGAGTTAATGGAAGTCAACTAACGGCAGAATATGTTTGTGTAATTATGGGTAACAGTTCCATATATATGCAATTATGTCTGAACTTAGGTGACGTTTGTGCAATTAGTCCCAAGAAAAAAGTTAGAATTCGACGGTTATGTTTTCCAGAGTCAAAGGGAAGATTCGGTGGGGCATAGTGTGGAAGCTGTTGGGTTAGGGCCGGGGTTGGGGGATCTATCTAATAAGAAGGCCTGATATAAAGGTAAAGGTAAGGCAATTGAAAGGGCCTCTAAAAAAGTGACAATTGATGGGCCTAACAGGGCTAATAAGAGCAAAGGGTTGGCCTCTGGGCACATAATGGGCTTGGACTATCTGATGTTCCCACAGATAAAGAGTAATTTCAGTTTAGAAGGAGATGGGCCAAGGCGGGTCATTAATAATGGGTCTGGAAAGGGGTTAAATGTTAGGGATTTTAAAAATAAAGTCATAAAAGGTTACCAAGGCCATGAAAGTAGATATCAACCCGTAAAGGTAGTAACTATGGCTGTAAACGTAGTTACAAACAAATTTTTAAAGAAACTGTGAAATGATTACCAAGGCAGTAAAAGTGGATACCAAAATCATAAAAATGGTTACCATGGCCATAAAAGTAGTCATGGGTCAAATTTTGAAAGAAAAAAAATCATGAAAAGAGAGCAACTATGAGTCTATTCTATAACATCAAGGATCTCTTTCTTCCATTTGACAAACTGATGACTACACTACAAACACAAATAAAAAGAGAGTAACATGAGCCCAGGAGGCTTGCAAATACAATATTTATGGATAAAATTGCTCACAGCACAAGAAATGATCCCATATCATCTTTAAGTTGTCTTTAAACATTTCAAGTATCGAATCCATTTCAACTTTCTCTTCCTGAAATTTGAAAGAAAAATTTATAAGCACGTGGTATAAATTTTTGCAGAACATAGTTGCATGAAGAAGCAGGGTAAACAAACAAAAATCATGTTCTTTAACATTGAAAGTAACATGACATGCTAAATTTTGTGATGTGGATTCTACCAAAAATTAAATTAGTTGGATGCTCAATTTCTGATTTCATTGCTGTTCCACTGATGAATCTCCAATTAATGTCATCTAAGCTATTTTGCAACCAAATGGTGGATAAAAGAAGCAGTGTAGTGAAAGCAATACACGTCATTTTACCTGTAAATCGGAAACTAAGCTTTTCAACTTTAGATAAACCTCAATTGCAGCTTGACCATATGTATTGTTGAAATCAAATCGATCAATATGTCTTACGATAAGAGTCAATGAAGGGCTTTTATATTTTTTAGCTATTGAGTGCCAACTTTGAATAACAGCAAACCGATCCCCATGTTCCTTCCCGTAGGGCCATCTCAACCCACCCTTCACCTCCGGATCTATAATGGCAGAGTTAATAATATTTCCAATACTGTGCATTTCATCATCCTGGAAAAATAAAGAATACAGTACGATATTAATAAAAACACTATGATATTAATAACATTATAGTCTGAAATGGAGCATGGCCCTCTGATTAAATTTGAGCATGATAAAATAAAGAAACACAAAAAATGTAACGTCTTTTCGATGAACTTACAGTTAGAGAAGTTAAGATCCTCTTGGTATGTAGTGTCAGCCTCAGGTCAAGATTCTTATCAATGCATGATATGTCTTCGATCATCCTGCGAATTGGGTTCATTTCGACCTAGAAGAAAAATATAGAACAAATAGAAAAAGGTAGAGATTGTTGACAATATGTGGTATGACTATGGTTAGCTAATAGCACAGTAATTCAGAAGGGTACTTACCTTATATAGCTCAAGCTTTTTATCTTCTTTCATACGACATTTGCAATAAATCTCATAATTTTTTGGTTTATTGTCATCAGACAACTACACAAGCAAAAGAGTAGAGAAATCAGTAGCTCAATAAATCAGAAGTGCATGGAAAAAAAAAATAGTCATAAAATGCAGAGTTTAGCAAATGAAGTACCAGGATATAAAAGATATCTATATCCTCTTCAAGATCAAAACCAATCTTTGGTGCAACTTTACATATAATGTTTTCCATATACGAAGGAGGCGTATTTACGTAAAATGTTGTATTCATTTGTCTCAAAGTGGTTTCAGCAACCCGATCTTTTATTAAACTTTTCACCGTTCTATTCCTGCAGTTTTACATATTAAATTTAGTATCTAAAGAAAAATGAACTAAGGAAATGTCTAATATGTAGCATTCAAGCCAACCAATCAAACAAGTAAAACAATAGCTGAATAATCAGGTAAAGATCAATCACATACGGATGGAAGAGAATCTTGCCAAATCTGGCAACCATTACTGGCTTTACTTCATCCAACTCATCATCACTAGACTCCAACATGTCCCTCACAATCTCAAAAGCAAATAACAATTTTGGCCATACATCAACTGCCACAGATTCCCAAGGTGTAGTCGATATAGTTTCTGATGATGTACTCGAAATAGTCTCATCTACAATACACGATGTACCAATATCACTAAGAAGTTTTAGACAATGATCATAAATGCTAATTGTACAATATATTAAGATATGACGCTTCTCAAGTGCAAACCCTCGCATGTGACAATCAGTTTGTAATGCTATAAAACTAATTGTCAGTTGTCACATGTGACAATCAGTGATCCCCACAAAAATCAAGTTTAGGGAACTGCACCTAAGAATTTTTATATTAAGATAATGATGAAAAGTAAAGAATCGTAACCTTTTGTAGCTGGATAGCTGTTCACTAGGACTAGAGGCTTCACTTCAAATCTATGCTTCAAGGATTCAATAAAAGTTGGCACAAGGTGGACTGAAGAAGGAAACTGGTTTTCAGAATCCAAGCCAACGATGTACATGTGTCTTGGAGTTGCAGTTGCAAATGAAACAGGCAATTCTGGAATTGGAAATGGTCTCTCAGCATCCAAGAAATGATCCCATATCATCTTTAAGTTGTCTTTAAACATTTCGAGTATCGAATCCGTTTCAACTTTCTCTTCCTGAAATTTGAAAGAAAAATTTGTAAGCACATGTGGTATAAATTTTTGCAGAACATAGTTGCATGAAGAAGCAGGGTAAACAAACAAAAATCATGTTCTTTAACATTGTAAGTAACATATGACATGCTAAATTTTGTGATGTAGAATCTACCAAAATATGTTAAATTAGTTGGATGCTCAATTTCTGATTTCACTGCTGTTCCACTGATGAATCTCCGATTAATGTCTCTAAGCTATTTTGCAACCAAATGGTGAATAAAAGAAGCAGTGTAGTGAAAGCAATAAACAGCATTTTTACCTGTAAATCGGAAACTAATCTTTTCAACTTCAGATAAACCTCAATTGATTCTTGACCACAAGCATCCTCGAAATTATATAGATCAACAAATCTAGCCATAAGACTCAATGAAGGGCTTTTATATTTTTTAGCTTTTGTGTGCCAAATTTCAACAACAGCAAACCGATCCCCAACACATGCCTTCCCGTTAGGCCATCTCAACCCACCCATTATCTCCGGATCTATAACAGCAGAGTTAATAATATTTCCAATACTGTCCATTTCATCATCCTGAAAGAAAAAAAAAAAAAAAAAGAAGCTATATAATATTAGAAACATCATAATCTGAAATGGAGCATGGCCTCTAGTTAAATTTGAGCATGATAAAATAAAGAAACACAAAAAATGTAACGTTTTTTGGATTAACTCACAGTTAGAGAATTTAAGATCCTCTGGGTGTGTAGTTCCAGCCTCAGGTCAAGATTCTTATCAATGCATGATATGTCTTTGATCTTCTTGCAAACTGGGTTCATTTCGACCTAGAAGAAAAATATAGAACAAATAGAATAAGGTAGAGATTGTTGACAATATGTGGTATGACTATTGTTAGCTAATAGCACAGTGATTCAGAAGGGTACTTACCTTATATAGCTCAAGCTTTTTATCTTCTTTCATACGACATTTGCAATAAAGATTTGAATTTGATGGTTTAGTGCTGTCAGACAACTACACAAGCAAAAGAGTAGAGAAATCAGTAGCTCAGTACATCAGAAGTGCATGGAAGAAAAAAAAAAATAGTCATAAAATGCAGAGTTTAGCAAATGAAGTACCAGGATATAAAAGATTTCCTTATCCTCTTCAAGATCAAAACCAATCGTTGGTGCAACTCCACTTATAATATTTTTCATATACGAAATAGGCGTATATGTGTAAAATGTTGTTTTCAACTGTCTCAAAGTGGTTTCAGCAACCCGATCTTTTATTAAACTTTCTGAACTCAACGATGCATTCCTGCATTTTTACATAATAAATTTTGTATCTAAAGAAAAATGAACAAAGGAAATGTCTAATATGTTGCATACAAGCCAACCAAACATGTAAAACAATAGCTGAATAATCAGGTAAGGATCAATCACATACGGATGGAAGAGAATCTTGCCAAATCTGGCAACAATTGCTGGCTTTACTTCATCCAACTCATCATTAAACTCCAACATGTTCCTCACAATCTCAAAAGCAGATAACAATTTTGGCCATACATCAACTGCCACAGATTCCCAAGGTGTACTTGATATAGTTTCCAATGGTGTACTCGAAATAGCCTCACCCTCTTCATCAATTTCTACAATATACAATGTGTCAATACTAAAAAGTTTTAAGAATGGATGCTTCTCAAAAGCAAACCCCCACTTGTGACAATCAGTCTTTAGCTATAGAACAGATTGTCACTTATGACAATAAGTAATCCTCACGAAAATTACGTCTAGGGATCCGCATTTGAGAGTTTTTATATTAAGTTAATAATAAAAAGTGCAGCATAGTTACCTTTAGTTGCTGAATGACTGTTCACTAAAACATAAGGGGGATTCTTGAACATTCTCTGCTTGAAGTACTCAACTGAAGTTGGCTCAAGGTGGACAGAAGAAGGAAATTGGTTATCAGCATCCAAGCCAACGATGTACATGTTTCTTGCACTTGTATTTAAAATCTTGTTTAAATTATGGTTGGCATTGGATGAGGATTTCAAGTTTACTTGTCTCGAAAACTGAGAAACAAACCGTTCAGGAATTGGAGATGGCCTCTCTGGATCCTTTGAATGTCGCTTGTGTGGTGGGATGTAAGCCATCACAATAAATGCACAAAAAGCCTAATAGAAATGAACAATCAATTTTAATAGAATATTTTAAGCTCACAATACATGTCACACACATAAATCCATACAAACACTTAACATTTCTAGTTTCTTCCGTTATATTTGGAACACTTGCTTCTGGAAACATTAACTGATCAACGGTCAAAACCTTAACTTTCTTCAGTTTTCTCAGTTACCAAACAAATATTAATCATAATGGTATTTTATTTATAAAACAAAAAAGATTACAGTACATATTATAGATTTTTTACACATTATTGATTTTACTTTGGATGTGTTAATATTTAATCATTTTTAATTTGAAATTAAGTAGTTATTGTAGTTATAGTGAAAACAAAACAGTAAGATCATACAATTTACAGTTATAAATGTTGTCACTTTCTTCAGTTTTATCAGTAACCAAACACTATAAAACCATCCCAGAAACTCACATATAACTAGAAAAACTCCAATTACCCACAAAAGAAAAAACAATTCAAAAGGAAATGAGAGCACATACCAGAAAGAAAATGTTCTGCTCAGCAAAGATTTCAGAGTCTTATAAGTTGTGGTTCATGACCTGTTGTGGCTCATCTCCACCCTTATATACACACACTGACACACAATTACACAAACAACAAGAAGAAACAGAAGACTTCAATTATGCTTGAAGAAGTTTTGAAGTGGACTTTTTGGTCTTTATCTTTTGGAAAAGTGAAGATCAAATAAAAAAAATAAAAATAAATAAAAAAAAAGCAACTCCTTGCGATGGAAGGGAATGTAAAGAAAAAGGAGACAGATAAAGAAAAAGAGACAGGAAAACGATTATGGACCCACAATGCCAAAAATTTTGGGTGCAGATGGATGTATCATTCATCCACCGTTGTGATTCTGACATGTGGCTAATTTCTTCACATCGGACAATCATAACGGAGGATGCATGCGCTTGCCATTGCATCAAGATACACTCAATCAGTTTAATCAAAATTAATATTACTTAGAAAAAACGATCTCCTATCACTTTCTTTATGTTAACTTTAATAAATTAATTGATAAGCCATTACAATAATAACACCAACCTAATTTGTACACTTAAAAAGCCTAATAATAGAAATTAACAATCAATCAATTTTAATGGAATATTTGTAAAATTATGAAATCGCTTTCTTATGATGAACAAACAAACAACAATTTTTTTTTTTTTTTTTTTTGAACAGCCAATTTTATTCAAAAGCCAAAGAAGCTGGAAAAAGGAAGCAACAAAAGTAACAGTGGAAAGGATCCCCGAACAACCAAGGAACACCAGAAAACAACACTCCCAGAAATACAACAAAACACAGAGGAACCAAAAACAAAAGCAAACAGACCAAAAAACCAACCACACGAAAACAGGGGAACCCCAAACACAGCCCGCAGGCGAACAAAGAAAGAAACAATTATTTCTTGACAGCAGGCTTGCAATTATATTAACATATATGTCACACACACAAATCCATACAAACACTTAACATTCCTAGTTTCTTCCATTAGATTTGAAACACTTATTGCCTCAGAAGAAACATTAACTGTTAAATTGAAATGGAAGTATTGGATTTTCAAACCTTGAAATCTAATGTATCATATATCAGATCTTCGTCGGTGCCGTGTAAGAAGATATTCGATACGAAAGCACGAACCTTAACGTCAATTATATATATAATGTTAAGTGTAAAATCCCACTTGAACAAGATTTGAATTGAAGTGGGCTTTTCAGATTCCTTGTCTTGGGAAAAAGTGAAGTTCATAACAACCGTCAATGTTTCATGTTTGTAAAGTTTGGAAACTGAAAGGACAAAACAAACATCTCCCTTGAAAGGAAACAAAAATTGATGGAAATTAAAGGATATTTGCAAAACATTCCCTAAGGTTTGAGCATTTTTCAAAAATAAATCCTTGCAATAATGCAATGGAAGGGCAACATGAGAGAAAAAAGGAGGGAAACTAAGGGAGATTTGAAAAAAAAGCAAGGAAGCACGGATACGGATACGGATACGGGATACGGATACGGCACGATACGGGGATACGGTAAATCTCCAAAAATTAGGATACGGATACGGCAGGATACGTCAATTAAAATAATATATATTTATATTTTAAAAAAATAAGAATATATAAAAAGATATTTGATAATTCATTTAAAAATCAAAACATATTCATATCCAATCATCCAAATAAAACATGTCACATAACAACCTAAGCCATAACAATTTAACATATTACAATATCCAAAATAAGTCGTAACATATTACAAAATTGAAAATCCAAATAAAACATACATCACATAAGTTATAGTATATTACAAAATCCAAATAATACATAAAATAAACTCATAAAATAGCTACTAAATTCCTAATTAACTTCATTATCATTATTCACGTTGTTAAAGGATCTAAATAATTCGACAACTAACTCTGGTTCATCAAGTGAAAGGTTTGTAATCTCAAGTATCATGTTATTCTCCATGTCAATGGAATTTAAGCCAAAATTTCTTTACAGTTTCATTTTAACCCCTAAAATTTTGAAATTATAATTTAACCCCGTTTTATACTAAAATAATTATAATATTGCCCCAAACGTATCCTCGAAGTATCCCCTAAGTATCCTCGAAGTATCCCTTAAGTATCCTCTAAGTATCCTCCAGTCAAACTTGTGAAAAAGTCAACGGATACGCCATTTGGTGTATCGGATACGTATCCTGAAGTATCCGGGAAGTATCGGAACTGGATACGAGTTCGATACGAGTTACCTCCACCAAATGAAGTATCCGTGCTTCCTAGAAAAAAAGGTATATATTAATTATTTATTTATATTTTTTATTGTTATCATGTGTCGGTGCCTGGCTTGTTTGATGCACCGTATATGGCCTTTTTTGATGCGCTGTACATGATAAGACTAATGTATTGTACAATACTAATTTAGTACGGGTATATTTTATATTCCTACTAAGTTATACAGTACTAAAGTGAGTTTATATGCTAATGATTATTATAAGGTTGGGATAGGTGATTCTTAATTGTACTGTACTAATCTATTATTTTTAAATAAAATTGAAAATGAGATCATCTAGAGGCAAGCCTCCTTCATCATGAAGACTGAGGCCTAACACGTCATTTCTTGATGTACGTTGATCTCCTTTCGTGAGGGCGGTGGCCTCAAGGCAATGAGGCATGGCCAGACCTCCCTTTAATTGAAGGGCATGCCTCTTTTAAATGGAGGAGGTTGTGTATCCTACATGGAAGAGGAGGCAAGTCTAGCTCCTCTTTTAAGGACGACAATAACATTCTTTGTCGAAGATGCCGTCAGAGATCCTCTACGAAGAAGGCCATGCTTCCTTCATCATGGAGTAGCCGTGGGTGAGGCCTCCTATGATAGGCAGTGTTCTAGTAAATGCTAGGCGCTAGTCGGACGGAGACCTAGCACCTAGACACAAAGAAAATTCTTTCCATATCCAATCATAAAGTAATCTAAATCCCCAATTATCAAATCCAAAGAAAATTCTTTCCAAATCATTATCTTGAGTTAAGTGAATTTAAATCAATCATAATATTGCCTTTTGCAAAACACTTCACTAATTTTTAAATTCATAAAATAAATTAATGGATTGAATTGAACATGATCTAAGTCAAGTCAACCCGGCCCAATAAAATTATAATCAGCCCGGATATCCACAAAACATATTAGGGTGGGGCATAAAGAAAAAAAAATCAATCACAGTTGTGGGACACACACACATCAAATTCAATTCCACATTTTCACGTTTCAACACTCATTGTGGACTTGTGGTGGGGCACACACATCTGATAACTTGATAAGTGATAACTATTATTTTTTAAATCCTTTAACAATAATACTAAACATCCCACATAAAATCTCATTTTTTTTCATCCCAATACATATGGCATGTGAGGTGTCAAATTGTGAGTGGATACACATTAATGATGATTTATTTCACCTACCTCATGTATCCACTCACCATTTAACACCTCACATGCCACATGTAGTGGGATGAAAAAGGTGGGATTTTAGGTGGGATGTGTAGTATTACTGATCCTTTAAACACTTTCTTCTCATCTTCTTCTCGATGCTTACAACTCTCATCTATTCAACGCTCTCTCTCTCTCTCTTCTCAGTCATCTTCTTTTGTTTTCTTTTTCGGTTTTTCTCAATCATCTCCATCGCTTCTCTAACATTTCTTTTGCTGGACTGTGCAGATTGGAGGCGACTGAAAGTGGATCTCAGCGACCTCGGCGAATGAAAGTGGATCTCGGTAACCAAAAGTGATTAATTAGTTGGTGATTTGGGCGATTAGTTGGCGATTTGGACGATTAGTCGGCGGCTGACTAATTAGGCCGATTTTGGCCTCTTCACCGCAGTGAACCGCCAACCAGCCGTTTTAAGCCGATTAATCGGCCTAGTCGAACAATTTCTAGAACACTGATGACAGGACCCACCCCGACTCCTCTCTTGAGTCCGAGTGAATCCTGTGGAAATTCGATCTTTCTAACTGAAATCTTTTATCTTCTTAAAAACCTTATTGAAAATCATAAAATCTCAAGGTGGCTTCTAATAAAAATCTTTAACAATCACTTGTCTTTACAAACTTTTCCACTTGGGAATTTAAAAATGCAATTTAAATCTGTGTTATGGCCTATCATAAAATATAATTCAGTTAAAATAAGAAACTTTTGTTTTTCTTGTGTTGGACCCATTTACTGAACATATACATATTCAAACTAGTTATGAAAAATCTTGAATTCTAAATATATGCATAGCATGCTTAAATTAAAACCATGAACTACCATTTCTTTCATTACATGTGGCTCATCTCACGATACTAATGCATATGCACGAACCTGGTGATTAAATGGGAAAAATAGTTTAAAATAAAAGAATGAGCGCTAATGCCCAGTGAGTGGAAATAAGCTTTGAAAACATCTTTAATTCCTTTCTTATAAACTTTACTAAAACTATTATCTCTGAATAAATCTAAAAACATATCTTTCTCTGGTGGGCTTGAGTTTGAGATTTACAACCCAAACGCTTACGTACTATATACTCAACAAGGATCAAAACTTTCGTAGTTCATTTAACTTAATACTGGCTAACCGCAATCTAATCTGTAGAAAAACTATTTTGTATATGTTTCTATATCTCATTCTGAATTTTGTATCTCTTTCTACATCTCTTTCTAAAATTGTATCTTTTTCTATCTCTTTCTGAATTCTTTACCTCTTCCTGAAGCTAATCAGAATTTATTCTGAAACTGTCCTATAATACAAGCTGAGAACTAACTAAATATCTTCTCTATATATAAAACCCATTTTCTATAAATCTATAGTAAAATCTTCATTTCCTTGTATAAAAAAACTTACAAACTTAAAATCAAATAATACCTTTCTTTAAGAAACATTAAACATTCTGTCTTATAAAAATCTAATATATATATATATATATATCATTTACAAAGTTGTTTGATGTAATAATATGCTTTTGTATAAAAAGGTTTGCTCCAATCAAATCTTTGTTGCTGTAAATCTTTACAAATTATGTAATAAAGCCATTAAAAGTATCAAAATGCTTTATGAAGAAGTCTCTTTTCTCTAAAATATTTAGTGCTGTAAATCAAATACTGCTGAATTTCTGATTCTCAAATATCTAGTGTAAATCTGATAATCTCTTTTCTTTCTCTACTGATCGTAATTAGTGTAATATAATTAATATATATATATAATATGAAAATCTACACCAAACTAGTACCCAGGGAAATCTGTTGTACATGTCTCTGATCTCTCTAGGCTCACGCAAAGTTGGGGATAAACATTTGTCATACACGTGCAAAGCGACTCTGACTCTGACTGAACATTTGTCATACACGTGAAAAGGGACTCTGACTCTAGCATACACATGTGCATAAGCCCCAAAGGCCAATAAACTGAATCAGATACTGCTAAAGACATGTACACATCTAGTATTTGAAATCTCTTTCTGAACATACATACAATTCTTTATAAATACTTATCTTTTAAAATATGCATAAATATTCTTTTCTTTTATGAAAATCTCATAAATAAATTGAATATGGAAATCTGAAAATCTGTCTAAAATACTTGTATTATTTTTCTTGATGAAATCTTGTTCAATATAACTAATTCAATAATAAATCTATTTCCAAATTATAGAAATCTAAACATTTCTTAAAACTACTCAATTCATATGGAGATATGTTTTCTAAATAATTAGAAATCTATTTTCTAAATAAATGAATAAATCATTTATTTCTATTAATCTTCTAAATAATTAAATCTAACATACAATTCTTCCATGCATTTCTTAAAACATATAATATAATCTGGAAATCTGTCATCTAAATAAATGAATAAATCATTTATTTCTAATATTTCTCTAAATACTTAATCTAACGTATAATTCTAAAATAAATAACTTTTAATAAAAATATCCATTCACAGTGCTCTGCTTAAATCTGTTCTAGGATTAGATTCCTTTCTGGATTCATCTATTTCTGGATCCTCCCTAAATTAATCACATAATACTCAATTTAGGAATTATGGGAAATCTAATAACACATATGTATCACAAATCACCAAATCACTTATCTGTATCCAAAGTACTGAACATACTTCTACAGCTGCACTTTATATCATCAAGCTATCTCATATTATCTCTCTATTTCTCTTAATTTCTCTTTTGTTTTCTTTCTTATTTTTCTCTTCTTTCTGTCTTCATTCTTCCTCTGCTTTCTTTTATTGATTCTCTCTCTCTCTCTCCATATCAGATTCTCTCAATCTCTCGGATTCTATCTAGCTCTCGCTTGTTTATTTCTTTTCTTGTTTTTCTTTTCTTTCTCTGTTCTCTGATTGCTATTTCACGAAAACTGCTCCTCTCTCTTCACAACTCCTTTTACTCTACACCGCCTGTCTTCTCTTTCTCTTTCTTCTTTTAACCTCATCTTATTTCTTTATTCAATCTTATTTCTACCCTCTTGCCACGATGGCCCTTATTGCCACCATATTATAAAATGCTTCCAGCTGTCAACCTTTTGCCTCTTCAACTTATTTCTATTATTATTTATAAGAGAAACACTTTGTACCACCGGGCCGCGGTTGCGATCCCGTAGTGGAAAACAAGAGAAAAAACACGTGGGCCCATGAATTAATTATGCGGGTCCCAAGTGTTTTCACTTGTTTTTCCACTACGTGGCCGCAAATGTGCCGCAACCCCAGTGGTACGTAACAACCCTCTATTTATAAATGCTAATTGTGGGTTGGCCAACTTGGGCCTAGGCTTTGGTCGGGCAATTTCTGGGTTGAAACTCAAATTGACTTATCTGTGTTCGGGCTTGAGTCATGTGTTTGGACTTAGATTATGAACTTGGGTAAATTTCTGGGATTAAGGTGTTACAATTCTTCCCACCTTATAAGAATTTCGTCCTCGAAATTCATACTCATCATGGATTCTTGACATCTTACTTATAAATTATGGAGTTGTACCTTACATCCTATGTTAAGATTTCCTTCTTAATTTTTTTAGTTAATTAATTAAAATTATGTTTTAATTAAATATATTTATAAGTATTCATATTTAAATTAAAAATTATAATTAGTAAATTGCAAGTATTTGTATGATCAGATGCCAAATACCATAGAGTAAAAATTTAATCTTGTATTATCTAGTACAATATATTTTTATACAATTCAATCCAGTCCAATATACAATGTATGCATTGACAAAGGTAGAGGAGAATTAACAATACTTTTAAGTTTTAACATTACCATGAATGAAAAAACATGTGCATGCAGTCAAAACGACTGAGTCCATATATCCAATTTTCAATAATGCATAGAGATGAAAATGGAAATTAAAAAGAAAATTAGGATAAATTAACAATTCAGAGAGAGCAACTATGAGTCTATGGCATCAAGGATTTCTTTCTTCATTTGACTAAATGATGACTTTACTACAACACGAAGAAGAAGACAGTAGAGAATAGCGAGAGCTTACAAATCCAATATTTATGGAAAATATTGCTAATAACAGTTGTAGGTTGGTCAACTATTAATTTTGACTGTAGTAACTAATTAATAACGATTGTAATAAGTTCATGGGTTGTAGAATTAAAGAAAATTAAAGGATTAAAGTATGAAAAATAAAATACACATGATTAATTATGTGTAAGAAAAATTTATATACTTAATTTTTTTTGGTGCCAAAGCGTTCTTCTTTTCAAAGGAAAGATTCCTTTCAAGCACTATTCAAACATTGGATTGTGTCGTTGTGTGTTCAAAAATATAAGCCAGAGATAGAAAAAGTGATAAATAAAAAAAATCACATTCATTTATGTAAATATAAATTTTCACTTATAAGTACGAATATTACAAATCATAAAGTTTTTCTCTTGATTGTGGATATTGGATGTATATACATGCAATCTAATACAGGGAAGGACTTGTGTGGGAGATAGGGTGGGCTTAAGCCCACCCTGACCCCTTTAAAAAAATATTTAAATTAGTAAGGAAAAAAAATTTAAATTAATTAAATAATTAATTTTAATTCCTAATCAGAGTAAAAAATATAATCTTTCTTTCCTTTTTTTTCTTTCTATAATAACAATTATTTCTCTCCATTCTTCAAACTTGGTTCAGTCTATTTATCAACATCAATATTTAGACATGTTTGAGTGAATATTATGGCTTTAAATATTTTATTTTGCTACTTTAAAAAATATTTTATTTTGTTTTGAAATTTTAGGGTTATTATTAAATATAGAAAATGAGATTTTAGGAGTAATCCAATTTTAAATTTACAAAGTAATAATATTGTTAAATGAATTTCATTAAATTTCTCAGAACATTATATTAGTATATTTAGAATGAATCAAAATAATATAATAATATTGTATAATTTAATTAGTGTTCCCATTTGTGTTTCATGTTTCTCTTATAATTTAATTTAATTTTTTTTAAATAAAATAAATTTTTGTAAAGTATTTATTTAGAATATACATTTAATGGGGGTATCTCACTATGTCCTTCTAACTAGGTGATATCGATGTTCAGTAAAAAAAATGTTAAGCCTACCCTAATATTCAATCCTAGTAACGTCCCTATCTAATAGTTAATGATTGTCACACTAAAATTAGCCCATTGATAAGATATCTAAAACGATTAGATGTGGCTATCTCACATCTACACCACTAAAATTATGTATTTGAATCATGCACACCTTTTTCCGAATCCCAAATTGATTGTAATAGTTTTTTTTTTTTTTTTTCTAAAAAAAATCATCTAAAAGTGGAATCGTAAGGGTGGATTCTGGCCAAGTTAACAGGCGGGGAAAGGAGTTGCAGGTGGAGAGGGGTGGTGCAAACCGAAACTGAAAATGGAGGGCGTTACTGATCACATTAAATGGTGATAATGAGAAGGAGGTGATTGGGCAGAGTAATGATGGTAATAAGGTGGGGAATTATGGGAATGATTTCAGGAAAGGAGTTAGAATTCCTGGTGGTTGTGTTTTCCAGAGTCAAAGGGAAGATTCGGTGGGGCATAGTGTGGAAGGTGTTGGACTTTCTCCCTCATCATCATTTTCTACACAAAAATAAAAATGTGTCAATAGTCAATACTATGAAGTTGAAGATTAGATCACCACAAGCCAAGCACAAATACTAAAAAGGGTAGAACTGTAATTAACCTTTAGGTGGTGGATGATTGTTCACTAAAACTAGGGGTTTCTCTCTCATTCTCTGCTCAAAAGCTTCCACTGAAATTGGTTCAAGCCTTCAAGGTGGTTATCATGATCAGCATCCAAATTGCCAACAATGAACCATTTAAATATGGCATTCGCAATTTTTTTAAGTTCGAAAAATTGTGACAAGTGTAAAGTCTACACCAATTCGATGAATGAAGTACTGTAATAACTGATTAAGAAATGATAAAATAGCATACCCACTGAAGAGAATTTTGCCAAATCTAGCAACCAATGATGGCTTTACTTCCTCCAAGTTTTCACATTCCATCTTGTTCCTCACAATCTCAAAGGAAGACAGTAAATCTGGCCACACATTTTCTGCTACAGATTCCCATGGACTTCTCGAGATATTCTCTCTCACCTCGTCGTTCTCTACAAACCAACAAATATTCAATAACACAAAGTTGAAAACCAGACATACATAATTCAAGTAAAATAACAGAACACATTGACGTAAAATACTAAAATGGGCAGACACTAACCATTGGCTGGATTACTATATATTCACCAAAACTAGGGGCTTTTCTCCTGATCTCCGCCCGATAAGTTCCACCGAAACAGGCTCAAGATGGACAGAACAAGGAAACTGGTTATCATCATCTAAACCAGCAAGCAACCATCTAGATATGGCTTGATCTCCAATTCTCCATATACAATCTTTCCACTCCTGTCTATATTATGTTTGGATGATCTCAGATTAAAGTTTCTCTTAAATTGAGGAACAAGCACTTCTGGAGTTGGAGATGGCCTCTCTGAATCCTTTGAGTGTCGCTTGTGTGGTGGAATGTAAGCCATTACGATAATATTAACTACGTACTCCTAATGCCAAATAGAAACAAACAAATTTTAATGAAATCAGTTTCTTCAGATTAACAAGCACCGATTCTTTTTGGCATCAAAATCACACTCATACATATATTTAACTTTCACTTGCAAATTTAATAATTAAACGAAACGACTCATAAAAATAATTATAACATTAAATGATAATATGGTTCAATTACTAGGAATAGATAAAGTCAATACTCCTAGTGAACACAATACAGTAAAGATCATACGATTTACAGTTATAAATGTTGTCACTTTCTTCAGTTTTCTCAGTAACCAAACACTATAAAACCATCCCAGGAAGGCAGGAACTCATATAAAACTAGAAAAACTCCAAGGACCCACAAAAGAAATAACAATTTAAAAAGAAAAGAGAGCACATACCAGAAAGAAAATGTTCTGCTCAGCAAAGTTTTCAAAGTCTTACAAGTTTGTTCAGCTATTGTTGCTGATCTCCACCCCTATATATACACACACAAACAACAAGAAACAAAACACTTCAGTTATGAAAACCCGCCTGAAGAAGTTTTGAAGTTGGCTTTTTGGGTCTTTTTCTTGGGAAAAGTGAACAACTTCGATCGAAAGATTGGAAACTGCTTGCGATGGAAGGGGAGGCAGAGAAAAAGGAGGGAAAACGAATATGGACCCACAATGACAAATATTTTGGGTGGGTGGAGATGGATGTATGATTCATCTACAGTTGAGATCTTGACACGTGGCAGATTCCTTCACTAAAGATGTATGTGCATCATCTCGATGCAAATTCCATACATACTCAAATTATCTGTTTAAAAATGGTGTCCCAATTTATGTCTAACTTACCAAATTTGGACATATATCTACATTTAATATTTAATATTTTTTTTCAATTACTTCTATAAATGTAGACACATATCCTAATTTAGTTGGTTATAAACAAATTAGGATACCATTTTTAGACAATTAATTTGAATCTTTTTCCTTTTAAAAAGTAGTTAATATACCTTTAAAAAAAAGTATTAAATATTTAAAAACTAATCATAACTTATTATTTCATATAATAAATTATGATCAGATTTTAATATTTAAAAATGGTGGAGGGCACAGTATATACCATGAAACTAATTTACTTTGTATTCAATATAAGTCTAGAATGGGGTGAATTGATTTTAATAAATTTACCCAATTTTTATGTGTGGTCAAAATTACGAAAATGAGTCAATACAAATATAACAAGTTTATTATGTGCGGAATTTAAATAACACTTGATATATACGTGGAAACCCTCAACAGGGAAAAACCACGGGCTATTATGTGCGCCACACACGGACCTCGAATCAACTAATTGTAATAGAGTTTACAGCCTCGGTTGACCTCAACCTCTCACTGCCTATAACCCCCTAATACTACCCGTGGGCCTATAAAAGCAGCCTAGTCCAATTTGCTTGTTGCCTAAGCAATCTTAACCACAAGTCTTACTTCTCAATGAAGAGATAATATGACATATGTGAATATATGAAATACTCAAAATGCAATTAGAGCTAGGGAACCCTATATGCTTATTTAGGATGACAATAGTGCAATTAAAATAATCCTAGATATCAATAGTTGTTACCGGAAAATCGTCACTGGGGTGAATCTTCAAATAACAGCTTTAAGGACCAAAATCGGGATCGATCCCGGTCGGAGGGGTATCACGTAGTTCGATACCAACAATGTTCCTAACAAAACAAGTGAGATTTAAATGTAGAAAATAGGGTGAATAGATAAGATCTTTATTGACAGTAACTTTATATTATGAATACAAGAGATGTGTTCTCTAGTTTAGGGTAAAATGTTGAGCTTTAGTAGGCGATGGAGATGGTGATGGCGAACTCATACATGTCGATAAGTAGAACTGAGTGTAGGTTAGGGTTTTAGGAGGTGATTTTTTTTGGATCCTCTCTCTGGTGAGTATGATGTTGTATATATATTGGTCTCATTGCTTGCCATGCACTTCTATATTTTCGGTCTAGGGTTTTGCGATTATAGGACTTTCCTTCTTCATAGGAGACAATCTCGTAGGAGCTTTAATCGTTAGAATCAAGTCTTTCCATCCTAGGAGGAGACAACCTCGTAGGAGCTTTAATTATCATAATCAAGTCATTCCTTCCTAGTAGGATTCTAATTGAGTTGACCCCTTGTTCAAATAGAACTCTCAGTTGGCGGGAAGAAGTCTACTTCTTCTGTTTGACTAAACGACGGCGTTCCAGTATTTTTCAAGGAGCTTTACCCCAGTCTTCTAGGCATATGAGTCTTGTTCTTTGGTAAATTCTTCGTCTGGTATCTTATTGCCTGATGAGCTGATTCTAGAAGGCGTATACATTCCTAAGTATCCTGCTGTTGCCTAAGGATCGGGATACGAACTGAGGCTGCAGCGGGATACCCAACTGATTCAATAGAGGGATGTCTGGACGATGTAGTAGCGGGGTGCTTGGTAAGGCTCTGTATCGGGATACTTAATGGAATTTCATGTCGGGATAACATGTGCTAAACTATGCATCGGGATGCTTGGTGGGGCTCCATTTCGGGATACTGCGGGGTTCATGAGAAGTTAGGGAATTGCTGGGCTTGGTCTCCATGGAGGGGGTGTGTATCCGGACCGATTGGGATCCCTCCTTTCTTGGAGTGGCCGAATGGTATCTGAGTTCCTGTCTTCTCCTTGTACCGAGGTGGAAAATTCTTCTTTGGTCCTTTGCCAATTTTGATGGTTAACAATAGCTAAATGACATGTCAAAAAGCTTAGCTAGACATATATTATGAAAACCTAGATAGCTATCACAATACAACACCCAATCAATACATCACAAATAATCTCTATCTTGTATTTAGCATATGATCTAAAAAAAAAAAAAAAAAAACAAGTAATTAAAGAGATGTCTTAATATGAAAAACTCTAAAATTAGATAAAATTAGTGAAGAACATACCAAGGAAGATGTGATGATGCAAAACCATGCATGGATGCATCATATATGGTCATGGATGATCCTAGATGAACTTTGATGAATAAAGGAAAAGTTTTGAGTGTTTAAAGGTGAGTTCTTGTGAATTTTTCTTTCTTGAAAAATGTTCTAAGTAAGAAAACTGATTTGAACTCTCTCAAAATAACCTAGAGACATAAGTGATACTTATATAGGGGTCTCTTCAAAGCATGGTCGTTTTGGTCAAATTTTAAAACATTTTGGCCGAATTACCGCTGCCTATACCGCGGCATGTGCAAGTGCCTAGGCCGCGGTACGCATAGCGTGAAAGCTCTACTTTCAATTGCTGCGTAGACCGCCCCGTAGGCATGTGCCTAGGCCACGGCATGCCCATGCCTACGGGGCGGTATGCACGGCGTAAAATCACCAGGTTTTCAACCTGATATGGACCGCTGCCCATGCACGTGTACCAGGGGCGGTACAGGTAGCGGTTAAAGGGATTTTTCTTTTTTCAAAAATCATTCACACTTAGTCTAAAATTGAGTAATTTGTGTAAGTGTGAAAAGTGAAGAGAATACATCTTAATGACTAATATGTGATGTCATTATCATGAACAAGATGCAAACAATTAATACATGCAAGAAGATATATTAATGAACGTTAATGCACACATAATAAAGCCACACAACATACAAAAATAAGAATTATGCAAGTGTTGTGAGTGTGTGCAACTACATCTATTCAAAGCAAGTAAGCACTTAGAAATTTACCTTTGTTGCTTATTTTCTTGAGGTCTTAAAAGCCTAAGCTACCCTTACATCAAAACCCCAATACATGGTTTGTCCACAAAATAAGCCAATCAATAAATGAGACATTACAATCTCCCCCTTTGGCTATTTCGTGACAAAACCACCACTCACAATGATCCTTACAACAAATTAAATCTAAAGGTCAGCAATGATATTCTATATTACTAAGAGATAAGAAAATAAAACTTCAAGTCTTCAGTCTCTTGTGGAACTACAAACCTTCAAAACAAAAAGATTACACTTCCAAAGCAAGTGCATGTAAGGTGATCATGTGAAGTTAAAACAAGCATTTGCATTTAAGAATTGAAGCACAACATCATGCAATGTATGCGAATGCCATGCTCCCCCTCAAAGGGTTACTCCCACTCAACATGTAATCTCTCCAACATGCGCATTTGCTACTACAATTAGTAACTCCCCTTACCTCATTCTACTCCCTCTTTTTGTCATGATATAGGCAAATGAGTAGTCCCAAACCGGGTCACTTATAACAAAGAGAGATAGTAGCATACTAAATATTTGCATAATCATAGAAGCCACTTCATGCAACTCAATTATTTGGAGAGAAACAAGGAGATTTATTTTTTGAAAATGTGTGAATTAAAAATGCTTTGCATACAAGACATGTTGCATTCAAGTCCAAAATACAATGGTATTTGGCAAAACAAATGACAAAGGTTTCAAATAGAATTCAAACCAATTTCACCATTTGTCATGAGAGAAGCAAGGATATAGAGATTTCATTGATTTTAATATGAGAGCAACTATATCCAACTTTATAAGCGAAGCATGACATGAGCGACTTTTTGCACCCTATTTGATTTTTTCGAGTAAGATACCCGTATAATAGTAACCGTGCTTAACTAATAAAGAAAGAGATAGAGACATTTGGATTGTAAAAACCTTTGAACGGATACAAGATCCTTTATTCATTTTGAGTCTCATAAGCTTTTTCATACATTGTTTTGCATTTAAGAATTGCAATCATCAATTCATGCTTTTTCATTTGAGCATGTTGTTAGAATTTCATGCTTTTCATATGTCATTAGCATGTCATTAAAAATCATCATGTCATGGAGATAACTATAAGTCATTCAAATCATACTTCTTATGTAAATCTCCTAGTCCAAAAATGCATGTTTGAACATAAATATGACATGGATTGTAATACAAGCATGGTTCACACTTATTGAACTAAAAATATATATACATATATGCAACCATGTTTACTCAAGCAATTAAAAAAGAAGCATAAAATTTTCAAATTTTTGCATGCAACAAGTATGCAATAGCTCTCTTTGCTTGAGTTCCCCACATGGGATCAATTACCAAAACACATCACTCCACAAGACATATCCCAATAGATCTACCAAGTGTTTTAAACTTAGTTGCATCTAAGGGTTTAGTAAATAAGTCCGCTAATTGATCATTAGTACCTACATGTTCAAGTACTATGAATTTATTTTCAGCAAGCTCTCTAATGAAATGATGGCGGATGTCAATATGCTTAGTCCTAAAATGTTGTATTGGATTCTTGAAAATATTAATAGCACTCATATTATCACAAAAGAGGGTTAGAGTACCTTGATTGAATCCATAGTCGACTAGCATTTGTTTCATCCAAAGGAGTTGTGTGCATCCACTCCCCGCGGCTATGTATTCGGCCTCGGCCGTGGACAAGGAAATCAAGTTTTGCTTCTTGCAAAACCAAGACACCAAGTTGTTGCCTAGGAAGAAACAACCGCCTAATGTGCTTTTCCTATTATCATAATTTTCTACCCAATCCGCATCACTAAAGCCTACAAGACTAGCATTAGTGTCAAAAGAGTACCAAATCCCGTAGTGGGATGTCCCATTCACATAGAGAATGATTCTCTTTACGGAAGAGAGATGAGACTCCTTAGAATCCATTTGGTACCTAACACACAAACCCACACTAAACGATATATCGGGCCTACTTGCGGTCAATTAAAGTAAGCTTCCAATCATGCCCCGATAAAGAGTTTGTTCCACACTTTTTCCAATAGCATATTTGCTTAACTTCAAAGTGGTACTCATAGGTGTATCACAATATTTGGCATTTTCAAGGCCAAACTTCTTCACTAGGTTTTTGGCATATTTGGTTTGGGTTATAAAAATCCCATCATCTAATTGCCTAATTTGCAAACATAGTAAGTAACTAAGCTCACCAACAAGACTCATCTCAAATTCATGAGACATGACATCAACAAATTGTTGGACTTTGGTGTTGTTGGTGGAGCCAAACACTATATCATCAACATATATTTGAGATATAAAGAGCTCATCATTGTCTTTCTTAGTGTAGTTATTATCAACAAGAAATTGAGTGAGGCACTCATACCAAGCCCTTAGTGCTTGTTTCAACCCATGGAGATCCTTTTTGAGGCAATAGACATGGTTGGGGTGGTGAGCATCCACAAACCCCTTGGGTTGTTCAACAAACACTTCCTCTTGTAAGAAGTCATTGAGGAAGGCACTCTTTACGTCCATTTGGTGCAATTTGAACTTGTGCACACAAGAGATGGACAAGAGAAGCCTAATGGACTCTAAACGGGCAACGGGAGCAAATGTCTCCTCAAAGTCGATACTCTTAATTTGAGAGTACCCTTGTGCAACAAGGTACGCACAATATTGCCATCCTCGTCGGATTTGTTCCTATATATCCATTTAGTGCCTAACATATAAGTGCTTTTAGACCTAGGAACTATAGTCCAAACCTCATTCCTTTCGAATTGGTTTAGCTCTTTTTGCATGGTAAGAACCCAAAAGTCATCATTCAAGGTTTCATCAACCTTTTTGGGTTCTATTTGAGAGGTGTAGCATATAAAGCTAATAAGATTAGCTATTTGACGTATAGTTCTAACACCCTCATTAACCTCTCCAATGATGTCATCTTTATCATGGAGTTTCCTAACCCATGAAGTGGCTTCATTAGATTTCAAGAGAGGAACTCTATCAAGAGGTTTAATGGCCTCTTCATCAAGGTTAGACGTCCCAACATTAGGAGTCTCCATAACCTTCTCCAAGGGAAAATCATCTTCTCTAGCAACCTCCTCATCATGGTTAATAGACTTAAGCTTTTCATCATCAATGACAACATTGGATGATTCCATGACACTTCGAGTCTTCAAATTGAAAACTCTATAGGCTCTATTATTCAAGGCATAGGCAATAAATATACCCTCATCACTCTTAACATCAAATTTGCCAAGTTGATCACGGTTATTTAAAATGTAGCATTTGCTTCCAAAAGAGTGGAAGTAGCTAACATTTGGCTTTCTTCCTCTCCATAATTCATAGGAGGTTTACCTAGTGTTGGGCCTTAGGAAAACTTTATTCCTAATATAGCAAGCCGTATTGACGGCTTCGGCCCATAGATTCATAGGGACATTGTTGCTAAGCAACATCATATGGGTCATCTCTTGAAGAACTCTATTCTTACTCTCAATAACTCCATTTTGTTGAGGTGTCTTAAGTGCCAAAAACTCATAGGAGATGCCTAAGCCATTGCAATAGCTTTCAAAAATGGCATTCTCAAATTCTTTCCCATGGTCACTTCTAATCCGTTTGATGCTTTTAATGTTTGAATTCATTTCATTTTGAATTTTAGTATAAAACATTTTAAACTTGTCAAAAGTTTCAGATTTTTCTCTAAGGAAATATGTCCATGTGAACCTAGAGAAATCATCTACACAAATAAAAATGTATCTCTTTCCACCTAAACTCTCGGTTTGCATGGGACCCATAAGATCCATGTGAAGAAGCTCTAGGGGCTCCTTGGTGGAGAGATACTTGCCCTTCTTATGCATGCTTTAGGTTTGTTTCCCTTATTAGCAAGGTCCACAAACACCATTGGCTTTCTTCCCAAGCTTGGGAAGGCCACACGCAACATTGAACTTATCTAAGATCTGTAGATCGCGAAAGTTCATGTGGCCAAGTATGCCACAACTTAATTTGCTCATCCTTGGACACATTGTTTGAGATTATTCTAGCTTCAAGATAAAAGCAGTTGTCGCTAGATCTCATACCTTTCAACAAGGTTTGTCCATCGGGCTTTAGGATTGAACAATCATTTTTGCTAAACAAGACAGACTATCCTTCATCACTAAGATGAGAAATGTTTATCAAATTGGCTTTCAAGCCATCAACATATAAAACATTGGATAATTAGGGTAATCTGGGAACGGAAATGGTTCCTTTCCCTACGACTCTCTTTTTGGATCATCATCAAAGGTGACACATCCTCCTTCCTCCATGATAAGAGTCTCGAAAAAACTCTTGTTTCCCGTTATGTGCCTAGAGCACCCACTATCTAAGTACCAAAAATTAGAAGAATTTGCCTTCAAGGCAATTTGTGCAACATGGCAAAAATAAGCGTCTCTTCTAATCCACCTAGGAGAAAAACTTTTCTCCCTAGTGGTCAATGATACATGGGCTCTAGATGTCCTAGGATCATGCAAATTAATTCTATCATTCCTAGGAACATGCATCATGGTTATACTCTTTTTCTTCTCAATCATGATTTTAGTTCTACGCATTTTAATATACCGAAAGCAATTTGATCTAATATGACCAATAATACCACAATAATGACATGTAGAGATGAAGTTAAGAATCATACCTTGTCCTTGTGCATGCATAAGAGCCTTCCCATGTCTTTGTGGTTGCATTGGTTCATTCATTAATCGTTGTTAAATCGATCTAGCTTACTTCCTTGGTTGCATTTGCATGATTGGTTTCTTTCCTTTGTGAGCCATTTGTAGAGGAAAGTTGGCTTGAGGAACTCTTGTGGGATGAGCTTGAGGTTGTCTTCTTGGAGCCTCCTTCACTTGTGCACTATGTGAGCATTGTCCTATATCAACCTTCTTCCTAGGAGTTTGCACCGGTGAAGTTTCTTTCTTGCTCAAGCTCTTGACAAACACGGTCTTATAAGGAGTAGATGACTCCTTGCCATCTTCAAATCCTAGACCTCTCTTATAACAAGGACTCTTTCCAACACTTTACATAAGGTCAAGTTTTTCAGTGCTAGAAGTCATCCTTGTCATTGACCCTTTAACCTCTTCAAGTTCCCTCTTCAAACCTTCTTCATTCCTCCTAGATAAGTTTAACTCCTTTCTTAGCTTAACTTCATTTTCCACGGATCTCACCACTTCTTCACTCAAGTCATCAACCTTGATTGAAAGCTCTAAATTTTCTTCTTTCAACCTTCGGATTTCTCTTTTATTTTTCAATCTTGAGCTTTCAAATTTGACCATGAAGTCTTCAAGATCCATTTTCTCCACATGTCTATTTGTGGAGTTAGATGAGGAGTCATCTTCACTTGAGTCAATCTCCTCTTGACTCTTTTCCTCTTATTCACTAAAACCTTTGCTCTTGTGAGAGGAGGCAAAGGCTATGAAGTTAGCCATGAGTTCTTCATCATCCGAAGACTCATCTCCTTCATTGGAGTCATCACTTCCACTCCAAGTGGCGGCCATCACTTAACCTCTCTTGTTCTTCAAATTTCCACAGTCGAGTGCAATGTGTCCTATACCACCACATTTATAGCATTAGATCCCTTTCCTTTCACTCTTCTCTTGCCTAGGCTCAAACTTCTTGAAGGGAGCCTTTTTCTTCAAGTCTTAGCCCTTGGTTTCAAAACCTTTCTTCTCGGACTTGTAGAATTTCTTTAACATTCTCATTAACAAGGCAATTTCTTCGTCCAAGTCATCATTCTCCTCATTCTCAACTTTGGAGGCTTTCAAAGCAATTCCCTTTTGCTTTTTAGGAGGTTTAGAGGTAGGACCCTTCCTAGACTCATAAGCTAGAAGTCTCTCAATCACCTCACTCGGCTTCATATCCTTATAGGTGTTATTCTCCTTTAAAGTCGTTACCATGGACTCAAACCTATCAGGGAGCTATCTTATTATCTTTTGTTTGATCCTCCTATTCGAGTAAGGGTCACCAAGTTGATGACTTTTGTTGACTATGTCCACCAACTTGATCTCGAAGTCGTTAAAGCACTCATTCTCCTCCATCTTAAGCATCTCAAATTAAGTTTGGAGGGCTTGAAGCTTGGAGTCGTTTACTACTTCGGTTCCCTCGTGTGCAACTTTTAGAATGTCCCACGCCTCCTTAGAGATCCTAGTATTTTGAATCAATTTATATTGATTCTCATCCATTGCACATAGGATGGCATGCATCGCCTTCCTATTCCATTTTAATGCCTCAAACTCTTGCACGTTCCATTACGCATTAGGCTTGAGTACATCCTCTCCTCCACCCGTAGGTGTCATCATAGGTGAGTTGTAGCCGTCTTCAACCGCCATCCATGCCTGGTCATGGATTTGACATATATACGACTCCATCTTCCCCTTCTATGAGAAGTAATTAATCCCGGTGAGTAGGGGAGGCATTGTGCTCGAAGCACCCTCATTTCCATTGTCGTTTCCACCATTTCCACTCATAGTGTATAATGAATGAAATGAAATGTATGAATGAACAAAAATCACACAAATGCAAAACACACCTAAAATGAGCAAGGATTACCTAAGTATATATAGGAATCCGCTTTGATACCAATTGAAACTAATTTATGGTGTTTTCAATATAAGTCTAGAGGGGGGTGAATAGATTTTAACAATTTTACCTAATTTTCGTGTGTGGTCAAGATTATGAAAATATCCCTATCTAGTAAATACATATATAACAAGTGTAATATGTGTGGAATTTAAATAACACTTGATATATATGTGGAAACCCTCAACAGGGAAAAACCACGGGCTGTTATGTGTGCCACACACGGACCTCGAATCCTCTAATTGAATAGAGTTTACAGCCTAGGTTGACCTCAACCTCTCATGGCCTATAACCCCTACTACTACCCCGCGGGCCTATAAAAGCGAACCTAGTCCAATTTGCTTGTGGCCTAAGCAATCTTAGCCACAAGTCTTACTTCTCAATGAAGAGATAATATGGCCTATGTAAATATATGAAATAATCAAAATGCAATTAGAGCTAGGGAACCCTATATGCTTATCTAGGATGACAATATTGCAATTAAAATAATCCTAGATATCAATAGCTAAATGACATGTCAAAAAGCTTAGCTAGACATATATTATGAAAACCTAGATAGCTATCACAATACAACACTCAATCAATACATCACAAATAATCTATATCTTGTATTTAGAATATGATCTAAAAACATACAAGTAATTAAAGAGATGTCTTAATATATATAAAAAAAAAAAAAAAAAAAACTAAAATTAGATGAAATTAGTGAAGAACATACCAAAAAAGATGTGATGATGCAAAACCATGCATGGATGCATCCTATATGGTCATGAATGATCCTAGATGAACTTTGATGAATAAAGGAAAAGTTTTGAGTGTTTAAAGGTGAGTTCTTGTGAATTTTTTCTTTCTTGAAAAATGTTCTAAGTAAGAAAACTGGTTTGAACTCTCTCAAAATGACCTAGAGATATAAGTGATACTTAAATAGGCGATCTCTTTAAAGCATGGTCGTTTTGGTCAAATTTTAAAACATTTTGGCCGAATTACCGTTGCCTATACCACGGCATGTGTGAGTGGTTAGGCCGCGGTACGCATAGCGTGAAAGCTCTGCTTTCAACCGCTGCGTTGACCGCCCCGTAGGCATGTGCCTAGGCCGCGGTATGCGCGGCGCAAAATCACCAGGTTTTCAACCTGATATTGACCGCTGCCCATGCACGTGTACCAGGGGCGATACAGGCAGCAGTTAAAGGGATTTTTCTCTTTTCAAAAATCATTCACACTTAGTCTAAAATTGAGTAATTTGTGCAAGTGTGAAAAGTGAAGAGAATGCATCTTAATGCCTAATATGTTATGTCATCATCATGAACAAGATGCAAACAATTAACACATGCAAGAAGAGATATTAATAAACATTAATGCACACATAATAAAGTCACACAACATACAAAAATAAGAATTATGCAAGTGTTGTGAGTATGTGCAACTACATCTCTTCAAAACAAGTAAGCACTTAGGAATTTACCTTTGGTGCTTCTTCTCTTGAGGTCTTGAAAGCCTAAGCTACTATTACATCAAAACCCCAATATGTGGTTTGTCCACGAAATAAGCCAATCAATAAATGAGACCTTACATACCAAAAATCTTAAGACTCATTTGGTGCACCGACACCAACGGAGGATTAGATTTTTTTAATCTTCCCTTGTCATTCTCCTTTGTTTGAAGTTTAACTTAATTGGATTTTCCAATCGACATACCACTCAATTGAAATTATATAAACCTACCAAATCGCCTTGGGGGACTATATTTAATTCTTTTTTAGTTTTCTTTTCATTTTTAATAATAAATAAATTTTATTTAATAATAAAACGAAACTATATTTTTTTTTTTTAAAGTTTTTTAGTTTTTTAATTTAATAATATATTACTTCAAAAAAATTAATAATATATATTAATCAACTAATTATTTCATTTAAGAAATTATTCTAATAGTTTATTATTCAATTTTCTCCAAATTACAATGGTTAAGGTTGTTCCAATCATAATCCCTTCCAACGGGATTTGAGAATCTAAACTAGGGATGGGCGTTTCCCCATGGGGCCCCATCCCCCGCGGGCCCCCATGGGGTTTTGGGGGCAAATTTTGCCCCCAAATGGATTTTGAGGGTGGGGGTGGGGGCAAACTTTGCCCCCAAACATATTTTGGGGGAGGTGGTGGGGGTACCTTCCCCCAAACCCAAAACCCCATTGAGCCCCCCATAATAATATATATATATTATTTTTATTTTTATTTTTATTTTTATATAAAAATTTTAACAATTAAAAAAATTATAAATTATAATATTAAATTATTAAAATTAAATGTTATGGTTGTTCATTTATAAGGTGTAATTAACCCCCAAAATAATATATATATGTATTATGCAATTATTTTGGATTTTGTATTGTATCTTTATTATGTTTTTATTACTTTTCGGATTGAAAAATTGAAATTTAGAATTGAAAAGGAAATGAAATTGGGGAAATGGGTTTTGGGGTGGGGGTGGGGGTGGGGGAACCTCCCCCCAAAACGTCCCCCCCATTGGTCCCCCCAAATGGATTTTGGGGGAGGTGGTGGGGGGAGGTTTGAGGAATGGGGGTGGGGGTGGGGGTGGGGGTGGGGGTGGGGATACCCTCCCCTGCCCCATTGGGCCCCCACGCCCATCCCTAATCTAAACTCATTGGGACTACCATTATCCCACCTATGTTTTTAAGTTTTTTTTATTAAATAAAAAAATTATAAAATTTAAAATCATTTAAAATAATATAAATCTATAATTTAATAATATTTTGTTAATATTTTTATTTTAATAATATATAAATTAAAAAATTATTTTCTTAAAAAAATTATTTCAATAATTTTTTATTCAATTTCAAAATATTATTATATTTAGTCAAACCTCATGTTTAACCAAATAAAATATATCATTAATTCAATCCAACTCCATGTTTATCCAAACATGAAATAATATCAATTTAGTCTAGTCCAATCCAACTCTAATCTCACATTAATCTCACCTCCATCCCGTCCAATCCTATAAAATAGTTCAATCTCACACAGCAAACGAAGCCTTAAGGTCTTCCTTAAGTCTTCAAGGGCCTAATCCTCGCATATTTAGAGAGGAGGCGCCTCCCATGTGTTTGTGTTTTGAAGGGAGAGGTTATGCCTCCTCCTTGAAATCAAGGAGGTGACATAGCTTTCATCTTAAATCTTCATCCCCCAGAAAGAGATTCATCTTATAGATGGAGATCCATCAAAGAATCTCTATCTACACAAAGATGAAGATCCAATCTCTATCACACACACACACACCACACACACACACACACATATTATTCACTAATAGATCTACAGTAGTGAGTTGGAGAACCATGGATGTCCCATGAACGAGTTGGAGATCTAGATCTGATTTTCATTCATGAAGGTAAAGATGCAATTTGAATCTCCTTCATTCATTTTTTTTTCCTTTGTGGTATTTTTTTTTAAGTTGTGTGTTATAATACCAAATTAGTCTTGAAATCGTTAAGTTTGACTAATGGTTGACCAACAAATGACCATATTGAGCTATTTTTTATAATTTAGGGACCTACGAACTCAAAATAGAAAAATTAGTATGAAATTGTCTTTCCTCAAAACTTAGGGAATATATTGATACTTCTCCAATTTTATTGAAATACTATGGCTACAACATCTGAAACGTTGTAATTTTAACATTGGAATTGTTGCTGCTCAATGTGGTTCGTTTATGAAAGACACTTATTCATTTTAGCAATGTCTTAGCTCGAGTCGCCGCCATCGCATATGGAATCTAGAAAAAAAAAAAAAAACGCGTACACACATTGGATTTGTTAATGTCAAGTCCATTAGGTTATAAACCTCTATTACTATTTAAAATCTATATTCATCAATTCATATATATATATATACACATTGAGAAAAAGCTATTATAATTATAATTAGTGAAATTATTTCTATCTTAAAAATGGATAAATACTGAACGTGAGGAGGTTGATAAATACTAATGTCATGATGGTTTTAGTTCAAGTCGTATCCCCCTCTTAAACCCGATTTTATTGTAATATTTCAACAACAAAAAATGGATAGGTAACATTGAAACATAAATCTTAAAAATAATGCTAAACATCCCACCTACAATCCCATCATTTCTATCCCAACACACATGCATGGCAGCTGAGGTGTCACTTGGTGAGTGAACACACATTAATTGATAATATGTATTCACTCACCAATTAATGTTTATCCACTCACCAATTAATGTTTGTCCACTCACCAAGTGATACCTCAGCTGCCATGTGTGTTGGGATGAAAATGGTGGGATTGTAGGTGGGATGTGTAGCATTATTAAAATCTTAAATATAACAATATGAGCCAAAGATTTTCTCAAAATTATTTAATTGTCCATGAATTATAATGTCTTTAAAAGATACACAAATAAAAAATATTCAATAATTTCAAATTTAGTGAAAATAAAAATGGATTTTTGTAACAAGTTTTACGCTCATGTTTCGTCATCCAATTTTCAATCATGCATAGAGATCCTGTTCAAGTAAGGTCGTATGTGAAGGAGGCAAAGGTGGAGTATGTGAAGGAGGCTAAACGTATTCTGAGATGCTTTGAATTAGCTTCGGGTTTGAAAATAAATTTCCACAAGCCGGTTTGGAAAGGTGGGCAAAAGGGATGGGGTGGATGATGACTTTGTTGAGATTTTCCGATGTAAAAAGGCTACTCTCCCTATCACTTACTTAGGCATGCCGCTTGGTGCCAATCCGAAGTCTTTAGCCTTTTGGGAGCCGGTGTTACAGAGAATTGAGAATCAGCTAGCCCGTGGAAGAGAAGGTTTTTGTCTAAAGGTGGTCGTGTGGTCCTTAAAGCTGTCCTATCTAGCATTCCAATTTTCCTTATGTCAATCTTTAAGATGCTGGCGAGCATTGCTAAAAGAATTGAAAAGATTCAACGTGATTTTTTTTTGGGAGATGGGGTGTTGAAAAGGAAGATTCATTCTATTGATTGGGACATGGTTTGTAAAAGTAAGAAGAATGGTGGCTTAGGGATTGATCACATTCTTCATAAAAACAATGTTCTGCTCGCTAAGTGGATTTGGAGATTTGGGAGAGAGGTCTCGAGTCTGTGGAAAGAGGTTGTTTGTGCGAGGCATGGTGTTTCGAAGAATGGTGTTTCGAAGAAAGCGATTTTCTAGAATTTGTGTAAAAACTCAAAAGATTCTCATTTTGTTAAAGCTATTAATTCTTTGTTGGCTCCTAGTTCGGCAACCATGAAGATCATACAAGAGGGTTTTGTTCCTGTGTTGGGCAGTGGTGATAGATTGGACTTCTGGTCTGACATTAGATGGGATTTTATTCTATTGAAGCAAGCTTTTCCGAGGATTTTCGTTCTTGCCAATCTTAAGAGTGGAATGCTGGAGGAGTCTAGTAGATGTGAAAATGCCTACAAGGTTATACTAAACAACCTATAGGGGGTGAATAAGTTGACACACTAATTTTAAAAACTCTTTCGTGACTTGTGTCAAAACCTTGGTGAGTATACAAATTAACCTTGAACAAGATTGTTATGAGAAAATAATTTGCACGAGTATGCTTAATTCACCACCCTTAGTCTACAAAACATATATCAAGAAACAATGTATCTCATATACAAGTATATTCAATAAAGAGCACATTCCACAAGTTGTATTATGAATATTACAATGAAAGATCACTAAGTAAAACTTTACAACTTGATATAGAATATTGCAAGATACAATGTTCAAACACTTACGAGATACAAGATACAAGAAACAAATATTGATTCAACAAACAATGTGTACATCTTTTTCTTTATCAATAACATGTTTACAAGGATGTGGGAAATTGAAGATCATAAACAAGTTATAGAACAAACATACAAATATAAAGAGATAGAGATAGATACATTTGACACATTGATTTTTACGTGATAAACCTCCGAAGAGAAAACATCCACAGGTTGAATCCACAACCACCAACAAAGCAATCCACTGTATGAAAATGACTTACACACTCAAGGCTATCAACACATGATATCCACCCTAAGCTATCAACTCCTAGTCGACCCTCGGGCTAGTGAACCACTTAGCTTACTCCATATCCAAGGTGTGTCCTACACCTCTAGGAAGCAACTTCCTATCCAAGGCTCTCAAGCCTCTAGGAAGATTTCCTTGCTTAGCTATCTAGATCACAATGATCCTAGTCAAGCTTCCCTAGCTCAACCATCCGGAGTACCACACTCCTAGCTAAGACTTTTGCTTGGCTATCCGGAACACTTTCCTAACCAAGTCTTCTTGCTCAAATTGAAGCTTCACTCACTCCAAGATGAGACTTCCACCTTATGTAATGAAAATGATCTAAGTGATGCAAATGATGCAAACACATGCAACATAGAATATATGATCAATACATCCTATGGAAACTAGAAATAATCAATGAGAACACAAATGTATATTTTTTTAGTTTACGATCCAAAACATGACCCCATGCAAAATGATGCATGAGCATATGAAATGTATGGATAAGATACACTCCATGAAGATCAAGACATAGGCAACAAAGCACACAAAACAAGGTTGTCTAGACCTTAAACATGAATAAAAATCTAGAGCATGCAAAACACCTAAAATATGCCAAAACCTAGATTCTATTCATGTTACTAAAGCTTGAAAACTAAGCATGTTCATTAAGCATATATTCAAGACTTTAGAACACAAACAACAAAAATGCTAGAATTACAAGATATGCTCAATGAATATTCTAGCAAGTACTTAGAGCAAATATATATATATATATATACAATAATCAATTAAATCCTAATTAGCTATAAATACAAAATCAAATGTGCTAATCCTAGAATTATTCAATTGAAGGATCAAAGCACATTTCAAGGATTATTAATCATAAAATGATTCAATCAAGTCACAAATAATCATAGATATCAAACTAATCACAATACAATTCTCAATCATGTGAAAATCATAGAATCCAATAAACTAGTTCACATATGTCTCTAATTAAACTTTTGATTAGGTTTGATTATAAAGCTATCTTTCTCAGTAGCATTCACCATACATATACATACATACAGAAGAAGAAAACCCTAGGTAATTGAAGATCAAAATAGATGAAATCATAAAGTTTAGATCAATACCTAAGAATCCCGTGCAATTTCGGTTTTGAGTGAAGAACCACCTCAAAACGTGATCAAACAGCTGAAAACCTTTTTGAAAAAGATAGGAACTTGAATACAAAGATTCTTCAACTTGAATCACTCAATTCGGAGTCCGAATGAGAAAGTTATGGTGTTTGGAAGTTAGAAAAATTGGAGAGAAAATTTCAGCTCTATGAAATTTAAGTTTTCTTCTTTTAATGAAATAGGAGAGAAAGAAGACTATTTAAAAGAATTTAAGAGAGGGATTTCAGGACCAATCAGGAGGAGCCACATCACATATCTCATGTGGGGCGTGTGTGGCACATATGGGCAGAGAGCACCTCTAGCCGTGTGCCACACATGGCCTCCAAGCTTGGCCGTTGGCCGTGCTTGCTCCTCTCGCGCTCCGCTCACATTCTTCTGCCGTATTCGGGCCTCCGAACTCCAAATTCGAATCCATCTTCGGATTACAAATTGTGACTCTCTCACGTATAGCAAAGACTATGAAACTTTGACAAAAGGTTGAGAATTCATCTCTGAAAATGACGACGAACACAACTCAACGAATAAGAACAAAAAGTAGCGTAGCTACATCGTTTGGACTCGAAATCAAATGTATGAGTAACCGAAATGACCGGGACTCAATAAAGAATCATAAGAGACCATGTTCAAGTCCAAAAACAATAAAACGTAAGCATATAAACACAATGTCACACATGTATGCCGTTTCCTAGACATAATCTTAGAACATGCAATTCTACAATGTATGAAAATTTGAGTTCAATGCATAAACATGTAAAAACATGTGAATGTGCTATATAAATGTTTCACTATGATGTAGGGACACATATAAATGATTTATATGTGTGTGTGTGCCTTTACGCCTTGCAAGAGGAAGAAGAATCTTGATACCTTAGCATCCAAGTATGCGATGTTCCCCTTGCAAGAGGAAGAAGAATCTTCACATTTGAAGCTTCTTTCTCCAAAAATCACCTAAGCAACAACTATTACAAATATAGAGAGTTTTACAATGGAATCAAGCCAATACAAATTAAAGATCTTACAAGATGGGTAGACAGTGAGTGGGTCTGGAATATTGTTTTGCGCAAGTCTCTTTTCGATTGGGAACGAGATCAATGAAATTGCTTTAAGGTCACCTTACAATGTGTAGTGTTACACCTTTTTATCCCTGACTCGATTGGTTGGAATTTTAATTCAGATGGCATGTTTACTGTGAAATCTTGTTGTTCTAGTTAGGAGTGCCAACCTTTGGATGATATGGAGTGCAATGGTTTGCTTTGGAGTGAGGTTTGCCCTCCAAAGATTCAAATATTTGTGTGGCAATTGATTAAAGGTAAGGTTATGGTCAAAGATGTTCTTCTTAGGAGGATGGGAGGGCGGGGATGTCTGAAGAGTGTCCCCTGTGTAAGAAGGAGAAGGAAACGGTGGATTTGATGCATGAGATATTATTGGAGATTTTCTTGAAGAATTTTTATTTTAAAAATAGTCTTGTAATTAATATCTATTATTATGTTTCTTTTTATTGTATATTTAATTAGGTAGTTAAATATTTTATGATTTGATTTTATTAAATCAAATCTTATTTCCTTATTAGATAGGTTTTTAATGTTTTAGGATTCTAGTATTTTTAATTTACATTGTTATCTCAATTATCTTTTTTATAGGGAAATTGATAATTTTATTGTTTTACTAGTTATTTTAGGTTTCTTTTAGATTTTTATTTTCCTATTTAAAGACGATGTACCCTAACAGAGATTTTAGTTTTTGATGATTAATAAAAATTGTAGAGAGAGTATCTCTTTTTATCCATTTTTGGTACCTTTGTGAGGGTCAACGAAGTTGAAGCCTATTATTCTGGTATCTATGCGTGGATCAACGGATTAATAGTACGATTTTTTTCCGGTATTCATGTGCGAATCAATGGATCCGAATTGGTTATCCCGTTTCTTTTGTCGATTGGTGTTTTGTGAATTTCCGTTGTATCAGGATCACTTGTTTATAAATTGTGAATGGTCGAGGAATCTTTGGCTGAAAGTCATTGGAATTTGGGAGGTGCAGTTTTGTGGTGTTCGGAGTGTGAAAGATTGGGCTGATAGCTAGAATGGATTATGCTCATCTGCAAAGAGCGAGAGGGCTGGTGCAGTGTTTTCTGTGATGTGGTTTGGTCCATTTGGGAAACTAGAAATAATTTAATATTTAAAGGGAGGGAAGCTTCGTTGGTTCAGGTGGTGGATGAGGTTCACTTTAGAATGGCTTGGTGGTTCAAACACCTTGGCTGTGGTACTGATGAACCTGTGTTGCTAATTTAACTGAACTTGAAGGAAAGCTGTGTTGACAAGTTCGAGCAAATGAGATCAGTCATAGAAGTTTGGCAGCCCCCTGCATCTTTGGAGCTCAAATTCAATGTGGATGGTTCTTCGAGGGGTAATCCGGGTCCGGCTGGTATTGGTGGAGTGTTAAGAGACTCTAGTGGGCGTGTGCTTTGCCTTTTCTCTTTACATATCGGCTCTTATGACTCTTAACACTGCAGAGTTTATGGTGATACACAAAGCTTGTGAATTATGTGCTTCTTATGATGGGATTGGGGATCACAAAGTTTCTATTGTTAGCGATTCTAAATCAGCAGTTGCTTGGTCTAACAAATTAGCTGGTTTTGTAAGCTTAAAACATATTGATCTTATTTATGATATTAAAGAGCTGCTGTGCAGATATCAGAAGTTGGAAGTGGTTTTCAATCCTAGAGCCTCCAATTCCTTCGTGGATATGTTGGCCAAGTTGGGTTCGAGAGGTGAATTGAATAGTATTGTTAGGAATTGATGCTCTGTATGTTTTGTTTTGTAGGGCAGGGGGTTTCTATTTTGTTTTTCTTTAGGGGTGGTGTTGGTTTGGGTTCGTTTTTTGTGCTGTGTTGCGCTTTTTCTTCTGGCTTTTGCCTCTGTTTTTTGCTTTTGCTTTGGGTTGCTGCTGGTTTTGGGTTTTCTCCCTTGATGGTTTGGCGTTGTTGTCCTCTCCTGCCCCTCTTTGGGCGTTTTTGGAATAAAGTTGTTAAAAAAAAAAAATCATGCATAGAGAGGAAAATAGACAAAAGAAAATTAGGACAAATTAACAATTCTGAAGGGAGCAACTATGAGTCTATTCTACGACATCAAAGATCGCTTTCTTCATTTGACAAATTGATGACTTCACTACAAACACACAAGAAGAATAAAAAGAGAGTAGCAGGACTGCAGGAGGCTTGCAAATCCAATATTTATGGAAAATATTGGTCACAGCACAAGAAATGGTCCCATATCATCTTTAAGTTGTCTTTAAACATTTTGAATATGGAATCTATTTCAACCTTCTTTTCCTGAAATTTGAAAGAAAAATTTATAACCACGTGTGGTATCTCGCTATCTCCTTTATCACTTCTGTAATTAAATTTGAAAAAATGAAGAAGCAGGGTAAACAAACAAAAATCATGCTCTTTAACATTGAAAGTAACATATGACATGATAAATTTTGTGATGTAGATTCTACCAAAATATGTTAAATTAGTTGGATGCTCAATTTCTGATTTCATTGCTGTTCCACTAATGAATCTCCAATTAATGTCTCTAAGCTATTTTGTAACCAAATGGTACGTGAATAAAAGAAGCAGTGTAGTGAAAACAATAACAGCATTTTTACCTGTAAATCGGCAACTAATCTTTTCAACTTCAGATAAACCTCAATTGATTCTTGACGGTATGCATCCTCGAAATTAAATCGATCAACATGTCTTGCCATAAGACTCAATGAAGGGCTTTTATATTTTTTAGCTATTGTGTGCCAAATTTCAACAACAGCAAACCGATCTCCCGAACATGCCTTCCCGTAGGGCCATCTCAACCCACCCATCACCTCCGGATCTATAACAGCAGAGTTAATAATATTTCCAATACTGTACATTTCATCATCCTGGAAAAATAAATTAATACAGTAAAAAAAAAAAAAAAAAAAAAAAAAAAAACTATAATATCATAGTCTGAAATGGAGCATGGCCTCAAGTTAAATTTGAGCATAATAAAATAAAGAAACACAAAAAATGTAACCTTTTTTTCGATTAACTTACGGTTAGAGAAGTTAAGATCCTCTTGGTGTCTAGTGTCAGCCTCAGGTCAAGATTCTTATCAATGCATAATATTTTTTTGGTCATCTCACGAATTGGGTTCGTTTCGACCTAGAAGAAAAATATAGAACAAATAGAAAAAGGTAGAGATTGTTGACAATATGTGGTAAGACTATGGTTAGCTAATAGCACAGTAATTCAGAAGGGTACTTACCTTATATAGCTCAAGCTTTTTATCTTCTTTCATACGACATTTGCAATAAAGATCTGAATTTTTTGGTTTAGTGCTGTCAGACAACTACACAAGCAAAAGAGTTGAGAAATCAGAAGCGCATGGGAAAAAAAAAAAAAAAAAAAGGTCATAAAATGCAGAGTTTAGCAAATAAAGTACCAGGATATGAAAGATTTCCTTATCCTCTTCAAGATCAAAACCAATCTTTGGTGCAACTCCACTTATAATGTTTTCCATATACGAAGAAGGCGTATTTGCGTAAAATGTTGTTTTCATCTGTCTCAAAGTGGTTTCAGCAACCCGATCTTTTATTAAACTTCTCACCGAAGCATTCCTGCATTTTTACATATTAAATTTAGTATCTAAAGGAAAATGAACAAAGGAAATGTCTAATATGTAGCATTCAAGCCAACCAAACAAGTAAAACAATAGCTGAATAATCAGGTAAAGATCAATCACATACGGATGGAAGAGAATCTTGCCAAATCTGGCAAAAATTGCTGGCTTTACTTCATCCAACTCATCATTAGACTCCAACATGTTCCTCACAATCTCAAAAGCAGATAACAAATTTGGCCATACATCAGCTGCCACAGATTCCCAAGGTGTAATCGATATAGTTTCTAATGGTGTACTCGAAATAGCTTCACCCTCTTCATCAATTTCTACAATATACAATATGTTAATGCTAAGAAGTTTTAAGAGCAGGCGCTTGTGACAATTAGTCTTTAGCTATAAAACTGATTGTCTCCCCACGGAATTTACATCTAGGGGTCCGCATCTGAGAATTTTCATATTAAGGTGATAATAAAAAGTGCAGAATAGTAACCTTTAGTAGCTGGATGGCTGTTCACTAAAACAAAAAGGGGATTCTTTAACATTCTTTGCTTGAACTTGAAGTATTCAACTGAAGTTGGCTCAAGGTGGACAGAAGAAGGAAACTGGTTATCAGCATCCAAGCCAACGATGTACATGTTTCTTGCATTTTTATTTAAAATCATGTTTAAATTATGGTTGGCATTGGATGATGATTTCAAGTTTACTTGTCTCGGAAACTGAGGAACAAGGCGTTCAAGAATTGGAGATGGTCTCTCTGAATCCTTTGAAAGTCGCTTGTGTGGTGGAATGTAAGCCATTACAATAAATACACCAACTGTGTACGCACAAAAAGCCTAACAGAATGAACAATCAATTTTATTGGAATATTTTAAGCTCACAATATATATTAACATAAATCCATACATACATAACATTCCTAGTTTCTTCCGTTACATTTGGAACACTTGCTTCTGGAAACATTAACTGATTAACAGTCAAAACCTTAACTTTCTTCGGTTTTCTCAGTTACCAAACAAATATTATTTATAAAACAAAACATAAAAAAATAATAAAAAAAATAATAAAAAAAAAATATTACAGTACATATTATAGATTTTTTACAACTTACTGATTTTACTTTGGATGTGTTAATATTTAATCATTTAAATTTGAAATTAAGTGGTATTGTAAGTCAGTAGTCATAGTGAACACAAAACAGTAAGATCATACAATTTACAGTTATAAATGTTGTCACTTTCTTCAGTTTTCTCAGTAACCAAACACTATAAAACCATCCCAGAAACTCACATATAACTAGAAAAACTCCGATTACCCACAAAAAAAAAAACAATTTAAAAAGAAATGAGAGCACATACCAGAAATAAAATGTTCTGCTCAGCAAAGATTTCAAAGTCTTACAAGTTGTTGTTCATGACCTGTTGTGGCTCATCTCCACCCTTATATACACACACGACAACAAGAACAGAAGACTTCAATTATGCAATTATGTAAACCCACTAGAAGAAGTGATGACCTGTTGTTCATGACTTTTGGGTTCTTTATCTTTTGGAAAAGTGAAGATTAAAAAAAAAAAAACAGTAAGATAAAAAAAACAGAGCAACTCCTTGCAATGGAAGGGAACGTAAAGAAAAAGAAGACAATAAAACGAATATGGACCCACAGTCCCACAATGCTAAAAAATTTGGGTGGAGATGGATTTATCATCATCCACCATCAATGGCAGGCCCAGGAATTTTAATAGGTAGGGCACTTGAATAAATTAAAATCACAATTATATGAAAAAGCACTGAAAAACTAAAATCATAGTAAAATAGTTTTTTTAGATAAGATAAAATAAAATAAATAGAATACTTACTCGGATGAATTAAATAATTTTACATTAAAAAAGAAATAAAAACAAGAAAAAATATTTAAAAATAAATAATAACAAGAAAAACAACATAAATAATGAAAAAAAAATAATTTTAAATAAATTACCATTTAATTTTATAACAAGAAATTTTGTTTTGCATTTATAATGAATTCAATTTAAATTTATATAAAAATAATTTATTAATAACTATTACTAGAAACATTTTTAAATTTTTTATTCTTCAAATTATTGGTAAATTATTGATTTATTGATTCTAAATAAATTAAAACTATAAAAAAAAAATGCTAAGGATAAAATAAAATGAATCATAGTAATAGATTGACTATTTTAATCAAATAAAGTAAATTATGAGATTTTAGGGTTTATCGATTGGACGTGTTAGATATGTCAAATTAAAACTATTAGAAATAATAAAAATACAAAATAATAATATATAATATATAATTTAATATAAAATAAAATTGAATTAAGTAAACACAAATTAATGGTAGTTATGAAATTTACATTGACGGAATAGAGAAAATGAATTGGAAATGATGGCAAAATAAATAAGATATAAAAAATTAGAAGATAAAATTGAATTAAAAAAGGCACATAAAAATTTAGAAGAAAAAATTGAATTCAAGATTTACTATTTGTTTGAGATGGAACTTGAACTGTGCACCCTAAGTCTAAAAATACTGAACCATTACCAGTTATACTAACAGCAATATGCTATCAATGATTCTTAACAAATATTTATATATATAATATATACAGTATCATTTTTTTAAAAAAATGAGGCAGGGCACGGGCCCTACCTGGTCCACACGTGGGTCTGCCCATGTCCACCATTGTGATCCTGACATGTGGCTAATTTCTTCATATCGGTCAATCATAACAAAGGATGCATGCGCTTGCCATTGTATCATGATACACTCAATCAGTTTAATCAAAATTTATTTCACAAAAGTCCCTATAGTTTGTTTAAAAAAAAATATTATAGTTCCTTTAGTTTTACATTTTTTTTTTTTTCACTTTTTTTAAGCAAAGTGACCAAAAGACCAAAATACAAAGAAGCAACTCCCCAAGAACCAAGAAGTTGCATTTTATTAGCAAAAGTACCAACAACTAAATTGCCCTCACAATAAGTGTAAGTAATCACAAAATGCATATTGCTTATCAGATCTTTACAATTAGCCAAGGGTTTGTTGTTGGAGTTTTGTGAAGATGAAAAAGCAAATCAATTTTTTTTTTGTCTTTTGTGAAATTAATTAAAAGCAAGTTGTTAGGGAAGCATGATGATCAAAGTCAACATGGCCACATCTAATGCACAGCGACAATTTCAAGGCAAGAATGAAATTGATTCACGCTATGTCTTTCACAGAGTACTATGAGAGCGGTCGACAAATTGTGAGCAGCGTTGTGTGTTTCGACAGCGGTTTGGACAGCGGTCAAACATCAGAGTTTCACATTATGTGTTGTGCTGTGAATTTCAAGAGTGGCTTTGATAGCGGTGTTTGTCACAGAGATGTACGCTTTGAGGAGCGTTGTGGCACCTAAAGCGGTCATGCACAAATCCACGTGCGATGAGATTTGCACAGTGAAGAAAGAGGAAAAAGTAATAGATTCCAAATAGGATTTGGCCAACCTAGTGCTCCCATATAAATACCACCATTATGTAAATCCTAATGTGCGTGAGAAAAAGTTGCTAGAGAGATAGAGAGCAAATTGTAGAGAGACTAAGAGAGAGAGACAGAGAAATTGTAATCAACTCTAAAAGTAGTGGATTGAGTGCGGTGCGCTACGTGGACGTAGGCAAATTGCTGAACCACGTAAAATCTTTGGTGTCGTCTTTTTCTTCTTATTGCTTTCATATTATCTGTGTATATTTAGATTTGTATGTGCGATTTTTCTTACAACAATTGGTATTAGAGCCCTAGGTTGGGATGAGTTATTTTTCACACAAACAATGATTTTATCGTAGATATGGGATCGAAGAAGGATACTCACAAGATTGAGAAATTCGATGGGATAAATTTCAGTTTCTGGAAGATGCAGATGGAGGATTATCTGTACCAGAAGGACCTGCATTGGCCGATAAAAGAGAAGTTGGCAACTATGACCGATGTAAATTGGTCAAAGAAGCGGATGCCAAAGAACATGGATGAAGAGGATTTCAAACTCCTAGACAGGAAAGCATTGGGAGCAATTCGTCTTAGTTTGAAGAAGCAGGTTGCTTTCAATGTAAATGATCAGCAAACTGCCAGAGATTTGATGAAGAGTTTATCAAACCTATATTAACAGCTTTCTATGGTAAGAAAGGTCTATCTTGTCAAGAAGTTATCAAATTTAAAGATGACAGAAGGTCAGGGTTTTAGAGAGTATCTAAACCAGTTCAATGAAGTGAAAGATGGGTTAACTTCTGTGTTTATGGATTTCGATGAAGAATTCTTGGTAGTGTTTATGCTCACCAAATTACCAGAGAGTTGGAAGATGATATGTCAGTCAATTGTCAACTCGTTCGGGAAAGAGAAATTAGATTTCTCACAGGTTGTGAACATGATCATGACCGAAGAGATTATGATGCGTGAAGAGGGATTTGGAGCGTCTACATCTTCAGCATTGAATATGGAAGGTAGAGAAAGCAGAAACAGAAATCGGAACACGAATCAATGGGGAAGATCAAAGTCAAGAGGTAAGTCTAAATCCAGGTATCAGGTCAATTATTCAGGAAATCAGCAACGAAACAAGAAAGATATAGAGTGATGGAACTGTGGTAAGAAAGGTCATTTCTCGTATGAGTGTAGATCTGAGAAGAAAGATAAGGGCAAGGGCAGTGCAAATTGTGTGTCGGAGGAGTCAGATGACTGCATCATCTACTCGTTGGAAAGTAAGACGGAGTCTTAGGTTCTGGATTCAGGAGTGTCATTCCATGTCACACCTCACAAGGAGTTATTCGAGAATTACGTCTTCGAAAATTTGGGTAAGGTGTATATTAGTGACGATCAAGCATGCAATATTACCGGGAAAGGAGATGTGAAGATTCAGCTAAAAAGGTCAGTTTGGAAGCTCAACAACGTGAGACACATACCAGATTTGAGGAAGAATTTGATCTCTATTGGGCAACTGGCATCAGATGGTTACATGACGACTTTCACAGATGATAAATGGAAGATTTCGAAGGGTATTATGACAATCGCCCGAGGAAATAAGAATGGATCACTTTACACAACCACGGATGGTTATGGTTCAATCGCTATGACAAAAGGTAAAGATGATCCGAACTTGTGGCACCAAAGGTTTGGGCACGTGAGTAGTCAGGGGCTGAAGTGTCTACATCGAAAGGTAAATTGCCAGATTTGAAGAGTGTTGAGGTTGATTTATGTGAGAGTTACGTGTTGGGAAAACAAAAGCGAGTGGGCTTCAAGAAGACCGGAAGGGTACCGGTAAAGGAGAAACTGGAACTAATGCACACTGATGTTTGGGGTCCAGCTTTAGTCTCACCAATCGGAGGTAAACAATATTTCGTCACATTTATTAACGACCACTCCATGAAGGTATGATTTGATTTTCTAAAACATGAGTCTGAGGTGTTTGATGCTTTTAAGAGATGGAAAGCTAGGGTTGAGAACGAGACAAGGTTAAATATCAAAAAGCTGCATTCAGATAATGGTGGAGAATATGAAGACAGTGTTCAAGAAGTTTTTCTATCTGAGAGGGATAAAGCTCAGTAGAACGGTTCCTGGAACCACACAGTAGAATAGGATAGTAAAACAGAAGAATAGGTCATTGACTGAGAGAGCCAGAAGCATAAGGTTATATTCTAGGTTGCCAAAACAGTTCTGAGCGGAAGCAGTCATTACAGTAGTGTATTTGATCAATAGAGGACCATCAAAGCCTTTTGACCTCGCTATACCAGAAGAGATCTAGACTGGGAAAGATGTAAAACTTTCTCTTCTTAAAGTGTTTGGGTGTGTTTCTTATATACATATAGGTGATCATGCGAGGAATAAGCTAGATGTCAAGTTAGTAAAGTGCACTTTGGTGGGGCTATGGAGAAGATGAATTTGGTTACAAGCTGTGGGATGACCAAAATCGTAAGATGATCAGAAGTAGAGATGTTGTCTTTAACGAAAGGGTTATGTACAAAGACAGAAACAAACATGTGTCTGAGCCGGAAGAGCCAGAGTACTTTAGGCTGAATAATATGTCAGATAACAAGATCGTGAAACCAGTTAATCAGAATGATAAAGAACAAGGTGTGCAGCTCCAGGTTATAGATCCTATCCCACATAGAGACATTCCAGCGACACAGGCTCATAGTGCAATGAGAAGATCAACTCGAACTCCTATACCAAATAAGAAGTACTTACAATAAATGTTGTTGATAAATGCCGGGGAACCTGAGTTCTATGATGAGACATATCAAAGAAAAGATGCGAACAAGTGGGAGCTTACAATGAAAGATAAGATGAAGTAATTGATTTCTAATCAAACTTGAGAGTTAGCTAAGTTGCCTGAAGGAAAGAAAGCCCTACATAATAAGTGGGTTTTTCATATCAAAGAGGAACATGATGGTTCAAAGAGATACAAGGCACGACTAGTGGTCAAAGGCTTCCAAAAAATAGAAGGCATTGACTACTCTGAAATATTTTCTCCTGTTAAACTAACTACGATCCGGTTAGTATTAAGTATTGTCGTAGCGAAAGTATTATATTTGGAGTAGTTAGATGTGAAGACTGCCTTTCTTCATGGTGATTTGGAGGAAGAAATATACACGAAGCAACTGGAGGGGTTTGCAGAAGATGGCAAAGAGGAGTTGGTGTGTAGGTTGACAAAGAGCTTGTATGATTTAAAACAAGCTCCCCGACAGTGGTATAAGAAGTTTGATGGGTTTATGCAAGGCAATGGATATTTCATATGCAATGCTGACCACTGTTGCTATTTCAAAAAGGTTAAGTCAAGTTTTATTATCTTGCTACTTTATGTTGATGACATGTTAGTAGCAGGTGCAGATTTAGAAGAGATTAACAATTTGAATAAGCAACTCTCGAGTGAGTTCGAGATGAAAGATTTAGGTACAGCAAAGCAGATTCTTGGAATGAGAATTAGCAGAGACGAACATGAAGGTATATTGAAGATTTCTCAAGCAGAGTACGTTCGGAAGGTGTTGTAGAGATTCAGCATGGATGATGCAAAATCGGTGAGAACACCTTTGGTTAGTCATTTCAGGTTGTCCAAGGATCAGAGTCTGAAGACGGAAGAAGAGAAGAACTTCATGGCTAAGGTTCCTTATGCTTCAGCCATTAGAAGTTTAATATATGCCATGACTTGCACAAGACTAGATATTTCCCATGCAGTGGGAGTTGTGAGCCATTACATGTCCAATCCAGGTAAGCCTCACTGGGAGGCCATGAAGTGGATCCTAAGATACATGCGGGGTACGACAGAGAGATGTCTAACCTTCAGAAGAGAAGAGCTCAAGCTAGAAGGTTATGTGGATTCAGATTTTACTAGGGAGGTGGATCACAAAAGAAGTACCACCGGATATGTTTTCATAATGGCTAGTATCGCGATTAGTTGGATGTCCCAGTTGCAGAAGATAGTGACAATCTTTACAACTGAAGCAGAGTATATGGTTGTGATAGAATCAAGCAATGAGTTGATATGGTTATAAAGTTTGTTAACTGAGTTGGGATTCGATCAAGTGATGAATGTGTTGCACAATGATAGTCAGAGTGCAATACACTTAGCCAAGAATTTGGCGTTCCATTCTAGGATCAAGCATATAGATCTTCACTACCACTTCATTCGGTCGTTAATCGAAGAAGGTGTGTTAAAGCTTGTAAAGATAGCAAGTAGCAAGAATCCAGCTGACATGTTAACCAAGCCAATCACTACTGAGAAACTAGAGTTATGCGGGTCTTCAAAAGTGAAGACGTGGGGGATGAGCGCACCGTTATTTATCCACTAAGTCATTGAGTAATGATAGAGAACGTCTATTGAGTTTCAGTCTTGAAGTGGGAGATTGTTGGAGTTTTGTGAAGATGAAAAAGCAAATCTTTTTTTTTTTTTTTTTTTTGTCTTTTGTGAAATTAATTAAAAGCAGGTTGTTGGGGAAGCATGATGATCAAAGTCAACATGGCCACATCTAATGCATAGCAACAATTTCAAGGCAAGAATGAAATTGATTCACACTGTGTCTTTCACAGCGTACTATGAGAGCGGTCCGCAAATTGTGAGCAGCGCTATGCGTTGCGCTGTGTATTTTGACAGTGGTTTGGATAGCGGTCAGACATCAGAGCTTCACACTGTGTGTTGTGCTGTGAATTTCGAGAGCGGCTTTGACAGCAATGTTTGTCACAGAGGTGCAGTCACGCACAAATCCGCATGCAATGAGATTTGCACAGTGAAGAGTAATAGACTCCAAATAGGATTTGGTCAACTCTAGTGCTCTCATATAAATATCATCATTATGTAAATCCTAATGTGTGTGAGAAAAAGTTGCTAGAGAGATAGAGAGCAAATTGTAGAGAGACTGAGAGAGAGAGAGAAGCGGAGAGATTGTAATTAACTCTGAAAGTAGTGAATTGAGTGTGGTGCGCTCCGTGAAAGTAGGCAAATTGCTGAACCACGTAAAATCTTTGATGTCGTCTTTTTTCTTCTTATTGCTTTCATATTATCTATGTGTGTTTAGATTTGTGTGTGCGATTTTTCTTACAACATTTCTAAAATGCCACGGAGGTAAAAAAATTGGATTGGAGAAGCAAGAAAACTACAACTAGTTTTACTTTTATAAGAGCGTCCACCTAAAATACATATTTTTAAAAGTATTAAATATTATATAACTAGTTTTGCAGTCATGTTTCATCATCCAATTTTCAATCATGCATAGAGATGAAAATAGATAAAAGAGAATTAGGACAAATTAACAATTCAGAAGAGAGAAATTATGAGTCTATTTCATGGCATCAAGGATCACTTTCTTCATTTGAAAAACCGATGACTTCACTACAAACACACAAGAAGAATAAAAAGAGAGTAGTAGGAAGCTTGCAAATCCAATATTTATGGATAAAATTGTTCACAGCACAAGAAATGGTCCCAATCATCTTTTTTTCCAATTAAGCTAACTATATTATTAAAATAAAATAAAATAAAAAAGAAAACAAAAGAAAACAAAAGAAAAAGAAAAAGAAAAGCGAACGCAAAGTGGTGCGCATGCAGGCCCTAAAACAATAATCTAAAAAGGTACGCAGACCTCAACAAAAAGCAAGGAAACATTAACCATTCCCTTTTGCCTCAAACGGTGCGGCCCAATTAGAAATAGCAACACAACTTAATTCTGCCTGGGCCGATGAAGCCGCAGAATCATAGCTAATCTTAGTCTTAGCAACAGGGAGGCATTCAGAACTTCCCTTACTCAGTTGAGCCTTGAAATTAGATAAACTCTTAAAAGTTAAGTCTCAATCATCTTTAAGTTGTCTTTAAATATTTCGAATATCAAATCCGTTTCAACCTTCTTTTCCTGAAATTTGAAAGAAAAATTTATAAGCACATGTTGTATCTCCCAATCACTTCTATAAAATTGAAAAAATTATGTAGCATGTAGCTGCATCAAGAATTAGTAGGTAAACAAACAAAAATCTGTTATTTAATCTTGAAAGTAACATATGACATGCTAAATTTTGTGATGTAGATTCTACCAATATATGTTAAATTAGTTTGATGCTCAATCTTGGATTTTCTAGCTGTTCCTCGGACGAATCTTCAATGTCACACAGCAAGAAAAGGTAGCTTTTGCCACACCTATTTTACCGCAAATGCCCATCCGTGGGGAATAATATATATATATAATGGAAAAGAAAAAAAATTATCAGATGTTGTATAGATTGACTGGTGTAGTCAATATTTGGCACAACTATTGGCCACGGATGCTCACGTGTGATAACTAAAAATAAAAAATAAATCCCTAAATCACAATAATAATAAAAAAAAAACACTTCTCCAATAAGCGGGAATTGGAGACCTCTTTGACTATATTTAGGGAGCCATGATCGGAAAGTGCTCCAATAGGCTCTCTATCTTGCTCCCTATTTTTAATTCCGGCCAAAGCCTTAGGTAGCCAAGACATCCTCCCTATTTTTTTATTCTCTCTCCTCAAATGAAATGGATGGTGAGAATGAGTCCACATCACTCATTTTCAATGGTCCAAATTCATTCTCCTTATTTTTTATTTAACTCAAATTCTTTTAATTTAAACATAAATAATTCATTTATTTTCCTCCATTTTTAATTCTTTTCCAACGGCTAGTAGTGCAAAATTCAATTTTTTTTTTAACCCAAATAATTGTTTGCAACAGCTTTGTTCATGATTCTATATTAATAATTTTATTTAAAAATAATAATTTTTTAATTTAAAAATAATAATTTTTTAATTTATAAATAAATAAATAATAATAGGAAGCCATTTTTAGAAAGGCTTGTTGGAGTCTTCACTCTTTATATGGCTCTCTATTCCTAAAAAGTATAATTGGCTCCTTAAATCTAAGGAAAAAATAGGAAGCCTTACTGGAGATGCTCCCAAATCCCTAAATCACTTCATCGGCCACCCATCATTTAATCGTTGCCATTGTCATCGTCATCGCCTCATCTCGAAGTCATCGTCGTCACCGGTCCGCAGCAGTAGTGGCTCTTCTCTTTCACCTCATAATTGTAAGTTCTCTCTTCTCTCTCACCTCCACAGGCAACTCGTTAAACTTCTTCTCTTCGATTTCTCATCTTCTTCGCCTTCTTCGCTGCCGATTTCCAACGGACCTTCCAATTTTGCTGTCAGATCTCAACAGTGTAGCTTGATTACTCTTATCCTTAGTTGTACGGTCGCTGACGATGTTTACTTCAGTTGGGCCTTGCTACTCTCTCTATTAACTCCTTCTATTTAGGTTTGCTTTATCATCTCTCTTGCAATCTGCCGTTGTTCAGTTTTCCTAATTTAGTTGATCTATCGTAAAAAAAATTTGCTTGAAATTTTAGATATTAGGATTTACTTAGCAAATTGATTAAATTTGATTCTGATGTATTTATTGATTGCATTTGATTGTAGAACGAGGTGATTAATTGTTATTAGTTCTAAATATTGCAGTGTTTAACTTTTGTATTGAAACCTCGATGCCCTATGTGATCATGTATTATGTGTTTAGAACAAGATACTAGATGGGAAATGTGAAGTCATTTTATGCATAAGAATTAAGAATTGACTTATCCAATTCTGAAACTTGAATTTTATTTAGCCAAAGGCAACTTTACCGTAACTCTTGTTGGTGAAAGATTTTTAACTGTATGTTTCATTGTAAATTGTTGAAATTGTTGTATCTTATTTTCTTGCAGAAAAGTCAAGTGCTTACGTGAAAGCTATTGATATGTGGAATATATTTAACTGTATTTTTATTTATTTATTTTTGAATTTTCTTCTTGGGTGCTTGTGTGAAAGCTATTGATATGTGGAATATATTTTTTTTCATGTCTATTTAAATTGCTTAATACACTGCGTTGAAAAATGATTTATATTATTAACTATATTGCTTAATACATTGTCTTTTATTAAATTGCTTATACTGAGCTGAATTTGCTTAATACATGTCCCATACAAGACATGGGACGCATGTCCTAAAAATTGTATGTTGTTTAGAAATGAAAATGAATACCTTGATGCATGTGATATATGTGGAGAGTCTAGATACAACTGGTAATATAATTTTAACTTTGTTTGTTGGCATGGATACATACCATAAAAGAAAAGATTTTGACTTTTAATATGGATGAGTCATGACTGAAATTTGATCATACTCTATGTGAGAATTGTTCATCCACCTTATGAATCTTTTTTTTTTTTTTATGCAGATTGTTTGTGCATTGAAAAAGTTGTTGGATGATGGTGTAGTGAAACGTGAGGATTCATTTATGGATCACCTCTAAACTTCGGAAATTTTCTAGAAATTTGAATTTCAATGCATTATTTATATGCACTCTTCTTTTTGATGTAATGTTAGCTTACTCTTCTTTTTGTTGATGATATACTGCAGTTGGCAAATTGTTTTTGTTAATGCAATGGAAATTAGGGTTATGAATATATATATTTACAATTTTTTTGTATTATATTTTGTCTGTATTTAGTAAAATATAATATTAATTACTATTATTAATATATAGTAGAAGCTTTAAAAAATGAGGATCCCTAAATAAATTTAAATATATACAACTGCCAAAAAAAAAAAAAAAAAAAAAAAAAAAACAAACAAACTTTGGCAACAGATTTTGCCGCCGGTACTAGCCGTGGCAAATGTAAAATAATCTTGTAACACATTTTTGCCTCGGTACATTTACCGCGGCAAAACTCTTTTTTGCCACAACATAATCTGTGACAAATGTATTTACCACGGCTGTATTTGGAATGCCCCAAATTCGTGGCATATCCACAACAAAAGCTTTTTGCAGCGGATTTTACCATGGATTTACCCGTGGCAAAAAACCATCTTTTTTGTAGTGGTCTATTAAGTTATTTTGCAACCAAATGGTGAATAAAAGAAGCACAGTGCAGTGAAAGCAATAAACAGCATTTTTACCTGTAGATTGGAAACTAATCTTTTCAAGTTCAGAAAAACCTCAATTGAAGCTTCACTATTTGCATCCTCGAAATCAAATCGATCAGCATGACTTGCCATAAGACTCAATGAAGGGCTTTTATATTTTGTAGGTTGTAGCTATTGTGTGCCAAATTCCAACAACAGCAAACCGATCCCCAAAACATTTCTTCCCAAAGGACCATCTCAACCCAACCTTCACCTCCGGATCTATAATGGCAGAATTAATAATATTTCTGATATTGTGTATTTCATCATTCTGGAGAAATAAATGAATACAGTAAAATAAATAAATAAATAAAAATAATAAATAAATAAATAACTCAATGATTAATATGATATTAGTAACACCATAGTCTGAAATGGAGCATACCCCGGTCAAATTTAACATGTGTTTTTTAAATTTAAGAAACAATAAAAATGTAACATGTTTTTTTTCATTAACTTACAGTTAGAGAAGTTAAGATCTTCTTGGTGTATAGCGCCAACCTCAGATCAAGATTCTTATCAATGCATGATATGTCTACGATCATCGGACAATTGGGTTCAGTTTGACCTAGAAGAAAATATACAAGATTGTTGACAATATGTAGTTTGATTACGATTAACTTAAAAAATTAAAAAATTAAAAATAATAAAAAAATAAAAATAATTGGACTCACTTAAGGAAAAAAGCATCACAAACGATTATATGATGAAAAACCCTAGGCAGTATCCATAACAATATAAATAATAAAATAAGAAAACAAAGTGTAGCACAGTCCAAACCATCCACAAAAACACTGGGAGCAAATCCCCGACCAAAAAGTGGCGTGCAGGCCACACAAGAAAACAAAAACATCAAGAAAAACAAAAAAACACCCGACCCATACAGTCATTGCCCACCAACGAAGAACAGAAGGAAGGAGCGGAAAACCACCAAGAATCAACCTCCAGCCCTAAAGCATGCTTGGAAAGAGCATTTGCAACCTAATTGTCTTTCCAAAAAATATGGGACACCTGAAACACCCTCTGAGAGATTTGGAATATACATCTTTGCCACGCCTGCCGCACTCACCAAGGAACATGCTTGGAACGAGAAGAAAGCAGCTGAACCACACAGGAAGAATCACTCTACAGCCATATTCGACGCCACCTGTACGTCCAAGCAAAATTAATTGCCCATAGAAGCCGCAAGAAGCTCAACCTCAAAAGCAAATACTTGACCAAGCGGGATAGCAAAACAAACCTTCACAAAGGATCTACAATTGCAAAAAACACCTCCACACCCTCCCATACCTGGAGAACTCAAGGCAGCACCATCCGTATTAACTGTGATCCAACCCAGAGCAGGAGGCAACCAAATCATGCTTTTGATAACCGGAGATTCTTGCCATCCATAGAGCATGTACGTTGATCTCATCATGTCAGCTATCTGCAAATAGAAGTATTACAATATTGAGCGATTCCAAATCGGTAGTGTCATGGATTAATGGAGATGGAGTGGGAAATTTAAAGTATGTCAAGTTGATATATGACATTAGGCAATGCATTATGTCGAGGAATTATGTCTTCATCAAATTTACGCCAAGAGGATCTAATTCTTTAGCCGATGGCTTGGCGAAAGAAGGTGTTGGTTTGTGTGGTGAAAGATTGGAATGGGGAGCCTGAAGTATTTTTGGTTTAGCTGATTTGTTTTCTGCTGTTTTTGGGGGTCTGGTGTGCTTTTTGTGAGACTTCTTGGTTTAGCTCTGTTTGCGGCCTCTATTTTGTGTTCTCTTTGGTTTAGAAGGCTTATTTGTTGTTTTGTTAGGCCCTATTTTTGGCATGTTTCTTTTTGGTTTGGGTGATGTCGAATTCCACCTGGTATGTTTTGGTTGCTGACTTTCATTTGCCTTCTGTGGCTTCTCTAATAAAATTGTCATTTCAAAAAAAAAAAAAAAACAAAAAGATAACCGGAGTCTTGGTTGGCCGACCACGAAGACCAAAGCACCGAAGGATCAAAAGGTCATCCACACAACACCGAATGCCTAAACGGTTAGCTCTAGAAACTGCACGCCAAACCAAAAGCCGTTTAAAATAAATAAATAAAAATATCTTAAAAGAAAGAATTCTACACCAAATCAAATTAGAATAAATTTTGAAATATATCTTCTTTGGAAGGATAGACTTAGAACAGAATATTTTAATTCTAATCCAGTGATTTGAAATTAAGTTTTAAGTAGAAAAAACAAATGACTCCTAAGAAATCTTGACTTAATACCAAATCACTAAGGGGGAGTTCAACGATGTTTCCCAAAACTATTTTTTAGTTTTTCGAGTACCAAAAATGAAGGGAACACCTTCAATAGAATTTTTGGATTAAGGGCCTGTCCTGTATCGTTTTACAGGCCCGTTTTCGTTTTTGTTTTCTAAATCCGATTTCGAATACGCGTTCGTTACCGTTTTTCATTTTATTTTCCATTTTATTTTCCAAAACAAAAACAACAACAGTGTTAAAAGTGAAAAATTTCCAAAACAACTTTTTGATGTTTTCCATTTTGTTTTTCATTTTGTTTTTCACTTAAAATAAAATACTCAACTCTTTTTTTCTTTTTTTCTTTTTTTCTTTTTTTCACTGATCATGTCCTTCCTCTCCATCTCTCTTCTTCTTCTTCTTCTTCCTTCCTTCTCCTTCTTCTTCTTCTTCTTCCTTCTTCTCCTTCCCGTCCGGCCGTCAGACCGACGCCGTCCAGATCTCCTTCCCGTCCGTCAGATCTTCTTCTTCTTCCTTCTTCTCCTTCTTCTTCTTCTTCCTTCTTCTTCTTCCTTCTTCCTTCTTCTTCTTCCCAGATTTCCGTCTAGATCTGACGGCGTCGGTCTGACGGACGCCCGACGCCGTCCAGATCTTCTTCCCTTCTTCTTCTTTCCGTCGATCTTCTCCTTCTTCACCGCCGAGGTCTTCTTCTTCTTCCTTTCCGACGCCGCTTCATGCTTTGTCGCCGCCGCTGCTTCACGCTTCGTCGCCGCCGCTGCTTCACGCTTCGTCGCCGCCGCTGCTTCTCACTTCTTCATCGCAGCAGCCGCTTCTCAATTCTTCATCGCAGCAGCCACTTCTCACTACTTGATTTCTTCACGTGCTTATCTCAAATCTTTCATCACTACTTGCTGTAATCATTCATCTTTCCCTTTTTTTCTATTTTTACATTTCATTTTTCTTGCATTAATTTGGATTGCAGGTGAAGGAGATGTGTGGAAGAACCCAGACCGTAATTCATTTCAATATTAAGAGAGGACATTTGCAAATTTCTGGAAAATTTCCAGATTTTCAGATTTGTTAATTAAAAAAAATCTGGTATTTTGTTGATAAATCTAGTATTTTGTTGGTAATTTGTTTGATTTGAATGGGTTTTTGGTGTTGTTGTATTTTGATTTGGATTTTGATTTCAAATGTTGGTGTTGATTTTGTTGGTATATTGATTTCAGATTTTGTATATATAGATTAATGATGGTTGATTTTTTTTTTTTTAATAGATTGATTTGGTATTATAAATTGGAAAAAAAATATAGTGATGATGATGATGATTCATAAACTGGAGATTGATCTGGTCTAAAAAATAATAATTAATATTAAATTATTCGAAATACAAGTTTCAGGATATGCTACCAGACCCGTTTTGTATGTTTTCATATTCGGAATCCAACTTTCAGGAAATGCTAACAGACGCGTATTTGTATTTCGAAACTGAAACCAAAAACACTGTTTTCATTTTCATTTTTATTTTCGAAAAACAAAAACAAAAACAAAAACAAAAACAACATTTGAAAAACGTTACAGGACGGGCCCTAAGAATATGTGAAAACATTGAAACTTGTTTTTTCATTTAACGCTATGAAAGACAGCTTTTTGTTGTTGTTTTCGATTTATTGTTCTCATTTTTTGTTAGGAGTCAGGACCCACAAGTTAAATCACTACTTTAATTGGACTTTTGTAATAAAATGATAACTTTTAACTTATAATTAAGATAAAGAGATTCATTTACCCATTGATATATTTGCACATGGAAAATAATAATAATAATTAGAAGGGTGAAATTCATTTTAGTCCCTCTAGTTTTACCTAATAGCCAAACTGGTCCCCCGGTTTTTAGAATTGTCTCGTTTGATCCGACTGTCACGATTTCCATTAAAAAAGTTATAACTGACAGGTCAAAGGTCAAATGACCCTGCTGCCCTTGATTATTTGAAAAAAAAATCCTATGAATTGAATTACATTTTAATCTAATTTCTACTTTCTCTCAATTCTCTCTTTATCTCTCTTCCTTCAATCTGTTCTTGAGCTTCTCTTCCAATTTTCAGATCCAACAATCTCTTACACAATTCCACCACCACCAAATTCATCTCTTTATAAAAAATAATTTTTAAAAAAAATTGTTTGAGGCTTTGATCCGAACACCAAATTGATCCAAACACCCAAATCACCAACTAATCCAAAATCAAACCTTCCACTCCAAAATCAAGACTGGTTCGATTAAAACCATTCCAAAAAAAATCTTCTCACTCATCATCTCATCTGAATCCCTCTCTCTCTCTCTCTCTCGATCCCTCACTCTCTCTTAATCAGATCGAAAAAAATCTTCTCACTCATCATCTTATCTGAATCCCTCATTCTCTCTCTCGATCCATCACTCTCTTCATCAAATCGACCTCACTCTGTCTCTCTCTCGATATCTCACTCGATCTCTCTCTCTCTCTCGATCCCTCACTTTCTCTTTCTTGATCTTTTCACCATTCGTGGCTCTGTTTGCCATGTAGATGGGTGGGTATTTGGTGGTAAGGTGGCTTGATTGATGGGTTTGGATGTTTGGTTTTTGGGTTTGGGTGTTGGGAGGTTTGATTTCAATTGGGGATGGTGACTAGTTGATTTCGATTTAGGTTTCGATAGGTTTTTGTGTTGCTGGTCTGATCGAATTCTAGGTTGGGTTGTCACTGGAATTTGATGATAATAGTGGTTCACTGGTTTAGTGTGTTTGTGCGTCTAGGGTTTGGGAAATGTGGAAGATGATGATGATGAGATGTGGGAGGAGTGGTTTGATGGATGGATAGGGTTGTTGGTGACGACGAGGAAGATGAATCGTGGCTGGTCTGGGGTCAGCTTTTGGTTTCTGGGCTTGCTGGGTGGGTAGGTGTTGTACTGTTGGTGATTTAGTTGGCTGGTGTGATCTTGAGATGGTGATTTGGTTCGATCGGTTTGGTGATTTTTGGGTTTGATTTTTTTAAGGCTGAAACCAGAGAGTTGGTGATTTCTAGGTTTGATTAGGATTGAAGCTTTTTTTTTTTGGAAAAAAATCATTATGTTGATAATGATGGTTGAATAACCTAGGTTCTAGGTTTGGTGATAATGGTTTGGGAAGAAAAAGGGGAGAGAAAGAGATGAATGTGTTAGGGTTCGAATGTTTGTTTTATTTTTTAATTAAATTAATTAATAATTACCTTTTAATTAGATTTTAATGGTTGTCTTACTTGTTTTTTAATTGTTTTTTTTATTTAATAGTTAATTTACAATCTTGCATTTATTTTTATTTTTTTAATTTGATTTTAAATTGTTTTTTTATTTTTCAATTTTTAAAATACCATTAATTATGCAAGTTACCATTTTACCCTCGCAACAATAACGGGACCTTTAAAAACCCTAACAGAATTGGATGGCAGGGACAGCAAAACACATTTTGGGAAACTATAGGGACCGGTCAATATAATTCTCAAAACCGGGGGACCAGCTTGGCTATTAGGTCAAACTAGAAGGACTAAAATGAATTTCACCCTAATTGGAATTAAATATAAATTATAAAATTATAATATTTGATAATTTGCTATTATTAATTGATGAAATTTATTTGATAAAATTATATATTAATCGATGTAATTTTTTTAAAATTAGTAAAATATATATTTTTTATTATAATGTTTATTTAAAAAATAAATAAGACACAAATCAAAATTAAATTAAGTTGAAAATTGTTTTTTTGTTGATAATATATACAAATATATACAAATATATACTTTAACTACCCACATTATTATTTTTACTCTTACAATATATTGAAAATTTCACTAAATACATATTATAATATTACTTCTTCTTCCTTTTTTTCAAAATTTTGTTTTCAATTATTTCTACCAGATGCTTTTTCAATGTTTTCAACTTCTAAAAATATAAAAATCAATTGCTCGTTTTCAAATGAAAATATACAAAAAAACAAAAACATAACCAAACAAGCTCTAAATATCATTTAATATATTTTCCTCCAAAAATATCTTTGAAAGATGACATATTTTCAAGAATAACAAATGAAAATACATAACAATTAATAAAATAAAATTTTTTTAAAAAAAACATAGGCTATAAATATCAAATTAATTGTTTTATCTTTAAAAAATAATAATAATAAACAAGTTAACATTATATCTAGAGGTGAGAAAAACAAAAAACAAACACACACACACACACATATATATATATATGTGTGTGTTTCAGGTTTCAGTTCATATTTTGTCAAGACATAAAATTTAGGACTGCATAGTTTTCGGACAAAATAAAAAACAACCCCTAAGTCTTGAGACTCTTATTATTATTTTTTAAATTTTCTTATTATATATATATATAATAAATATGTCATGATATAAAAAAATATTACGTGTTTATATGAGTAATGACGATGGTGGAGGCGCTTGTAAACTTTAATTTTATTTATTTATTTATTTATTTTTAAAATATTACAATAATTATGATTTTTAGAGGTGTGGGGAAACTCGAACCCACAATCTCGTGATATGAGTATGAGAGGCTTAACCACTAGACCAACCTCATATTGTTATAAACTTTTTAAAAAAAAATTTAATTTATAATTTTATATTTGTTTTATTTTTGTGATATATTAAATTTTAATTTTTTTAATTTATTGACACGTGACATGTTCCTTTTTGAAAGACTAAAATATATTTGGAACTGTTAAGTTTGATTAACAATTGACTAACAGATGAACCTATTTGATATATTTATAAGAAGTAAAGGACACGTTAAAACAATTGATATTTCACCAAATGTTAGGGACTAAACTGATAATCCCCAAATTTTGGGTGGAGTCGGATGTATGAACCATTGACCGTTGAGATCCTAACATGTGGCAAATTTCTTCGAATTGGACAATCATAACGGAGGATACATGCGCATGCCGTTGTATCAAGATGCACTCAATGAGTTTAATCAAAATTTATTTCACAGAAATCCCTTTAGTTTTATAAAAGCCTCCGCCTAACCTAAATGTATATTTTAAAAAGTATTAAATATTAAAAAATAATCATAATTTATTATTTTATGTCATAAAAAGTTAAAAGGGTTAGACTAAACCAATTAAATTTTCTGACTTAATTTTTTGATTTTAACGTCTCAATCACTCGTATGCTCATGTGATCTTATATTTCAACACTGATACATCTCTAACTCAAAAGACACGTAACAGACGGCAACATCGTAGCACTTTTTCCAGATTGATACTATGAGTCAGTTGATGCATCCCAACCTGTTTTCTCTCTCAAAACCACAGGTGCCAGTAGTATCACTGCTTCGAAGTCTCTGTACAACTCATGGATGATTTGTCAATTAAAAAGTGTGTGCCATGCAACGCAAAGGATTTGCGTCGACCCATGACAAAAGAAAGTGCAAATGGACTGATTCAAAAGGTAGAAGGGTGGGATTTGGTGGATGAAGGTGGCATTTTAAAATTGAATCGATCATGGAAAGTGAAGAGTTTCACCAAAGGGTTGGATTTTTTTAAGCTTGTAGCAGATCTTTCTGAAGCAGAAGGTCATCATCCAGATCTTCATCTTGTTGGGTGGAACAATGTAAAAATTGAGATATGTACACATGCAGCTGGTGGACTGACTGAAAATGACTTCATTCTCGCTGCTAAGATCAACGGGCTTGACCTGCACGAACTACTGAGGAAAAAGGTTTCTGCCCGAGGTTGATAAGATCATGCTAGCTCTGTGTAGCCTTTCTGATGCAACTCAATCTGTGAACCTAAGACTTGTTAACAACAGAACCATTTTGGTGGCAAGTTTCTAGTTTAGCCTTTTGATTGTGCCTGAAGATTTATGAGTTATGACAATGATTTTGCAAAAACATTGATACGTCTCTAATTCGATATTCTATCATTTTATCGGCAACTAAACAGAACAACATGACATCACCGTAGACAACAATATATAGAATGAGAATAGCAAATACATTACTTATAGTTGTATTATCCACTTCAATACACTCCTATACAATTCAATCCAGTACAATATAGCGGAGTATGCAATATAAAGGTTGATGAAAATTAACTACATTTTTAACATTACCCATGAATGAAAAAACATGTACATTCAAAATGACTTGAGTCCATATATCCGATTTTCAATCATGCAAAGAGATGAAAATGGACAAAAGCAAAACAGGACAAATATTTAACAATTCAGAGAGAACAACTATGAGTCTATGACTTTCTACTTTTTTATTAATAATATAGCAGTTTTTTAAAAAAAAAAAACTGAGTCTATGACATCAAGGTTCACTTTCTTCATTTCACAAAATCATGACTTCACTATAGCCACACAAGAAGAAGAAGGCATACAGTAGAGAGTGCTTGCAAAATCCAATATTTATGGAAAATATTGGTCATAGCACAAGAAATGGTCCCATATCATCCTTAAGTTGTCTTTAAACATATCAAATATCGAATCTGTCTCAACCTTCTCTTCCTGAAATTAGAAAGAAAAATTTATAAGCACGTATTGTATGCATCTCCTGAAATTCGAAAGATATGCATATACATTAGTTCACTTTATAAAATTCACTGCAGAGTACAAGCCATAGGCCACAGCGTAAGTGTGTAACAATCACCATGAAAGCAACAAACACAATTTACCTGTAAATCAGAAACCATTCTTCTCAACTTGAAAGCAACCTCAAATGTAGCTTCACTAATCGCAAACTTGAAATCAAATCGATCTACATGTCTTGCCATAAGACTCAGTGAATGGCTTTTATATTTTTTTGCTATCGTATGCCAAACTCCAATAACAGCATACCGATCACTAGTAGAACATGCCTTCCCAAAGGGCCATCTCAACCCACCCTTCACCTCTGGATCTAAAATGGCAGAATCAACAATATTTCTAATGCTATGCATTTTTTCATCCTGGAGATATAACTTAATATAGTCAAAAACTATAAGATATGGTAAAAAAAATTAAGCTGCAAATAATATGATAAAAAAAACTAATAATAAAGAAACAAGAAAAAAGTAACATATTTTTTTATTAACTTACAGTTAGAGCAGATAAGGTCCTCTTGGTGTATAAAACCAGCCTCAGGTCAAGATTCTTATCAATGCATGATACGTCTACGACCATCTGGCGAATTGGATTCAGTTGCACCTGGAAGAAAAATATTTAAAATTCAGTATATGCACATCCATATTGATAAGACTATGAATTCTAGCTGTCCAGCTAGTATGTTGAGTGTCAAAGAGACCACAACAGGCTGCAGAATGATGGCTCACATTCCTTGCCTTATTGAACCAGCAAGTTAACGTCTGTTAACATTAGCTGTCAAAATGTTTTAGTCAACGTTAAGTTGTTAAGTTGATAAAGGTAGTTAGAATTCTGTTAACTCTCCCACACGATTGTTGTGTGTATTCTCTGTATATAAAAGAGATGATTGGTCATTGTAACAGAAATCAAGAAAGCAACAATTACAGAGCAGATGCTCTGCTTTCTCTCCATTAATGGAGTTTCAAGAAATCTTCATAACTTTGTCTTTTAGTTTTATCAAACACATTTATTGATTTTACATGGTATCAGAGCCCAATGACTAACGTCATGGCTTCTTCATCTTCAACTCAAGCTCCGATCCAGAATCAAAATCACTGTGATCAGAGATCTTCTTCGTCAACACCAGATCAAAGTCAGAACTCTCAAGCTACAGCTTCATCAATGGAGTTCACTACTCTCTCTAAGAGTTTAAACTTCAACCTACATATCAAGCTAAGCAAGTCAAATTATTTGTATTGGAAAACACAGGTATTGCCTATAATCCAAGCTCTTGAACTTGAAGATTATCTTCTCGGTTTAAATCAGCCTGCAAACAAATAGTTAACGTTGAGGTAACAAATGAGTCTGGTGAAAAATCTGTTGAACAACGCATAAGCAAAGAGTTTTCAGGATGGAAACAAATTGACAAATTGCTTATGAGCTGGATCTATTCCACCTTGAATGAAAATATAATAGGTCAAGTTGTAGGATGTCAAACCTCATTCCAAGTATGGAATCGTTTGGAGAGAATCTATTCTCAGCAATCAATTGCTAAAATACTGCAACTAAGAAATCAGCTTGGATCCATCAAGAAAGGATCAGAATCTGTTAGTGATTTTATACTCAGAATCAAGAACATTGGAGATTCATTAATGGCTGCTGGAGAAGACATTAGGGATCGAGATCTAGTTATGTGTCTCATAAACGGTGTAGGCCATGATTTTGATTCAATTGTCTCTGTAATCACTGCTCAACAGAGGTTTATGAGTTTTGAGGATGCACATTTTCTGTTGTTAACACATGAACAAAGGCTTGAGCATTTAGATTCACCAACTTAGTTCAACATAGGCCAAGCTTCAGCAAATTTTGTGTCCAATAATGCTCATGAAAAGAGAAGAGATGGTAACTACACTCAGTCCAACAAAGGAGGACAACGAGGAAGAGGAAGAAATAGTTACAAGTTTGGAGGAAGAGGCAGAATTCATTGCCAAGTTTGCAACAAACCTGGGCATAGTGCTCTCAAGTGCTATCACAGATTTGATCAAGGTTTTCAAGGCCCTACTCCACAACAGAATCAAGCATTCTTCAACTATGCACAACAGAATCAAGCACCATCAAATCAGAATCAAGGTTACAACAGTCAGTTGATGAATCAAGGATTCAATCAAGCACAAAGATACAACAGCCAGCTGATGATAGGATCCCCTCTCAATAACTTCAGCAACATAAACACAAGCATGACAGAATCTCCAACTAGCTGCAATCAAAGTTTCAGCAACTCAGCGTATCTAGCCACACCAGAATCAATCAATGACCCAGCTTGGTATGTGGATAGTGGGGCTACTAGTCACATCACTTCAAATCTCAACAACCTCTCTTTGAGATTAAATTACAGAGGTAATGATAAGCTTGTGGTAGGTAATGGTCATCAACTCACAATATCTCATGTTGGTGATACATTTGTACAATCATCTACTCAACCATATCAACGATTGCATCTAAACAACATACTACATGTTCCTCAAATAACAAAGAACCTGCTCAGCATCTCTAAATTAACATCTGATAACAATGCTATTGTTGAATTTCATGCTGATCAATGTGTTATTAAGGAAATTCAAACGAAGAGGATCTTGCTTCGAGGAATGCTTAGAGATGGACTGTACTGTCTCAAGCTTGTTGAGGTACACCACTACTGCATACTGCAGGTCTCAAAGAGGACGAATCTGAAGGGTTACAAGCTGCATCAAAACCTTTCAATTCTTGTAATAAAACAGGTCTTGGACAAATGTTTTCATCCAAGTCACAGCAAGCCAACTTAGCCACTGTGAATGCTGATGTATGGCATGCCAAATTGGGGCATCCTGCTCCTCTAATCTTGCAAAAAATGTTACATAACATACTCTTTAATAAGAGATTTCATATTCCTAACTTTTATGATTCATGTAAGCTTGGTAAGCTCCATAGATTACCTTTTTCCAGACATGAAATCACTGTAACTTCACCATTAGAATTGATCTACTCTGACATTTGGGGACCATCTCCACTGCTGTCAACAGAGGGATATCGGTATTATATATCATTCATTAATGCCTTTACAAGGTTCACTTGGTTGTTTCCCTTGAAGCTCAAGTCTGAAGCTCTTGATGTCTTCATCAAGTTTCAAAAGAGAGTTGAGTTACAATTTGAGAGAAAAATTAAGAGCTTGCACACAGACATAGGAGGTGAGTACATTGCCTTTGCTTCTCATTTAGCTCAACATGGAATACAAGCTCGGTTTTCTTGTGCACACACTCATCAGCAAAATTGTATTGTTGAGAGGAAGCATCGGCATATTGTAGAAACGGGCTTAACTCTTCTTGCTCACTCCAACATGCCGTTAACATTCTGGTATGAAGCCTTTGCTACTGCAGCTTTTCTTATAAACAATATGCCCATTGCTATGTTTCGTTTTATATCTCCATTTGAGAAGTTGTATAAGAAGAAACCTAACTACAACTTCTTTAAGACATTTGGATGTCATTGTTTCCCTTTCTTGAGAGATTATTCCAAAATAAAGTTCAATTTCCACTTAGCCAAATGCATATTCATTGGTTATAGTGATATGCACAAAGGTTATAAATGTCTACACCCAACTGGAAGGATCTATGTGTCTAGGCATGTTGAGTTTAATGAATTAGAGTTTCCATATACTTCTCTTTTTCCAGTTGATAAGAATCGAAAACCAACAACATCAATTCCTAGTTTGCCTCTTTCGGTCATACAACATTCATTATCCACCATACAACAACCTACCTCTTTTCATGAAAATGGACACAAGAAGTTTTCTACAACACCTAGACAGCTCCCACAAGAGTGTACTAGTCCTTTTTTATCCAGTTTAGATCAGTCTCCTTGCCAATCCTTTCCTTTTTCCAATGGCTCTTCTCATGCTCCAACTATCACAGCTGCCAATACTGATATTGATTATGCTCATTTGAGCACTCAACCTCAACTTCTTATCTCTACAGCACAACATCCGATGGTCACCAGGTCAAAGAATGGGATTTTTAAACCCAAATCCTTTCAATCCGGCTGCTATTTATCAGAATCAGATCCCACTTTGGCCAAAATTGCTTTAAAGGATCCAAAATGGATCAATGCTATGCAAGAGGAGTTCAATGCTTTACACGCCAACAACACTTGGTCCTTAGTTCCTTTCACTTTTGAAATGAATATAGTTGGCTGCAAATGGGTTTTTAGAACCAAGTATAAGCAAGATGGCAATATTCTGAAGCACAAAGCTAGGCTAGTTGCGAAGGGGTTCCATCAAACTCCTCGCTTGGACTTTATAGACACTTTTAGTCCGGTTGTTAAGGCCTCTACTATAAGAGTTATGTTCTCCATTGCTGTCTCTTTTGGCTGGCAAATAGAACAAGTTGACATCAACAATGCATTTCTCAATAGTGATTTGTCCGAGGTGGTATTCATGGCCCAACCTGAAGGTTTCATTGACTCCTCTAGGCCACAGCATGTGTGCAAATTGCACAAGTCCTTGTATGGCTTGAAACAAGCTCCTAGGAGCTGGTTTCACAAACTCAAATCAGCTTTGGAGTCTTGGGGATTTAAGAACTCAACTTCTGACTCCTCTCTTTTTATTCAATACACTGGTTCTGATTCCTTGTTTTTGTTAGTATATGTCGATGACATCTTGGTGACAGATAGCAGCCCTGTTCTGATCAAGCAACTCATCTCTACTCTTCATCATACTTTTGCCTTGAAGACCCTTGGGCTTGTTAATTATTTTCTTGGCTTTGAAGCCTACCGAAACTCTACAGGTCTGTACTTATCTCAGGCAAAATACATTTCTGATCTCCTTCAAAAAACAAATATGGCAGATTCTCATCCCTGTGATACACCTATTGCTACTGGCACCAAACTCTCCTTGGCTGATGGGGTTCCCTTTACTGATCCGACTCTTTACAGAAGCACAATTGGTGCACTTCAGTACCTCACTAATACCAGGCCTGATATCTCCTTCATTGTAAACAAACTAAGCCAATTTTTGGTGGCACCAACTATGGTGCATTGGCAGTCTTGCAAGAGAGTATTGCATTATTTGAAGGGGACCTCCACTCTTGGTCTTCACTTTAGACCAGCTGCTTCTTTGTCCCTTGAAGCCTTTTCTGACGCTAATTGGGCTAGCTGCATAGATGATCGGAGGTCTACAAGTGGTTGTTGTGTCCTGCTGGGTGGTAATTTGGTGTCCTGGACATCTCGCAAATAGAGGGTTGTTGCTCGATTGAGCACAGAGGCGGAGTACAGGTCTATGGCATAGGTGACTATTGACTTACTTTGGCTTCGTTCGTTATTATCTGAGCTGCGCATTCCAGTTTCTTCTAGCTCGATTCTGTGGTGTTACAACATTGGAGCAAATTCGTTGGCTCAAAATCCAGTTTTTCATCAACGCACAAAGCACATAGACATAGACACTCACTTTATCAGAGAGAAGGTGGCTTCAGGAGAAATTGATACACGTTACATTCCCACAGAACATCAGATTGCTGATATTTTTACTAAAAGTTTTACAAAGGAGCGGTTTCGGTTCTTATGCTCCAAACTGAACCTCGTTAATTCACCTGAGTTCCGTTTGCGGGGGGATGATAAGACTATGAATTCTAGCTGTTCAGCTAGTATGTTGAGTGTCAAAGAGACCATAACAGGCTGCAGAATGATGGCTCATATTCCTTGCCTTATTGAACCAGCAAGTTAACGTCTGTTAACATTAGCTGTCAAAATGTTTTAGTCAACGTTAAGTTGTTAAGTTGTTAAAGGTAGTTAGAATTCTGTTAACTCTCCCACACGATTGTTGTGTGTATTCTCTATATATAAAAGAGATGATTGGTCATTGTAACAGAAATCAAGAAAGCAACAATTACAGAGCAGATGCTCTGCTTTCTCTCCATTAATGGAGTTTCAAGAAATCTTCATAACTTTGTCTTTTAGTTTTATCAAACACATTTATTGATTTTACACATATAACTCAACTTGGTTCATGATACTTAGTTTTTTTAGATTATATATTTAGTTGTGAATTAAATCGATCTCATTTTTGTGATTGACATTGACAATGATATTGTAATGTTTTCTATCCTCTTAAATATCTCTTCTTCATCTTGTATTTTTCACATAACAATAACTGCACATATTTCATCTCAATCCATCATCAATATGTTTCGGGTAACTAAAACTAGCAAGTCTTAACATTTGCAGTATCATTCACAACGTCAGTCACAGGTGTTGTTTGTTGGTATTGCATACATTAGCAAAATCCTCATTTTCTCACAAACTAAAACTTCCATTTAAAGTACATATCTATAGTTTGAGATTGGAAATATTTTCAGCACATATCAAATAGTAAGTAGCTGAAAACTTGCCTTGTGTAGCTCAAGCTTTTTATCTTCTGTTATACCACATTTGCATATAAGAGCTAATCCTGGTTGAGTTTTGTCAGACAACTACACAAGACAAAGAGTAGAGAAATCAACACTTCACTAAATAAGAAGTTCACCTAAAAAAAGTCATAAGATGCAGGGTTGATTAAGCAAATGATCAAATACGACCTTGATATGGTAGATATTCTTCTCCTCTACAAGATCAACTCCAATCTTTGGAACAACACCACTTATAATGTTTTCCATGTATGAACAAGGAGTATTTGTGTAAAATGTTCTCTTCATCTGTCTCAAAGTGGTTTCAGCAACATGATCTTTTCCTAGTACACTTTCCGTACTCACCGAAGGACTCCTGCAAAAAGAAGAATAGCTAGAATATAATACTTGCTGCACAACCAACTTGATACTTGAAGTACAACATTTTAGATTAACATTACAAAGACTAATGCAAGTTTCAAAGAGGAGCTCGGAAGAGAAAACAATATTTGGTACATATTACCTCATTGTTTACATGGTTTGTGAGCTAATGAAAAGTTCTGTTTCATTAACGAAATGTGTATTTTCATTCAACAAGATTTCTAGGCTAATACATGGTAAGAGATCAATGAACTAATGGAATGTTATTACATTAGTGGTGAAAAATCTCTAATGCATAGTAGATTAATCAGGCAATGTCTAATATGTAGCATTCAAGCCAACAAAACAAATAAACATAATAGCAGATTAATCAGGGGAAAAATCACATACCTGTGGAAGAGAATCTTGCCAAATCTAGCCACCATTGCTGGCTTTCCTTTATCAAACTGTCCAGACTCCATCTTGTTCCTCACAATCTCAAAAGAAGATAACAGATCAGGCCATACATTAACTGCAACAGATTCGGATCGTGTACTTGATATAGTACTTTCTCCCTCATCATCATTTTCTACACAAAAATAAAAATGTGTCAATAGTCAATACTATGAAGTTGAAGATTAGATCACCACAAGCCAAGCACAAATACTAAAAAGGGTAGAATTGTAATTAACCTTTAGGTGGTGGATGATTGTTCACTAAAACTAGGGGTTTCTCTCTCATTCTCTGCTCAAAAGCTTCCACTGAGATTGGTTCAAGGTGGTTATGATCATCAGCATCCAAATTGCCAACAATGAGCCATTTGAATATGGCATTCTCACCATATACAACATGTCCAAAATAATTATGTTGTTTGGATGGTGATTTCAAGTTTAAGTGTCGCTTGCGTGGAACAATTAGGAGTTCTGGAACTGGAGATGGCCTCTCCGAGTCCTTCGAATGTCGCTTGTGTGGTGGAATGTAAGCCATAATTATGATAATAGCTTGAAGTTGAAAAGCTAATTATGATAATATAGCTCAATTACTTGAAATAGTTGAAGACTTGAAGTCAGTAGTAGTACTTCTAGTGAACACAAAACAGTAAACATCATACAAATTACACATATGAATGTTGTCTCAGTTTTCTCGGTAACCAAACACTATATATAAAATAAAACCATCCCAGAAAGTGACATAACTAGAAAAACTTGAATTACCACAAAAGAAAAGAGAGCACATACCAGAAAGAAAATGTTCTGCTGAGCAAAGATTTCAAAGTCTTACAAGTTTGTTCTGCTATAGTTGCTGATCTCCACCCCTATATATACACACACACGAACAACAAGAAACAGAACACATCAATTATGAAAACCCACTTGAAGAAGTTTTGAAGTTGGCTTTTTAGGTTTTTTTTTCTTGGGAAAAGTGAACAACTTTAATAGGAAGATTGGAATCTGAAAGTACAGAACAGAGCAACTACTTGCGATGGAAGGGAAGGTAAAGAAAAAGGAGGGAAATTATGGACACGGGAAAACGAATATGGACCCACAATGTCAATAATTTTGGGTGGAGTTGGATGTATGATTCATCCACCGTTGATCCTGACATGTGGTAAATTTCTTCACATCGAACAATCATAATGGAGGAAGCATGTTGCATCAAGATACACTCAATGAGTTTAACTTAGTTTCTAAGTTTCGGTAAATCATCAATTTTAATCGTATATGTCTTTTTAGGAGTCATAATCCTTTGCTTTTCAAAAATACGTCAAATAGATCCATATGTTAATTAACCGTTAGTCCAACTTAACGGTTTTCGAGATATTTTTGTCTTTAAATATAAAAACATAACACGTGTCAATAAGATAAAACCTAACACAAAATATAAAATTGTAAATTAAAAAAAGTAAAAACAATTAAAAAAATTAAAAATAAATAAATAAATAATTATATATATATATGTATATATAAATATCTCCAAGTCCATCACAACGATGGACAGATGGAGAAGAGAAGTTCAATAAATGTCGATTTTTTATTGAATAACCCAAATTAGTAAAGTTGTCAAATTGTAAAAGGTTTGAGGGTAAAAGTGTCATTCTCAATCAATAAATGAATTCAAATGGCAAAATGGTCAATTTGAATTTTTTGATGCGTTTGCCCGTCGAAATTAGAATCTCAATGACCAATTTAATGTATTTTTAAGAAGAAGGGAGCACGAATCCTATAAAAGCAAACACGATTGAAAAATAGATGTTTCATCAAAACTTAGAGAACAAAAGTCCCTTCAGTTTTACTTTTATAAAAGCCTCCATCCAAGTTAGATATTTTAGGTTGTTAGCTTTAGGACGTTAGGTTAGATATTTAATTCTTCTAAAAGCATATTTTTTAATGAGATTATGACGACATCCTTAATTCTTTCCTAATGCCCTCTTTTATTATTTCACTCCTCAAGTTTTATGGTGTTTGTCGGTTTTCCATCATCATGCCATTGTTTTATTTATTAAAAAAATACTCTTTATTTATTACTTTATATATATATATATACACACTAAATCTGTCAACCCCTTGTACCATGTATTTTTTTTTTTTTTTTTTTTTTTTTTTTTTTTACAAAAAAAGATCATCCTTGTAGTTGCTATATATATATATATATATATATGAAGAAAAAAAAAACGTATTTCAATCTTGAGTGTCTTTAGCTCGATATTCTATCATTTTGTCGGCAACCAAACAGAACATTAATGATGACTTGTTGAGTCCATATATCCGATTTTCAATCATGCAAAGAGAAGAAAATGGCCAAAGGAAAATTAGGACAAATTAACAATTCAGAGAAAGCAACTATGAGTCTATTCTGTAACATCAAGGATCACTTTCTTCATTTGACAAAATGATGACTTCACTTCTAACACAGAAGAAGAAGAAGAAGAAGACTGTAGAGAGTGCTTGCAAATCCAATATTTATGGAAAATATTGGTCACAGCACAAGAAATGGTCCCATATCATCCTTAAGTTGTCTTTAAACACGTCACAGATCAAATCCCTTTCAATCTTCACTTTCTGAAAATTTAAAGAAAAATTTGTAAGCACATTTTGCATCTCCTGAAATTTGAAAGATAAGCATATACATCAGCTCACTTTATATGATTCATTACAGAATACAAGCTATAAGCAATACTGTAAGTGTGTGTAACAATCACCATGGAAGCAACAAGCAGCAGTTACCCTTAAATGGGAAACAATTTTAATACTATGCATTTCATCATCCTGGAGAGCACTTATGATCCTCTTGGTGTATAGAGCCAGCCTTAGGTCAAGATTCTTATCGATGCATGATATGTCTATGACCATATGACGAATTGGGTTCAGCTCGACTTACATGAAAAATGTTTATAGTTCAATAAGCACTTAACTAAATATTTTCTAATTGTCACAACCAAATCCAATATTGATGCTGACATTTTGTAGTTCAGAGATTTGATGTATTTTCAGCACATGTCAAATAGTAATTAAATAGCAGGAAACTTGCCTTGTATAGCTCAAGCTTTTTATCAATATCGTTTATACGACATTTGCATATAAGAGCTGATCCTGGTTGAGTTCTGTTAGACAACTACACGTACAAGACAAAAAGTAGAGAAATCAACAGCTCACCAAATCACAAGTTCACCGAAAAATAGTCATAAAATGCAGGGTTAATTATGCAAATGATCAAATATGACCTTGATATGGTAGATATTCTTCTCCTCTACAAGATCAACTCCAATCTTTGGAACAACACCACTTATAATGTTTTCCATGTATAAATAAGGAGTATTTGTGTAAAATGTTCTCTTAATCCGTCTCAAAGTGGTTTCATCAACGTGATCTTTTCGTAGTACCCTTTCGGATCTCACCGAAGGACTCCTGCATAACGAAGACTAGCTAGAATAATACATGCTGCACAAACAACTTGAAGTACAACATTTTAGACTAACATTACAAAAACTAATGTGATTTTAAAGATGTTCTCAGAAGAGAAAACAATATTCGGTACATATTAATTCATTATTACATGGTTGGAGAACTAATGAAAATTTTTGTTTCATTAACGAATAAATGTACGGTATGAAATGCTATTTCTTGGTAAGAGATTGAATGATTGATGGGCTAATGGTATGCCAAGATTAATCAGGCAATGTCTAATATATAGCATTCAATGTCAACCCAAAAACCAAAATAATAGCAGATTTATCGAGGGGAAAATCAAAATCACATACCCATGGAAGAGAATCTTGCCAACAATCTGGCCACGATTGATGGTTTTCCTTCATCCAACTCTTTAGACTCCATCTTATTCCTCACAATCTCAAACGAAGTTAAAAGATCTGGCCATACATTAACTGCCTCAGATTCGGATAGTGTACTCGATGTAGTACTTTCTACCTCTTCATCATTTCCTACACAGAAATAAAATTGTGTCGATACTTAGAAGTTGAACACTAGACCACAAGCACAAATGTACAATTTATGAAGGCAGGACGCTTATCAGGTGCAAATTAAACCCCCATATATAAGTACGAGTTATACCCGGAATCACTGATTATATGATTCCGGACATAAGTTATGTACAAGGGTTTGCACCTGAGAATTTTTGTATAAAGGTAATACTAAAAAGGGAAAAACTGTAACCTTTAGGTGGATGATTGTTCACTAAAACTAGTGGCTTCACTCCCATTCTTTGCTCAAAGGATTCCACTGAAATTGGTTCAAGGTGGTTATCATGATCAGCATCAAAATTACCAACAATGAACCATTTAAATATGGCATTGTCTGCATATACAATATCCCCACTCTTGTCATAATTATGTTTGGATGGCAATTTCAAGTTCAAGTGTTGCTTGTGTGGAAGTGGAGCAAGGCGTTCTGGAATTAGAGATGGTCTCTCTGACTTTGAGTCCTTTGAATGTCGCTTGTGTGGTGGAATGTAAGCCATTACAATAACACCAACTTTGTATGTATATAAAAGCCTAATATATAGAAACAATAATCAACTTTTAGTGGAATTTGTAAAAATGAATTGAAATATTTTTCTTATGATGAGCAAACACAATTCTTCTTGACAGAACTACATACAAATGATATAAGAAAACTAATTAAGGAAAATAAATAACAACTCGGTGCACATACCAAAGATAAAGTTTTGCTCACCAAAGATTTGAAAAACTTTTGTGCTTATCTGATGATCACTGGATTTAATTATACACCAGGCCGGAAATGGAAGGAAATATCAAACGTCAATAATGTGACTCCACCACTTGAAGAAGATTTAAAGTTGCCTTTCGAGATTCTGTCATGGGTAAAGTGAAGGGCTTATGTACTTAAGGTGTGATTGTTTCTCAGTGAAAAAACAAATTACATATTACTTAAGGTGTGTTTGTTGATATAGTTCATTAATATATTTTTTTTTTATTTTTTTTTTTTGAATTCATTAATATATATAAATATATATATATTGAAAGATGAACATTATTATAATATCTTTTATGAGTAGTTTTAACTTGTGCTCTAAAAACATAGATTAACAACTATTTTATTTCTATAAAAGGAAATAAAAACACAGATCAATTAGGGCTCGTTTGGTACGCTGTATTGTATTGTATTGGATTGTATTGGACTGTATTGAATTGGATTGTATTGTATTGTATTGGACTGTATTATTCTTATACAATCATGTGTTTGATGATATTTTGTATTAGATTATATTATACTGTATTAACTAATACAACCTTATATTCTGTATTAGATAATACGATATCCACCGTATTAGACCAATTAAAATGTATTAGCTAATACAATACAGTAAACAGTGCAAAATAAACCAAACATTGTATTGTATTATTCTAATACATTTTAAACTCCTAATACAATACAGTGCGGCACACCAAACGAGCCCTTAGTGCATTTGTTGTCTTGTTATGATAAATGCAATGTTTTTATTTCCTTTTATGGAAATAACGTAATTGTTACGTAACAAGTCGACACTGCCCATCTCTTATTACTATGATGGTAGTTGAAGAGCTGCCACTGTGCATTATGATGCAAACAAATATTTTCTTCATAATTATCTCCCCTTCAACTTTAGTGGTGGGTATTTCAAAAAAAAACTTGAGTGGTGGGAGGTTCAACAAGCATGTGTTTGGGAGTTTTCTATCCATGTTGTGGGAGTACAAATCTAAACTACACACGTAGCGTTTGATCTCAATAGGTCCCGATAAATCTATAACGTTAGGTGTAGGGCCGGTCCATGAGGACAGTAAATCCAGTCATTTGCTGGGGCCCTCAATTAGCCCAATTTACTTCTTCTTTTATAAAAATAGGGGTCTCAGATCCAACCTTTTTAAGTTTAAGAAGGGCCCATTCTCAAACCTTTCTTTATTATTTTTTTTAATAATGCTCAATTATCTATATCATTTAACAAAAATAAACATCAAAGCCCAATTGAATTCTAACATATCAAACTTAGTTTGACATCATCTGAATCAAAATTGTTTGAGTTCAATTGAATTCTTTTTTTCTTTGTTTTTTGAAAGAGAGCCCAATTGAATTGCTAACCTTGACTTAGTTTGACATCGTCTGAGTCAAAATCGCCACCCTCTCTCCCTATCGACTGGAGCCCCGATTTTTGTTAATATCATGAATTGGATGGGGTCCCAAAATATCTAGAGTGGCCCTGGTTAGGTGTTAGAATTTCTTGTAATACTTCAAAAAAAAAAATCATAATTGGTTTGTAAAATCCAAGTTACTAACAAATTTTAGAACTTCAAATGAAATGTTAATATCATCAAAATTTGTTCTGTCTTTCAACCAAATGAACACAAATAAATTAAAAACACACACAGAGGAGAGACGTTGATGAGAATTAACTACTCTTTTATTATTCAATATCCATGAATGGTAAAAAAAAAATGTACATTCAAAATGAATGAGTCCATATATCCATGTCCAAGGTCTTGATGATCATCAAATCATCATCCCATTCCCAATTGCTACTTGTCCGATAAATGATAATCATTAGTCAATATAACCTGTTCAAAATCAAAATCAATATCAAAATCAAGATCAAAATCTATAAGCAAATCGTCACCAAAGTTGACATCTTCATTGATTTCCACATTCTGAGATTGTTCAAGTTCTGGATGTTGCAATATTAATGGAGTTGATGATGAGCTACTTTCTTCATGTGATGGTTGCAAATGTGGCATCTCCTCCAGGCATGGTGGTGGTGGTACTGGGGTTGCTGCATTACAATATCGCAGCTCGGGCCTTAAAACTACTACTTTGGTTGTGATTTGCTTCTCTCTGTTTTGATCTTCAGCATTGATCAGCTTTCTACTCAAATGACAATTCCAATAATTCTTTATATCATTACCTGTTCTTCCTGGTAATCTAGCAGCAATTAAGGACCACCTGAAACCAAAACCAAAACCAAAACCAATACCAAATTGTTAAGTTACCATTCGACCCAAACTAATAAGTTGCTAAGCCAGACCCCGACAATAGTGAGTCCATCGTCCATCGTCCAGCCCACTCAAAACACGTCATGTGATATTAGTCAATTGTCCATCCATTTAATGTGATGTTGGTCTTTGTTTCGAAATCCTCACTAACATATCTCTAGTCTAATTAATCATTTAAAACTATATAATTATGCAAAAATATTATTAGCCAATCTAAAACACATTTTGTGTACTCAAATTAGTGAAAGAGATAGAGAAAGAAAACTAATTGCCTGTTCCCCAGGAGCTTGTGAAGTTTAACAATGAGATCGATTTCATCATCCGCAAAACTCCCTCTCCGGATGTTTGGACGAAGATAGTTCATCCATCTCAGTCTACAGCTTTTCGGACATCTATGCAGACCTTCATCAAAAACACCAGATCACCCAATTATCAAAAAAAGACTCAAAAATCAAAATCAACTGATCATCATGAAAAGAGAAGCAAGAAAAAATGTAACAAAATCAATGTTGGTTATTAGTGCATAAATAAATACCAGAGAGCAGAGGAATGCGATACCACTTCCCTTCGCCGTACTGTTGTATGCATTTCTTGAGCAAGTGATCTTCTTCTTCACTCCAAGCAATGCCTCCCATCTCTTACTTACACTATGATTATTGAACTCTTGATCCATTATGTATATATTGAACCGTTTTTTTTTTTTTTTCTGTTTTCTGACAGTAAATTAAAGTCTAAAACAAATAATTACTACAAGCATTAAACCCTTGTAGTGTTCAATGGTCCATGCCACTTTCTAAGGCTGTACAAGCTGTTTCCATGTTTTTGACAAGGCAAATTTATTACAGTATCGGAAACGTACAATGTTTGATACAATTCTGTCACTTAATGTTTTATAAATGGGTATTGTTAACCTGTACCTTAGGGCACAGATTAGGGCATAGGTTAACAACTACAAAAATTCCCAAATGAAACTATTAATTACATTTATTGATTTAGTCAATGCGATAAATATACATTTGTAATAAATGTTTTCTACTTTCAATAAATATATAGTTGTTAACCGTTAACACTACCCATTATAAATTTATATTCGAGATCTCGTATTTCAATCATCCAGGCGACTTTCCATTCAGAACCTTTCCGTTCATATGATTTGAGCAAGTTGAGTATCATCTTGTTGTTTTAGATTTAGAGCATATTTTATCTGATTCAGTTCCAGTGTGGTCCAGTACTGCACTCGAGCAAATAAGCACTTCCATGTGCAGGGAAATTCTAGCTGCTGAATCAAACAGTCCTGATGCAGCTAAGAAATAGGGACCACCCCCGAATGCATCAAGCATCATGTGGTCCACGTATAATTTTGAATCAAACTTGGCTTGTATATATGCTGACACCAGCATCTTATTGATTGTTTGTGTACAAATAATCATTCAATTCCATTGTACTTTCCCATGGTGTTCTTTTTATTTCCTAATAATTCTTGTTATTTGCTCATCATTCTCTTTTATCTAGTCATTATTCACAAGTCACTCTTCGTTAATATGTTATTTCAATAAAATTCTAAATATGCATCCATGAATGAATTTAAATTGAAAACTATTATCATAATTTGTAGATATACATACATTATAGAATTTTATCGATTATACGAATGACATAGTAAGTGGATCTGAACATCTACTTTGTATAAATAATATTCGCATCCATGAATGTCATTATCAAAACCTGAGGTCATTTAAATGAACTATCATTACATATATAATAAAATCTCAAAACTCAGAAATTATCACCAAAAAAAACATAGTAAATTTGATTGGAGATCAATCAAGTAACAAAATGCTATTGAGATCAACTGGTTGTGAACTAGATTAATGAAGCAAATCACATGCTTTAAAATGGAGGTTGAATCCAAATCTTTTGGAGCTTTTCGTAATCATCCTCAATGATGAAACTATAAAGTTCAGGTGCCCACCACGGATGAACAGTAAAATAGTTGTACGGATTGAGTACTAGAGCGTCACCTATAATCTTCCCTGCAGATTGTCTAGCGTTTCCTTTTGCCGGAACTGAGAATGATTGTCTAGCGTTTCCTTTTGCCGGATTTGATAATGACGAGTGATCTATAAATATCACCTGCTTCTCCATGATTTTATCATCCAACCCATTCCTTTTCTGATAAATCGAACCTCCAGAGCCCTGGTCCCTGTCCATATGCGTAGACAGCAACCAGTAGAAGATCTCCATTAATTGCAACAGACAGATATACAAAGTTTGGCTCATTATTTACTGCTATACTTCCTGAAAACTCTTGCCATTCTTGACGCTTTGTGTTAAAAGCACCTATCTTTTTCACATTCCTATTCAAGTCTGAGAAAATACAATAGAAAGACTCTCCCGTGTAAGCCACTTGTTTTGATATTACAGTTCTATCACGATCATATTCACCACTGAATTTAAATGTCTTCCAGGTATCATAACCAGGAAGCCAGGTATCATAACCAGGCTGCCATGTTTTGATTTCAAGTTGCCCAGTTTTTGGAATTCTCAAAGCAATTACCATACAATCCGGACAGGTGGGGATCTTGGAAAACGAAGCACTTCGGTAAATGTTGCCCAATTTTGGCAATTCAATAACTTGATTAGTGAAAGGATTGAAAAAGATAAGGTGCTTGATAGCTATATTGTCAAACCCTTTTGAGAAAAGCACCCAACCGGATCTTGACTGACAAGGTACTGCACCACACAAATCTCTGTTTTTATAGATTGGTTTTGGTGTCTCCTTCACAGTATATATTGTCCTTGTAGATGGATCACCAAGATTGCAAATACTACGATTGCCCTTTTGACCTTTGTAATACATCAACCATGGAAGAAACTCTTTTGTATTCTTGATTTCACGAATGCGATCGTGCCAATTCTTGCAGACCAAATACAAAGGAACTCTTTCTGACCAACACAGTTTTTCCATTATAAATCTCACAATATCATATGGAAGATCAGACCACTCAGCCTTCTTCATCTTTTTCTGCGCTCTCTTCTCTATTTTCTGTAGCTGCAGCCGCACTCTCTTTAATTTTTATACACCATAATTTAAAGAGTAATTTTTAGGGTTAATTAAACGACTCAACTCGTCTGTCCAAAAATGGTGTCCCGTATCTAATCTACCAAATTGAGATATATGTCTACATTTAATTATTATTATTTTCAATTTATTCCATAAATATAAACACATATCCCAATTTGATTAATTAGACAAAAATTAAAACACCATTTTTGAACAAATGATTTGAATCCTTAATTAAACCCCTATATTATGCTTAGGGTGGCTCTATTGCCACCCACAAAATATATTTATATTTAATTACTTAAATATATAGCTTTATAATTGGAAATTAAATTTACTTCATACACCTATAAGTTGAACACCAAATCTATCATAGACCCTAATAATATATACTTAATTAAACACAACATCAAACAGGAAATAAGATTTATTTTTTTCACATATAGTCAAGGAATAGACAAACAAAGAATTGATTTCATGAATTTCGAATGTATTTAGGTATGTTTACTTTAATTTTTATTATTGTTATGTAGAATAAGGTTGTTGGGGATCAGAATCATAATTTTTATTATTGTTATGTGATTGAATAAAAATTATTGCAGTTATGGTCTTGTAGAGTTCTTTGTTTTTTCTTTAAAAATAAAATAAAATAACTTGATCAAATCCACACATATCTAAAATACAAGTCACTCCCTCACTCAACATTAATTCAACTATAAATTTTTATTAATTTAATTGGTTTGTAAATTGAAAAGCTTGGTGGGTGGATTTTAAAAAACCAAATTTTTAAATGAAAAAAATTGGTTTCTTAGATGATTGAAAAAAAAAAAATATATGACAAAAGAAGATGCATATTGTTGTTTGTTTAATTATTATTATTGTACTTATTTTTTCTTATTTCAATTTATTTATTTATTATGAGATTAAAATATAAATATATTTTAATAATTAATAAAATATTTTATTTTAAACGGTTTAAAAATAATAATTTTCAATTTTAATAAATATAAATAAATATTATTTTGTTTAAAATTTGTTTAAATATTTAAATATTTTTATTATTTTTTAATTTAATTTAAATAATTATTTTAACCTGTTTAATTCTTTATAATCATTTTATCCATGTTAGGTGAGGCTATTTAGTCTCATACATATTTTTTTTAAATTCCTCTTCTTTTATTTTTTTATTAAATTATTAAATTTTATATTTATTTAATATATCTTATTATAATATTTTTAAAATATTAAATATTAATTAAAAAAATATTATTTTCTTTAATATTAATTTTAAATATTTTTATTTATTTTTAAATAAATTTTAAATAATTTATTTATTTTAAAATAATTTAATTTAATTATATATGATTTTTTATTTTATTTTTTTTGGTAAAAGAGGGGGCTAAAAAGCCCAAAACAGCAAAAAAGAAACTAAAAACTTGACACCATCCTAGAAGAGACAGCACCCTTGAAATCATCTTCCAGTCTATCAGTCACCACCAGCAGGGGATCATCAAAGATAGTCATACCCAAATCAAGAGAGTGACCAAAATTAGCAAGGCAATCAGCCACTGTGTTACCTTCTCTGTACACATGCTGAACAACACAGCTCCACTCATTCTTCATCAGCACCTTGCAAGCTTCAATGATACTAAAGAGAGGGTGGCAAAGAGGAGTACATTTTTTTTTTTTTTTTATGTATTGATAAGAAATGAGTTCGTCAGCATTCCCAATTGTATTAAATTCATATAATTTATAAATGCTTCTACTTTGGAAATTCATTAGAAAAGTTACCAACATATATATTTTAGAACTTCAAATGAAATATCGATATCATAAAATTTGCTTGGTCTTTCAACCAAATAAATAAAATTGATGATAATTTTTTTTATGAGTAGACGTAAAATAACTTTTTTAATCATCTAAAAGCTATACTGAATGACAACCAAACAACACAAATTTTTTTGAAAAGAGCTTTTTTAATTAAAAAAGATCTTTTAGCCAGTAGAGAAGCTCTTCCAAACGGACACATATAAGAGTGTATTTGGTATGGCTTTTCAAATAGAGCTTCTAGACTCTATAGTAGATCTTTTAACCCCACCCCCCCACCCCCACCCCCCCCCCCCCCCCCCCCAAAAAAAAAAAAAAAAAAAAAAAATGTTGACAACATATTTATAATGAAAGAATTGTATGGTGGAATGCTAAAATTTATAAATGGTAGTTGAGATGATTTATATGTTTTAAAAAAGCTCAAAAAAAGCTTTTTGGGAAATTCCAAATTTTAGGCTTCTCCTAATAGATATAAAATAGCTTTTATAAAGGATAGTTGGGACAATTCATATATTAAAAAAACTAATTTTAGTTTCGCCAAACAACCAAAAAAAAAAAAAAAAAAAAACTTCAATTCTAGCATTTAGAAAGTGTTTTTGATATTTACAGAAGTCATACCAAACACACTCTAAGCACAGTAGAAAATAACGTGGAAGCGATAAATTTAGGTCCAAGTTATTAGCACCCTTTAAAATTATAAGTAATTACCGGAAATTAACCTACTTGAGGTTTGCCAATTAACAATCAAAAACAATTTTATCAATAATTGACACTTACCTCCCCTACTAATAGGGTTTGACCAACTTTGACTATTAACTTTGATATTTCAAAGGGTAGTATCATCTTTTAACATTTATTTTTATTTTAATAAAATCAAAAATTAAAAAAATCAAAAAAGACAAATAAAATAATAATTTTTAAAAAATAAATTTTATAAAACAATTGATCTTCATCGTCCATCTAAAAAGATGGACAAGATGGACCGTGGAAATCTATTAATTTTAAAAACTTAACCCTTATTCAATCAAACTTGAATAAGGGTTAAGTTTGACACTTAATTTAGAAATGGTTTAGAAAATAGAATAAGCATAGAGAGAGAGGTTGATGATGTTGCATATTTGGGCCAAAAATGAATGATGCATCGATAGTGGAGGAGATAGTCAAAAATGAATCTCTTTCAATAGGAGGAGATAGTCAAAGATCTCTTGTTTCCTTCGACAGTAGAGATCTATTGCCAATAGATTATTATTATGTTTTTGTTATTTGATTTTTTAATTTTTAATTAAAAAATATTTTATACTTGGGATGATATTCTATGGGTCAATATTAATATTAGTTAACCGTTAAAGTTAATGAATTGACTTGATGGCAAAGGGTTTTTGCATTAATTTATGGCTTCCTTTTGAAATCTTACTAGATTTAATAAACAAAGAGTATGTTAGTGTAATTAACCCTACATCCAACGATATTTGAAAGGTAGGGTTTTTTTTTTTTTAAATTAATCCTTATTATTATTTTGAAATTTGATATTTGACAAGCCAATGGTCCGTTGGAACAAAACGAAATCATTATTACATCCGCAACTCAAATATTTACTCTTACAAGTTTTAACACGGGGCCATAAATTTCGATAAATATCACATCAAAAATAATGGAAGAGTGGGTGTAGCACTCAAAACGACTGAACAAGGGTTGATGTACTTATTGTCATCTTAATTGAAAGCAGGAAAGTTAGTGCAGAAAAATAAAGTGTATTCAGTATTTGTAATTGGGTGTTTTTAAAGTAGGGTCCCAAGAAAAAAAAATATGGAGTTGTCTGAAACACTGCTCACTCATATTATAATCACAGTATACTAATTATTTAAGAATTGTGTTAACTTATGTATTAAGCTGAAGGCCGGACACGTGTTAAGGATTCAAAACTTAAATAAATAATTTATATTTATTCATTTAATATATTAATATATAATTTTTTATATCTTAAAAGAATAAATATAACTTTTTTATTCGTATATCATATTTTATTGGTTATCTTTGTATCGTGAGATAATTTGAAGGGTTTTTTTTTGTTTTTTTTGTTTTTTTTTTATACAGTAAAAATCTAAATTCCTTGTCAAATAGTATAAAAGTATCCAAATTACCTCTCATGATATACCGGATTTGTGTCCATTATATATATATATATATGAAATTGTTTCAATAGGGAATTTGAAAGAAATAAAAATTGTAAATGGAGAAACACGAATGAATAGGAGAGACGAGAAAAAGAAAAGAGAAAAACCTAATGAAGGGAGGGAAAAAAGTTATAGAGAGAGATAATATATATATATATTTTTTGGAGAGAGAAGTAGAAACCTAGGAAGAAAGACAAAGCTTCATCTTCGTATTCAAGTTATTAAAATTTGTGATGGTTTTTTAGCCATCTTTCATGTTGCTTTTTCCCTTTAGATCAATTCAATTTTAGATATAAAAGTTATAACTAATGAGAGAGAACCTAAATGGAAAAAGAAGATAATTAAAGCTAATAGGTAGTTAACATTTTTGTCAACTCAATGGTAAAAGGTGACATATTGAGAATAGCTAAAATTGAATATTTTCATCCTATCTCCTTATTATACTAGCAACATCGGCAATGACCAATTAAATTTTGAAATTTTGCCCAAATTCATTGTTTTTATTATTATTATTAGGGCAATTACCACATTAGTCCCAAACTTTTGTTTAAATTCCAAGTAATTTGCAACCTTTAAAAAAGTGACTAAGTTGGTCCCTCTATTAACATTCTGTTAGTCAAACTCAACGGTCAAGGGGTATTTTAGTCTTTTTCAACATATAATAAACTAAAAACTAAAAAAAAAAATCATTTTATATAATAAAGAAATAATAACAACATTAAAATAAAATAAAATAAAATCAACTCCAATGCAGAGTAGATTTTGACGATGGAGTAGATCGTCATAGTTGATCCGGAAAACCAACCAGTCCTAGATCTAGATCTGTCCATGATCTGGATCTAGAAAAATCTAGATTTTTTTTTTTTTTTTTTGTGAAGTTGGAAATCCCAGATTTTCTAACAAAACATAAACTAAATAAGAAAAATAAACCAAGTTTCAAATGTGATTCTACAACAACACAAGCCAAAGTCAACTGATTTTTGGAAGCTCTTTATATAATTACGATTAAGTGGAAATCGCAATGTTTCTTATCAAAACCCTATCTTCTTTCGGCATCAGCTCCTCGCTTCATCTGTCGCCAAACGTCCCACTTCCGACATCTCTCTATCGCCGATCTAAATTTTATGGTGAAACTATGGAGGGTTTAAGATTTTAAATTTTGTTTCTCTTTCTTTGGATTTTCTCGGGAGAGAAACAAAGTGCTTCCAAAATAAAAATAAATAAATAAATAAATAACCCAAATCATAAATAAAGGTGTGTGTCTACTCCACGATTTGGAAACCAGATCGTGGAACTATCTAGGGACCTCCACTAGAGCCGGAGGCCACTTCCATTATTTTTTATTTCATAAAAATAATTTAATATTTTTATTTTATATATTAATTTATCAAGTTTATTTTTAAAAAAATAGGGTATTAAAGTAATTTCATGATTTCAGTCAAGGTCAAATGTCTAAATTAACGGTCAACAAGGATCAATTAGTATTTTTTTTTTTAAGTTAACGACCGATTTTGTACTTAGAAAAAAGTTATGGACCAATTTGGTTACTTTTGTAAAGGTCGCAAACCTTTACAAAAAGGTTGCACAATAAAAAAATTCCAAGACTAGTTTGGTAATTGCCCTTATTATTACCATCGAATGTACTCAATATTCTTGCTATTGTGAAATACATTACAACAATTTTTTTTTATATTAACATTGTTAGGTGTTTTTCTTCCATATCGGTTAAAGTTGAGACTAATGTGCTTTATAAATAAGCAAAAATTAACTTTTAATCCAACGAGTCATTTTCAAAATAAAATTGTAAAGCTTAATGTGCTAAAGTGTACTAAACCTCACAGGCGACACCCTCACACATACATTGTGCAAAATTTGTCAACAAATATTCTTCTTCCATGTGTAAAAACTAAGGGTTAACAGCATCAGTGTCCCCTGAATTCTTAGTTAATTTGCAAGTTGCCCCCTAACCTTTTTTTTTTGGGACAATTTACCCCCTAAACTCTCTTTAATTGGCAAAACATGATTATGAATGCCCTCTCAAACAAGCGTTCAAAGGGCAATAAAACAAAATGTTTTGCCATGTTTTGCCAATTAAAGAGAGTTCAGGGGGTAAATTGTCCAGAAAAAAAGGTTAAGGGACAACTTACAGATTCACTAAGAGTTAGTGGGCACCGGTGCTGTTAACCCGTAAAAATAAATTAGCAGCATTTATTAGACTGTTGGTGTAAACACAACAAAGAAATTGCTTCAATCTAAATTTAATTACTTTTTCATAATTGGATGAAAATGTGGCATTCTACTATATCTCATGTTATAATAATAAGATCTAGATACATATAATTTAAATACCCACGTTAGATACAACAAAAATCTAGTTAAGAATCTTTCAAATGTATATAGTTAAGAAAAACAATATTAACACATAGCCTCTTACCAATGTGGCTGGACGCTCTTTTGGAGCCTCCACCACCACGGTTCAACGCCATGGTGTGTGTGCATATATTGTATATATATTCTTTGTCCCACCTTGACCTTTAAATCCTAAGTGTGGGTAGCCCTCTCTCGGTTCTGGGAGCATTCCTCTCTCCAGTTGTAAGAGTAGCTGTATTCCATCTGTATCTTCTCTCCGATAGTGGGAGTAGTATTCCGTCCGGATTGTGCTTGTAGAGTCTATTCTTGCCGGTCCCGATAGTGGTCATACATAAAAAATTAAATTAAATTAAAAAAAAAAAAAAAAAAAAACAATATTAAATAGTATTAATGTGTCTGACTGAAACCGGTTGACATGCAATTGCCATGTGGTCCATCTAATTTTTGTTTTTGTTTTTTTATATTCAAATTCATAATAAAGAAAGAATGAACGTTGTTTCAATTCAATTCACTTTCATTTAAAAAAACACAGGAAGTTCAACGAATTTCCAAGTTTGTGGGCGGTGGTCCAAATCAAACCTCTTCTCCTGATCACGTGAACCAGGATTGATTGCTTTCAAAATTTCACGGGCTGATCTTTGTTTTGGTTAGGCAAAAACCAAGAGCGAACAGATCGGTCAGCTCACTTTTGGCATCTTTATTAATTTTTTTTAGATCTGACATTGATGGTAAGAGAGGTTTATGTAAATCTATTGAGAACAAACGGTTTGAATTGTTATTATGGATATACAACTACGTAATAATCAAAAGAGAAACACTTTGTACCACCGGGGTCGCGGCACCTTTGCGGCCCCGTAGTGGAAAACAAGAGAAAAAACACGTGGGCCCACATATTAATTACGTGGATCTCAAGTGCTTTCACTTGTTTTTCCACTACGAGGCCGCAAAGGTGCCGCAACCCCGGTGGTACGTAGCAGCCCTCTAATCAAAAATAAACTAAAGAAAGGAAATAATAAGGAGGGACATGAGATTTTATACGTATCGGGTGCACCAGTACTCAAGTTCAAATTGTTGTTTACAATGATGAAAAAAAAAAAAAACTCCCTAATACAAAAGTTTAAGTAATTAAATTTTAGGGTATAAGTATCACTCCTCATTAAAACAAGAAATTAAAATAGGGGGAGTTTTGTAAAATTCGTATACTCGAATACGTGTAGTGGGAGGTGGGTATATACATAAGAGCATCTTCAATAGTAGGTGCGGAACCCAGGGGCCATGCCACCCCACCAGCCCACTGAAAAAAAAAATTATAGTTAAAAAATTATAATTTTTTTTTTAAAAATGTATCAAACCAAAACCCTAATCAAAATCAAACCACCATCATCAGAGCTGTCACCACCACCAACATCACTACCCCACCATCCCCAACCAAAATCCTGATCTAAACCCAAAAACGAATCATAGAAACCCAACACCCATTTTCAACACTCATTTTCAACAAATCCAAACACAAATCATGTCTTCTCTCAAATTGGTTTTCATGGGTTGAAGCCAATTTCCGTCGGTGAACATGGTTTTTGGGTGGATTGAGTCTCTGTTTTTGTGAATTGGGTTTCACAAGTAATCAATTGATTTGGTGATTGCAAGAATTGTTGTTTTGGGGATTTGTGGGTTTCACGAAACCGTGTTTGATGGTCACGTGTTGGTGATTCTTGAATTGGAAGACGATGATGTATTTGGTTTGTGGTGGTTTGAAGACGATGCCGTGAAGAAAAATTGGTGTAGATGGGTTGATGTTGTGAGTTTGGTGCTGTGAAGAAGATGGTTGAAATGGGGTTTGTGTTTTGGTGACGATGGAGACCTAGTGCCGTGAAGAAGATGGTGCAGATGAGTTGGTGTATTTTTTTTATTTTATTTTTTAAAATTTTTAATTTTTAATTTTGTTTTTGTAAATTTTCAAACCCATTTTTTCAATTAATCTCTATTTTTATTAAAAAAAAATTAAATATTTTTTTTTAAATGTCTTTTTATAAAGACTTTTTTTCTTTTTAATTTTTTTTATCTTAAATATTTTAAAATCAGAATTTCTTTTTTCTTTTTTATTCAATTCTTAATCTCCACCATCCATCTTTGTGATGGACAGTTGGAGATCCATTTAGGAAAAAAGTTTAATTTTTAAAAAAAGTTTCCAAATTTTGATATATTTTTTTGGAATTGATATATATATATATATATATTTTGGAATTATTGAATGATATGAATTAATAAAGAAGATAAGATTTTTTTTAAAAAAAAATTCATTTTTTTAATTTCATTTTTTTATTTTTATTTTTTTGTAATAATAATAATTATTATTATTATTTTAATTTTAAATTTAATTGTAATTTGATTTTTTTTAGTTTTTGTCTTTTTCTAGGTTTATAAAAGTAAATAGACATACTTAAGGGTATTTTGGACTCTTACACTGTCTAACAAGGTTAGTGGTTAAATGTAACGGACGTTGACTGACGGAAGGGGAGGTGAGTGTTAGTTAATGATAAAGTCATTTTCGTGTGTAATTTAGCAAACCTCAGGGGAGGTGGGTGTAATTCGTTTGAAAAAATATATATAGATAGAATCTAGAGAGAATATTTCATTTTGGGACTCCTTGTTAGAGATAGAGATAGAGTGCCAGTTTGATATTGTTGTAATTTTTATTATAATCATTGTTAGCTGTGCTGAAAGAATGATCAACTGTGAAGTTAATCAGCGGTTGTTTGGTTAATTGTATTTTTGAAAGTACTGTATAGCTCAAAAACAATATGCATATGTTTGGTAATTTTATTACAAAAGTGCTGAAATTAATTACAATGACTAAAATATACATGAATTTAAAACCCTACTTTATTTTTTTATTAATTATATAGATATATATATTAAATCAATATTTAAGTATAATATTTAAATCAGGAAAAAAAAAATTCCATATGATCAATGATTTTTTTTTTTTTTTTAAAGATTTTATAAATCAAATCAATATTTAAGGAAAATATTTAATTTTATGATGAAATAAAATATATAAATGATTTTAACTCAATTTCATAGAGGTAATAATAATATCGTAAAAGATTCATTAAATGCTGAAATAGATTATTTTATAATCACTTTTAAAAAGTAATCTCACACTTACTTCTCAAAATCATTTTTAAAACTTAATAGATTATCAATTAATCACTTTTGAAAGTTTTACCAAACATTATTTCTTATCAAAATTATAAAATAAACTGATTTTAACTTTTTAAAAAACAATATCAAACTGATCCAGAGTTAGGGTTGATTATGAATTCAGAAACTCATGGTTTGAAAACAAAGCCCTAGTTAAGGGGGAGACAACATAATTGGAGACACGTGGCAGGTGGGATTGGGTCACACTGCTGCTTGCAAGCACAGAACCCAAGAGTTAGGTTATTTTCTACTAAATTTAATTTTGAAGTCAAAGTTTGGTACCGTACATCACTCCACGAGGCTAGGTTAGTCAAAGTATGGTTTCTCCTTCTCTTTTAACTTTTTTTAAATCTTTTTCCAATCGTTTCATGGGGTTTTGAAATTTGTAATAATAAAGTGTTAATTTGTTTATTAATTTAATTAGAAGGTTTTTACTATGGTTGACATTAGATTGCAAAAAATTCAACATTAAATTTAAATAAAAAGGGCAATTACCAATTAAATCCTAGATGGTTTTTTAAATTCCAAGTTGTTTGTAACTTTTATAAAAGTAACAAAATTAGTCCTTACATTTTTTCCAAGTGCCAAATTAGTCTCTCTAATTAAGTTCGGTTAATCAACTTTAACTATGTAAAGATAAAATTGTACTTTATTCCTAAACAATATAATAACAACACATACACAGTTTTTTTTTTTTTAACACATGTGTATATGTATATATATATATATTATTTATGGGTTTTGGTTTTTAAAGAATTTTGATACAATGTTTGTATAATATTAATAAAAAAAATAATTACATAAAAATGGTAAAAATACTAAACTAGGAATGAATAGTAACTTTGTTTACAGAATAAGGTATTAATTGACACTGTCTTATTAAAATATTTTTTGTAGATTTTTTTAGAAAATTTTAATTAAAAAGGGTATAGATGGCGTTTCATTAATAATATTTTTGGATTTTGTTGTAATTACACTTGTGAATTTAATGCACAAAATATAAAACAACTTTGTTCTAATATGACAAATATAACAAATATAAAACAACAATATATCATATAGAGGAGCTATTAACAAAAAAAGCTTTTGGTTGTATAAACTACAAAAAAATAAAAAATAAATAAAATAAATAAAAAAATATTGACGGTGTATTTATAATGAAATAGTTGTATGATGGAATATCTAAAATTTATAAAGGGTAATTAAGACAATTCATATATTAAAAAAATTGTTTTGAGTTTTGTTAAACAATAATAAAAATAATAATAAATAAAGCGATTTTGATCTTTACAAAAGCCATATCAAATGCACACTAAGCCTAATAGAAAATAGGGAAATTATTATTCTCCCCCCTATAGTTTGCCGTATTCTCCAGTCTAAATTGGAGATTTTTGAAACTAGAGAGGGGAGACTGGAGAATATGGCAAACTATAGAGGGGAGAATAATAATTTCCCTAGAAAATAATGTGGAAGCAATAAATTTATGTCCTAGTTAATAGCACCCTTTAAAATTAGAAGCAGTTACTGGAAACCTACCCGAGGTTTGCCAATTAACACTCAAAAATAATTTTATCAATAATTGACACTCACCTCTCCTACTGATAGAGTTTGACACCTCTCCTACTAATAGGGTTTGACCAATGTTGACCGTAAACTTTGATATTTCAAAGCGTAATAACATCTTTTAACAATTATTTTTATTTTAATAAAATAAAAAATTACAAAAATCAAAAAAGACAAATAAAATAATAATTTTTAAAAAATAAAAATTTATAAAACAATTGATCTCCACCATTCATCTAAAAAGATGGACAGTGGAGATCTATTAATTTTAAAAACTTAACCCTTATTCAATCAAACTTGAATAACTTGAGTCAGTAGAGGACTTCGATGCCGTTGCAGTGGCTGTACTTGAGGACCTCGAGGACAAAAGACTCAGGGAAGATGGAGGTTGAGGCGGGAAAGGGTGGTGTCGGCAACTTTCCTAGTGTCGGTGCATAGACTTCTCCATCTGCATAGAGATCCATCTACATTGGATCTTCCTAAAACCATTTCGCAGATCGCAATTCTCTTCTGCTTCGACGACAACGACGGTAGGGGTAGTTTTCAATTGACAGATGGACTAGATCTCCACCTCTTTTTTCTTTTTTCTTTTTTTCTATTTATAATTTTTTTTTTCCTTAAATTAGTTTTTATGTATTTATAAGTTTCAAGGGTAGTTTCGTTGTTTTAGCTTTTAAAAAAGTCAACTGATAAAGTTGTTTTCGAGTGTCAATTGTTAAACCTCAGATAGGTTTCCAGTAATTACTTCTTAAAATTAAGTTAACACTTTATAATTATTTGCCTACCTTAGAGCATCTCGAAAAGACTCATCAAATAAGATATTTCTAAAAATCAAACGAGTCACGTCAACATATTTGGCTCCAATAGACTTTTCAAATAAGATTCTCCAAATAAGATTTTGTTTTTCTCTCTTTAATATTGAAGAACAACTTCTCCTTCTTCAATTATTATTATCTTATTTTTTATATCACATCATCATTAATATTTGACATCTATATCGTTTATCTTTTTAATTAATTTCAATTAATATATAATAAGTTTTAATTTATAAATTTCATCATAAAAATTATACCACTGGAAATGTCTCATCTAGATCTTTAAAATGAGACTAATATTGAATATTTAATAATAATATATTAATAATATGAAAAGTTATTATTTCTAACTTGAAAAAAATGGAGGGTAATCAGATTTGTTGGTGGGAAGGGGGGAATTTGAGTGCTTTCATTTAAAAAATATAAACATATTTCTAATTGAAGAGTCTTTTGAAAGGGTTCTTCTTTTTTCACTCCTCAAATTGTCACATAGGTAAACAAATAGATATTTGAAGAGTGAAAATAGAAGAATCTTTTAGGGATGCTCTTAGTTCAGTCTCCTGCTGAGCATGCTTTATTCAATGGTGGATAAAATATGGTCTAATGCAATAACCACCAAGAAGGCAAGAAGTTTCTCTATGCACCACAATACCCCATTTCTTCAAATCCACCACTTTCAATTATAGAATTCAGCTTCCTCCAAGTCCTATCCTAATTCCTATCCATATTATTATTATTATTATTATTATTAGGGTTAATATTAACCTTTCCTGACCTTTCAACTATTGTTTGATGGGTAGAGAAAGATGTGTTTATTCAAAACCTACCCTACATTGTAACATTGTCAAGACTATGTTAGGTTGACTTGATTTGACCTATAAAAAGACTATTATGCCCTTTAAGCTATTCTTTAATATATACATATGTGAAGAAATTAAAAAAAAAAAAAAAAAAAACTTAAATTTATAAAAGTGTATTAATTTTTTTTTTTTAAAAAAATCAATGTTAGAAATTAAAAATAATAATAATAATAAAAAGATAGAGTCAGAAATTTAAACAAACAAACAAAAAAAAAAAAAAAAAAAAAAAAAAAAAAAAAAAAAAAAAAAAAAAACGAAGAACAAAAAATAGAATCAGGAAATCCAAACCCATATTCATCACATTAGGGAGAGGAAGAGAATAGTGAAAATGTGAGGTTTTTTTTTTTTTTTTTTTTTTTTTTTTTTTTTTTTTTTTTTTTTTTTTTTTTTTCAATTATTAAACTTACAAGTTTGTCCTTACCACCCTAATAGAAATATTGATGGTTGCACTAATTTACGCTTACTTTATCGAACCTAGTAAGATTTCAAAAAGATGTACAAATTTAACAAAAACACCCATTGCTATCAAGTCAATCTATTAACTTTAACGGTTGACTAATCTTGACCCATGGAAAACCAAATATACTTCTGATACAACATCATCTCAAACATAAAATAGTTTTTAATTTAAAAGTGAAAAATCAAATTTAAAAGGAAAAAAAAAAAAAACCAAGATAATTAGTTCGTGAAAACATCCTTGGTTCAAGGAGGAGTCTACTCTAATTAAAAATATTTTATATTTGGGATAATATGATAAGGGTATATTTGACTTTCTATGGGTCAATGTTAATCAACCATTAAAGTTAACGGATTGACTTGATGACAAATGGTTTTTGTGTTAATTTATGGTATCTTTTTGAAATCTTATTAGATTTAGTAAACTAAGGATAAGTTAGTGCAAATAACCCTACATCCAATAATATTTGAAAGGTCATGGGAGGTTTTTAAAATTAATCCTTTTTATTATTTTGAAATTTGATATTTGACAAGCCAATGCCAATGGTCTGAATTCTGAAACAGAATATTAAATATGGTGCCAAGAAAAAAAATATATATGGAGTTGTCTGAATCATTGCTCACTGATATTATAATCACAGTATACTAATTATTTAAGAATCGTGTTAACATACTAACATGTGTATTAAGCTGAAGGACACGTGTTAAGGATTTAAAACTTAAATAAATAATTTATATTTATTCATTTAATATATTAATATATAATTTTTTAATATATATATTAATTGTATTGTATTGTATTGCATTGTATTGTATTATTATTAATACAAACATGTGTTTGGCGATATACTATATTATATCGTATTAAGTTATACCTATAATTTTATTGAATCTTTTTTATATTAAAAAATACAATATTTTTTTTTAAAAATAGTTAATAATTAATTTTAAATATCCTTACCATGAATAAATCAATAAATATTTTTATATAAAAAATCAATAAATATTTAGTTTAATTGAAAAAAAAATTAATAAATAATTATTTATATATAAAATAAATATTTCCTATATAATTTGAAACTAAAAAATATATATATATTAACAACATAACATATATTTCAACAATATTCCATATTTGTTGAAAAAAAAATGTTTTTTCTAATAAAATACAACATAATACCACCAAATATAATGTATTAGTTAATACGGTGTTTGCTGTATTAGGTAATTAAAATGTACTAAAATAATACAATACAATGTTTGCACCCAAACACTGTATTATATTATTTTAGTACATTTTAATTACCTAATATAATACAATGCGGCGAAACAAACGGGACCTCAATGTTCTTGCTATTGTGAAATACATTAAACAATTTTTTATATTAATATTGTTAGATGTTTTTCTTCCATATCGGTTAAATTTGAGACTAATGTGTTTTATAAATAAGCAAAAACTAGCTTTTAATCCCGCGAGTCAATTTAAAAATAAAACCGTAAAGTTAATGTGCTAAAGTGTACTAAACCTCATGGGACACCCTCATACATACATTCTGCAAAATTTGTCAACAAATATTCTTCTTCCATGTGTAAAAATAAATTAGCAGATGTTTGATTAATTGTAAATTATTGTATAGCTCAAAAGCAGTGTATATATATATATGTTTGGTAATTTTATTGTAAAAATGCTGAATTAGTTACAATGATTAAAATATACATAATTTTAGAACTCTATTTCATTTTTTATTTATTAATTATATAAATTAAATCAATATTTAAGTAGAATATTTAAATTAGGAAAAAAATTTCCATAAGAACAATAAACTATTTTTAAAAGATTTTGTAAATCAAATCAATATTTAAATAGAATATTTAATTTTGAGATGAAATAAGTTATATAAATGATTTTAACTTTATTTCATAAGAATAATAATGATATTTTAAAAGATTCATTAAATGCTGAAATATATTATTCAATAATCACTTTAAAAAAGTAACCCTCCACATATTTCTCAAAATCACTATCAAAACTTGTCAGATTATCAATTAATCACTTTTGGAAATTTTATCAAACATCATTTTATATCAAAATTATAAAATAATCTGATTTTAACTTTTTAAAAGCAATACCAAACTGGCATTTAATTACTTTTTCATAATTGGATGAGAATGTGGCATTCGACTATATCTCATGTTATAATAATAAGATCTAGATAAATATAATTTAAATACCCACGTTAGATACAACAAAAATCTTGTTAAGAATCTTTCAAATATATATATATATATATATACGATCCCGTTCTAGTCAATATGTACCGATATAACTTACATCAATGCAATACATATAGACCACTGATTATGGAAAAACTTTCACAGGTGTATACACTTTGAGTCAAAGTATATATATCTAATAGTCCACATCCAATATATTTATGAAGCTATATTAGTGCGCATTAACTTGTATATTTCTATATATATATTGAGCATATATATATAGTTAAGAAAAACGATATTAAATATTAACGTGATTGATTGAAACCGGTTGACATGCAATTGCCATGTGGTCCATCAAATTTTTGTTTTTGTATTTTATATTCAAATTCATAATAAAGAAAGAAAGAATGTTGTTTCAATTCAATTTCTATAATTATGTATACTTTCATTAAAAAAAAACGACAGAAATTCAATGAATTTCCAAGTTTGTGGAGGTGGTCCAAATCAAACCTCTTCTCCTGATCACGTGAACCAGGATGGATAGCCTTAAAAATTTCA
>OX940801.1:17884878-18214907 GCA_954870605.1 Acer campestre | reverse complement strand
CCGGCTGATCTTTGTTTGGATTAGGCAAAAACAACATTCTATTTATTTTTCATCGGTCAGCTACTCAGCTCACTTATGGCATCTTTATTTTTTTTTTCTAAGATCTGACATTGATGGTAAGATAGGTGTATGTAAATCTATCGGTTGGAATTGTTATTATGGTATATACAACTTTGCAATAATCAAAACACACGGAAGAAAGAAAATAACAAAGAGGACCAATCATGTGTTGGTGTGAGTGGTTCGGCGCTCTCATCCCTTAAGCAAGGTCGTGAGTTTAACTCCCATTGTGAACGGAACTACACATATTGAGAGCACTTTACCCCTTAGTGGGCCGACCCGGTGCGAGTCCGGATTAGTCGGGGTGTGGTCTGGGCTGATTGCACCGTATGGTGGATCCGCCCCACCCGGAAACCGGATGGTGTAAACAAAAAAAAAAATAACAAAGAGGAACATGAGATTTTATATCTATTGGGTGCATCGGTACTCAAGTTCAAATTGTTGTTTATAACGATTTAAACAAAAAAACTCTCTATTTCAGCCTTTTAATATTTATTTCTCTCTCACTTGAACGGTAAGAATACAAAAGTTTAAGTAATGAAATTATAGGGTATAACTGTCACTCCTCATTAAAACAAGAAATTAAAATAGCAGGAGTTTTGTAAAATACGTATACTTGAATACGCGGAGTACTGGGATTGAGGTGGGTTTATGCATAAGAGCATTTTCAATAGTACTCTAAAAATTATACCATTGAAACTCTAAATCCATGGTACTCTAATGAGTATTATTAAAAATTTTGAAATTCTAAATCCATTTTTTAAACATTTTTTATTCCATTTTTACCCTATATCCATACTTACCTTTTTAAGTAAATTCAATTATTATATAATAAGTTTTTATTTATAACTTTTATTATCATAAAAATTATACCATTAAAAATGTCTTATCTAGATCTTTAAAATGATACTAATATTGAATATTGAATAATAAATTTTTTTATTTAATAATTTTTTATTTATTCTTACCATACTTTATATTATTTACATATTAATTATTATAAGTTAGAAACAAAATAAATACATTAAAACTTCCAAATGAAAATTATAATAACATAAACATAGTAAAATGAGGATAGCAAAAAGAAAGCAACATAACATATTAATATTTCGGAAGGTCGTCCAAGCGACTTTCATATCCACCTAAAAATGATCCACCTTGTATTTGAAAATTGCGAGTATTTTTTTTTTTCAATAATTTCCATCTTTTTTTTTTTCCAAAAGAATTTGCGTTCATCAAGATTTTTTTATGGGAGAATAAAAATGTTACATTTTTACTCAAATAAACAAAAATAAAAAATGTTATTAAAATAATATTTGTTAAAATTTAGTTGAAAAATAAAATAATATAAAAATAATTTAATGAAGAAAGTAAAAATAAATAATGAAAATATAAATTATTTAAATATAGAAATAGAAATAGATATAGAGATAGCGATAAGGGCGATAGAGAGCATGGTTGGATTGAAAAAATTGTAGAGATGAAAATCTAGAGAATATTTTATTTTGAAACTCTCTTTTAGAGCAATTTTGATTTGATTTTTTTTCTGATATTTTTAAAACATGTGATTAGTTGTTGATAAAGTGGTAAAAACCTTATTGATTGGTTTTTATCAATATTATATTAATCACCCATTCATTACAATAATTATATATCATGAGATTAGGTGAGAACAAGAAAAATATCATATAAATTCATTTCAAAAGATAGAGATAGGGTTTAGGTTGGATTTTGTCTATGAGTTTGACCTTAGAGCATCCACATTAGTGGAGTGATAAAACAAGACCCACTTTGTGCCACATCATCAAAAATGGATCTTCTTTTCAAAGAATGGGTCTTCCCATTTGGGTCTCTTTTTTTTGGATCCATTTTCCCCACAATGGGGCAAAATTAAAAAAAAAAATGGATCCATTTTTTTTACTTTTTTCCAAACAATCATTACTCTTCTTTAAAATATTATATATATATATTAATAAATAAATTATATAATATATTTTAAATATCAACACTATCAACAATTATTTAACAAATTATAATTCATTAAAAAAAATTTATTAATTTAAAATTATCACAACCGAATTACATCAACAATAAAAATAAAAATTTAAAACAAAATATTGTATACGATTAGACATGGCGTCGGTTTCGGTTTGAATCCGGCTTCTGTTTTGAACCTTCAAAATCGGCTCCAATTCCGGTTTTAAAGGTCCGATTATGGTTCCGGTTCCGATTTCGGTTTCGGTTTCAGTTTCGGTTTCGGTTCCGGTTCCAGTTCCGGTTCCGATTCCTCGGTTCCGATTTCGGCTCCGGTTCCTCGATTCCAGTTCCGGTTCCGGTCCCGGTCCGGTTTTAGCGGTTCCGCCTGTTCGGGTCTGGTATTCCGATGGTTTGGGTCTAGCGGTTCCAACGGTTCGGGTTTTACGGTTCAGACGGTTCGGTTTCAGTTTCAGTTCTGGTCCGGTTTTCGACGGTTCCGACGGTTTCTAGTTCATGGGTTCAAACCGGTGAACCGAACCGAGAACCGGTCTATATATATATATATCAAAATTCCGAAATTGTTCCGTTGTTGATTTAATTAAATTTATTTATATTTTGTCATTATGTATATAATTATTGAAATTAATAATAATATATTTAAATTTAAATAATTGAAATATAAATATTAAATATATATATTTTTTCATTATATATATATTTTTTGAAATTAATAATTATATATTTTAATTTAAATTTAAATTATATTTATAAATTTAAAAAAAAAAAAAAAAAGGCCCAACCCAATGATTGGAGAGGGTTGGGAACCCAACCCCAATCATTGGACAAGACCCAAATTGGGTTCCAAATGTGGAACTCCATTTGGGTCTACTCTTGTGGACCCCACTTTTGGGTCTTATTTTTTGGGTCTCATTTGCAACCAATGTGGAACAATTATATGAAACCCAAAGTGGGTCTTGCAAAGTGGGTCTTCTTTTTGCACCAATGTGGATGCTCTTAGGGACTCATAGTTTGAAAACAAAGCCCTAGTCGGCAAGTCAAGTGACGTGAGAGGCAGGCAGCATAATTGGATATACGTGGCAGGTGGGATTGGGTCACACTGATGCTTGAAAGCACAGACCCCAAGAGTTAGGTTATTTTCTACTTAGTTTAATCTTGAAAGTCAAAGTTTAGTAACCATACATCACTCCACGAGGCTAGGTTAGTCAAAGTACGGCTAGGTTAGGCAAACCTAAACTACAATTAGCAGACACACACACACACAAGAGATAAAAGTTTTTGTTGTTTCTTCGTTTAAATTCCCAGTCTTCCATGGACTTGGAGTATCTTCTGTCTCAAATCTCAAGTGCCTTTTTTTTTTCTTTATATGAAAAGAGCTTACGGCTTCTCCTTCCTCTCTTTTAACTTTTTTCAAATCTTTTTCCAATCGTTTCCTAGGGACTGGGGTTTTGAAATTTGTATTAATAAAATGTTAATTTGTTTATTATTTTAATTATAAGGTTTTACTATTGTTGACATTAGATTGCAAAAAATTCAACATTAAATTTAAATAAAAGAGGCAATTACCAATTAGGTCTTGGACCATTTTTTAAATTCCAAGTTATTTATGATTTTTATAGAAGTGACCAAATCAATTACTACATTTTTTTTTCAGGTGTCAAATTAGTTCTTCTAACTAAGTTTCGTCAGTCAACTTTAACAGTGTAGAGGTAAAATTATACTTTACTCCTAAACAATATTATATTAAAATATTTTTAGATTTTTTTTTTTAAAAAAATTAATTAAAACGTTTCATTAATAATATTTTTAGATTTTGTTGTAATTATAATGGTGAATTTAATTCATAAAATATAAAACAACTTTGTTCTAATATGAAAAATAAAGGATATTTACGTACTTTAACTAAAATTGTTAAAATCAACTGTTATATTTAACACCGTTAAACGGTTAGAGGGATCAATTTAGTCACTTCTAAAAAGAGAGGGACTAACTTGGCACTTGAGAAAAATGTAAAGACCAATTCGGTCAATTTTGTAAAAGTCATACAAAATTTAGAATTAAAAAAAATATAAAAAATGTCCGGACCTAACTGATAATTGCCATAAATAAAAGTATTAATTATTATTATATTAAAAAAAAAATCCAAATCGGGTTTAAATGAAAAATTGAGCCACTGACAGTATTTCCCAAAAAAAAATCACTTCCTTTCTACTTTTCTCCCTTTTCAATTAAAAAAATAATTAAACCTACAAACACTGCCTTTAGCAATTATTAGACTAAAAAAAAAGCTTTTCAGTTTTCATGAAAACCTATAAAAAAATAATAGCTTTCTTTTTGTAACAGTAAAAAAAAAAAGCTCACAAATCTATGTCCAAAACCTGAACTTGAAGGAGGGGGACCCATCTAAGCCGCGTGATTCCAGGCACAAAAAAAAAAAAGGGAGCTTTTTAGGGTTGAAAATGGCAGTAGCAGGCAGCACCCACCACCACTCTGTTGTTATTATTATAATCTGAAAAAGTTGACAAAACATAAACCAAACCAAGAACCCCAGACTCTGTTTACTGTTACACCTTTGTTTACTTTTTGTTTTTTAGTTTAATTTTATTTAAAGTAGTGTGTACTGTGTTACTGTTTTCCATTAAAGGAGCTGAGCTTTAGTATATCTATCTTCCTGGATTCTCTCTTATTTTTCTCTCTGTAAATCCTGAGCTTTCACTTTCTATCCCCTCATCCTCCTCTGTATGCTTGTTTTAAATTCTCTTCTTGAGAATCCCCACGCATCTCTGATCTCTCCACCTTTTTCCCTTTTAAAACCACAACAACTCAGTTTGTTCTCTCACTTTCTTTTGAATTGAACCCACAATAATGGATTACGTAAGTTCTTTGTTACCTTTTGTTTTCCAACTCTTTTGTGTCTGTAAATGATGATGATGAACTGTTTTCTTCTGTTTTTGTTTTTACAGGATTACTGTAAAAGAAGTGGACAAATACCTGCATTTGGAGACTGGGATTATTCAAATGAGATGCCAATCACTCAGTATTTTGAGTGTGCAAGACAAGCTGGATTGATTAGATTCAGTTCTTCTTCTGGAGATTCTGATCCCTACATCAATGGTGGTTGCGGTGCTGATGATTTATATGCTGTTGATCTCAAAAAACCTTCTCGTAACATTAACAATGCTCCTCCTCGAAAGGTATGTTTTTTCCGATCTCCTCCATTACCATTTTTGCTACAGAGTTCTTCATGTTCTTTGTTTTGAGCTTTTACAGTACAAGTGCTTCTCAATAATGATGCAACTAGCAAATGACTCACTAAAAAAATCTCTTTAAAAACAGAAAATGTGATTATGTTTTCAGTGAAGTATTTTTTTGAATTTATTTTTGATTGATGTAATTAAGTGTAAAATGATTTGTAGACAAGAGTGAGAAGTGAAAAGAGAGGCTCGCAAGTTAAGGAGCAGAAAAAGCAAGCAGCAGGAGGCAAAGTTTTTGACGTGACCGATCCGCCAAGGAAGCAACCACACCATGTGCCTTTGTCTACTACTAAGATTAATTATAATTATAGTTATAATTATAACAACAAGCTACACAGAAACGGCGTCGTTCCACCACCCACCACCCGTCGCCGACCACCGTCCGTCAGACCCCCTAAAGCCGTCGACGAAGATCTCTACAAGATCCCTCCTGAGCTCCTCCACTCTTCCAATCGGGTTCGTTCATTTCTTCTCTCTTATATTATATATTTTACATATTTTTAAATATATTAATCCATAAGAACTTAAACTGATAATTTATTAAAGAACATTAAAACATTGTAACGTTAATTCAAAGCAGATAATTATTATTGCTTGACTTGAATAGAAGGTGCGTACACGTTTCTGTGGTTGACAAGAAGGATTAAAGGAGTTTGAAGATTGGAAAAAATGTTGTTGAACACCTGGAAATGGAAATGTTGGGTCCCTTAATGGGTTATGGTCAGAAAACAAAATCATTTATTGCAAGGAAAGTATATATCCCTTTTGAAAAATTAAGTCCAATAATACCACCAAAGTCAAGTATAAGTTAACTATTCCTTGAGTCATTAAATTTTAATTATTTATATTATTAACATATCCTTAAAGTGTACTTATATATTTATTATTTTAATATGTAAATATAAAATATTGGGTATTAATTAATTAATGTTGAAAAAATAAATATGATTTTATTATTTAAGTTTTAGATCTTTTACATGTGCCACTCAAGTATGTGATGTGAATTAATTTCTAGATTATAATATGATGTGTGTGTTTGGGCTTGTAATTGAATAATATTTGGGTACTGACCGGTCAGTACTTAAAATACTTATTCCACCAATGTGGGTGTAGCACAGACCCAATTTGTGGGATAAATGTAAAAAGTAAAAGAAAAAAGACCACGTGGTACACTTCCATCGGTGACTGACAGGTCAATACCCAAACATTATTATTTCTTGTAATTTGATTGTTTTGTTGATTATGATATTAATTGTTAGTTAGTTTGTTTATTTTTGAATATGCAGAAGAAAATGACAGGATTCTTTTCATGCCTGGTACCTGCATGTGCCTCATGAATCTGGTTTTTTTGATGAGAAGAATTTTGAAATGGGGAAGAATTGTAACTCTATGTGGTGCTTCCACTCATCAAGTATTAATCCTCAAAATTGTATGATATTAGCTAAAACCAAGCTTTATATGAAGAACATTTCAGAACGATATTAGATATTAATTAATTACCATATATATTTTATTTATTGTCATTTTTGATTATGTACTACCATTAAATTAGAAGTCTAGAATTGTTCATTTTCATTTACATAACTATTACAATTTACATATACAAGTCCACTCTAATTATGAGATTGATCCTCCTTACTGAGGCAGGATCGATGATGCCGAAGGTGTATTGTTCCTGTAAGAAACATTTAAGGGTTATTGTTTTTTTTTTTTTTTTTGAATTACAACAACAACTGTCGGGACCTAGCGAGATCAGACTCTACAAGCGCGGCCCGGAATACTACTCCCACTATCGGGGAGAGGGAACAAATGGAAATACAACTCTCACCACGGAGAGAGGGCTAGCTCCACAGAATCGGGAGACGGCACCCACACTTTGGGAGTTAAAGGCCAAAGGTGGGACAATAGAAATATATACATACACTCCAAGGTGTTGAACCTTGGTGGTGAAACCTCCCTTGGGAGGCTCCAACCACCAAGGCCAGAGGCCTTGTGTATTTAAGGGTTATTGTTACAGGGACAAAGTCAAAATATCAAAATTCATCAAGTTTAGGGGGTTAAACTTTATAATATTTATTTTTAAGAAGGTAAAAGAAAAAATTTCAATTAATTATAAAATCTAAAAATGAATTTTCTGAAAGGCTGTGTGACTATCCCTGTGGGCCCCATTTTCATCCATGGAGTTACAGTATTTACTAAAAAGTGTTGGAATGGATCTAGAGGGGAGCACAAGGGCCAGAGATGAATGAAAGAAATAGAGAGATCTTGTGAGTTGTGAGAGAGGAGAAAGAGAATATTGGGCAATGTCCCTGACTTGGGTAGTTGGACATTAATTTTTTTTTTATAAATAAAACTTTACTTTATTTATTTATTTATTTTTATTTTTTAAAATTAAACTTGATTTTGTTTTGTCCATTGGATTATCACCCATTCTTGAAAATACTTTTAAAATGCTAAATCAATTTTAATTTGTGACTTAAAATTAATGGTTAAGATGTGATTGACACTTTATTAACAATCAATCATATGTGAGGAAAATGTGAGGATAAGGTAAGGTGAGGTGAGAAGAGGATCCTGATCCAAATTTTAAATCACAAATTTAAGTTATGGTCAGTTTGGTATTGCTGTAACTTTTATAATAATTACTGTTAGCTGTGCTGGAGGAATAAGTTGTGAAGTTAATTAGCAGTTATTTGGTTAATTGTACTTTTAAAACTACTGTATAGTTCAAAAGTAGTATACATATGTTTGGTAATTTTATTTCAAAAGTGCTGAAATTAGTTATAATGACTAAAAAATGCATGATTTTAGAACATCATTTCATTTTATTTTTTTTCATTAATTATATATATTACATCAATATTTAAATAGAATATTTAAATTAATAAGAACAATAAAAATATTTTTAAAAGATTTTTTTAAATCAAATCAATATATAATTAGAATATTTAATTTCAAAATGAAATAAGTTATATAAATGATTTTAATTTGATTTCATAAGGATAATGATGATATTTTAAAAGATTCATTAAATGCTAAAATAAATTATTCCATAATCACTTTCAAAAAGTAATTACTCACCTACATCTAAAAATTACTGTCAAAACTTGTCAGATTATCAATTAATCATTTTTGGAAGTTCTACCAAACATCATTTTATGTTAAAATTATAAAATAAACTGATTTTAACTTTTTAAAACCAATAACAAACTGGCTCTTAGTTTAGTCTAGCCCAAAGTCCCAGACTTACTATATTAAAAAATTATTTAATAAAAATAAAATAAAATAATTTAATTTCTCAAATTTTCATGGTGGCTCTTGAGAAATGGGGTAGTTTTACTTTTAGGGCTCATTTGACGCACCGTATTGGATGATATTGGACTGTATTGTATTGTATTGTATTGTATTGGACTGTATGTTCATTAATATAAACCTGTGTTTTGTGATGTATTGTATTATATCATATTAAATTATTCATATATGACTTTATTATATTTTATTATATTATAAAAATTTAATATTTTTTAAAAATCAATAAATATTTATTTTAATTGAAACAAAAAATTTAAATAACTAATATTTTTATAAAAAAAATAAATATTTTCTATATAATTTTGAAAAAAATATATTAACAACATAACACATTTTATCAATATTCAATATTTGTTGAAAAAAAGAAAGGAAAAGTATTTTTTATAATACAATACAACCTAATACCGTAAAATATAATGTATTAGCTAATACGGTGTTTATTGTATTAGGCAATTAAAATGTATTAAAATAATACAATATAGTGTTTAAACCAAATACTATTATACTGTATTGTTTTAATACATTTTAAATGGATAATACAATACACAGGGGCGGAGCCCTTCAGGGTCTTGGGTGGGCTGCCCAAGTTTTTTGAAAAATAATTTTAAGTTTTGTTTAATTAACCCAATAAATAATTTTAAGTTTGATTGCTGGTGGTTAAACTTACTAAAGCTCAATAAATGAAACTGTAAAAAATATTTTAAACGTACTAAAGCCCAATAACTTTGTTAAAATATGTCCAACTAGTCCAAAAACTTTGTTAAAATAGATCAGCCAAAGTGATACAAATAAAAAAAAACTCCTCTTATTTCACAATCATCATTTGAAGGATTCCCAAACCCCTCACTTTTTCTTTCTATTCAACTTTCCCAAATCTCAAACTCTAACTTCTCTGAGTTCTCTCCTCTTAAATCTCTCAATTTGAAAGTAAATTCCCTTAACTTTAATTTTTTTTATTTATTTTCTTAGAATGATTTTAATTTTAGGTTTTGCATTTTATGATTGTTATTTAAGTATTGTATTTTATTATTGAGATTTATGTTTTGTATATTAATGTGTCTTCTTATAGGATAGCAAAGTTAGAAATGAGAAGAAAAATCTTAGGAAAGTTAAGGTTTATTTTACTTTTGGGGATTTGAAAAGAAAAATATACTTTGAAAAATTTTATTCTGTGTTACCATTATCTTTTACTAAGTATATCCTAGATTTTTTTTTTTTTTTTTTTTGAAATTTCTCTCGTATCGTTTTGATTTGATTATTACAAAGAAAAATTTTACATGGAAAAAAAATTAGTTAGCCCACCCCGAAGGCCCGAATACATGCAAACAAACATGGCCTACGGCCATAATTTTGAGTGCTTGCCAACGTGGGCTTCGGCAGCCCACCACTAGCTTTAACTTGTTTACCATTTAAGGGTGGCAACTGGCAATGGTACAATCGTACAATCGTACCAAAAAATACCAAAAAGTTTCTCACGGCACTCATTAACCATTATTAAAAAAATATAAATTAATGGTTCGGCTCTCTACACCTTCTATAATTTCAAAATTAAACTTAAAAATTATGACTCATTTAAATTATTATTATTATTATTTTTCTCTCTGCACCCTATTGTTTATTATTATTATTGAATTTGAAAGAATCCACAAAGGGATTAGTTTTTAAAGTTAATTTTATCCCCTAAGACACCTTGTTCCTTGCTAATTTTTATTTATTTTATTTTTATTTTTATGAAATTTATGTTAATTGAAGACTTCAGAAATCAGTGGCAGTAGGTTATCCCCATAAACATTTCATGGGATGGCTGTACTCTGTAGTAGACTCCGAGTTCTTTGTACCATGAGATCTAATTCGATTGCTCTTGACAAAGACATAAGAATACAGTTTGATACAAAGAGTGATGGAGTAATTTTTAATGTTAGTTTTGGTATTATAGAAGGTGTTAAGAATTGATTATTAATTTTTCATTTTTAATGGGTGTAGTGAGAAATTTGTTGGGTGTTAATAGAAGCACCCTGGTATTAAACAGGAGGACGGTTAAAAAAAATGAATGGGAGGATGGTGGTCGGCCTCCTCCAGTCCCAAGAGGCGGTGCCGTTATCGCCCCTTTGAGTTGGTTAGGTTGTGTTAGGATTTCTTTAAAATTGAAAATTTTTGGAAAATTGATTTTTAGGGTTTTATTAGGTGTAGATAAAATTATAAATATATGAATTGTTATAAGAAATTTGTAGAAATTTACTAAGAAAAACTCTATTGTAGAACTTTTTTAATAAGATAAAAATTAACAATTTATATATATATATATATATAATCATATGTTTTTTGATGAGATGTATGTATTCTAAGAAAATTAAAATACACATTTGGTAAAAATTTAGAATTTTTTTTGGATTTGAGAACTATTTTTTCTTATATTTCCCTATTTTTAAATGTTTTATCTTAAAAAAAAAATCGGAAAAAATTAGTTCTTGCATTCCATTTTTTTTAAAATTTATTTTCCATAAATGTATTTCAATGTTTTAACCATCTATACAAAAAATCTCATCGAAAAACATTTAATTACATACAATTTCATCAAAAGGTGTTTAAAGTGTGCATCGTAAAAGTCCTCATTGGAAAATTACTCTCTCTCTCTCTTTATATATATATATATAAATAAATAAGTTGAAAATACAAACAAACTGATTTATCTTAATTTAAGATATAAAATAAACTAAGTCTTATGGTTAAAAGAACAAACAGCCCCTAAGAGAATGTCAAATGTCAACAAATTTGACATTTCTAAATTGAAAACTTGTACATCATAGAATGTGAAAGATGCATATTGAGTGATCTTGAACTTTTTACATGGTTATCAAAAAAAGAAGAAGCAAAGAATAAAGGTGAATGGTGCAAACAACTTCATATTCTTGGTCCATATATTATATATATGTAATGGGTATTGTGTGCCAAAATCCAAAGTATCACTTGCCTAGTTGTTAAGGACCACTTACCAGAAAGCAAACACAGAAAAAATGTTGCTTTGCTCGGACACCGTCTTCAAATAAATTATATGCAAACTACAAATGCCCTACTAAACTCCAAACACATCAAATTCACAACTGTCCTAAATTAATTCTCAAACAATTAAGATTCCTCCCCCAAAAATCCCACTAGTAATCCCAACGACCGAACCGGTGATGGACACATCATATGCTGAAAAAGTTGTTCTTAATTACTCTTAATGACTGAAAAATATAATGTCTCATAGTGTGAAGAGTTTCTATTTGACCTTTTTATAAGGGTTTAATTTATTTATTTATTTATTTTTAATTCAACACCGTTCATTCTAAATCCAACCATCCTTAAGAATTTGATTCTGAGATGAAGTACTCCAAGTGGTGCCCACGGTTCGGTTCGGTTCCGGTTCTATAGGATGGCTACACCGCCAGTAACCAGCCAAACCAGTTTTACTAACGGTTTTTAACCACCGTTTTCGGTTACAGTTTTACCACGAGGTAACCTCTGATTGGTCCTTTTTTTTTTTTTTTTAGGAAACTGTCGGTTTTAACCGCTGGTTTTCAGTGGTTTTTTTAGAAGCGTAACCGTAATCGAACCGTGTTGTAACCGGTTTTTTAACCGTCGGTTTCGGTTTCTGTTACGGTTTTACAAAGACGGTTACGGTTATTAACTGGCGGTTGAACCAAACCGTGGCCACCTCTAATTCCAACAGTCATGTCAAAGCTCTTTGAGATGGAAAAATTTAGATTCATGTTACAAGAATGATTAATTTCAAAACCATCTTTGAAAATATAGAAGGTCAATAAAATTCCGTCAATCCAGCCGAGTTTGACTACTCTGTTTAAAATGTTATATTTTAAGATTACTTATCAAAGTTGTGTGCTAAGGACAAATAAGTTGTTGGATAAAGTCAAAAGTTGTAAACAGGCCATGATTACAGGAATAATTGTAAAAGAAACCTTGAAATGATTCTTCTTCATTTTTAATTTTCTGTTTCTAAATAAAAAAAGGCGATCATGTTTGTCTTATATTTTTATCCATAAAGCTTGAAAACTATTTCCACAATGCATTTTTTGTATTTTAGTGAATTTCCATAGTTATAAATTCATTAAAAGACAAAATTCGTAAAATAACTACAATGTAAACCAGTTTCATATAACCAATAACGGCCGTAGCTCAACTGATAGATGAACGAGCTTAAGACTTTGGTTAAATAATTCCGGATAAAAAAAATAAATAATCAGTTTTGTTTATAGTAAACTTGAAAAAAAAAAAAAAAAAAAAAAAAAAAACAGAGGAGGTAATGAAAATAACAAGTCAAGCGCATCAAGTTCACACTGGCTTTCAACATCACTTAGCTCAACATATTCCCTTTCAACTCTAACTCTTAACTCTAACTCTCTATTGAACCGACCGAATTTGTCAGCATCATATACATAATAAAAGTTAATCAACTTGCTAAGAGCCTTGGTCTTATAATATATATATATATATATATATGTATTGTAGTCTGGTGCCGACACTCTGAAAAGGTTGCTTGGTGGTGACAGGAACAAAATTTGAGACCCTACAAGTTCAGTCATCCACTACCCCACCAACATTTAAATCACAAATTCAAATACAATGTCAAATATCATAATTGAGATAGTTAAACATCCACTGTGGGCGCTAAATAAATGCTACCAAGCTGATATAAGCTAGACATGTCGATAGTACGAAAAGGAAATAAACAAAAACTTACCAGTAATGCTGGAGGATTGATTCATTTATGATCGATAGAGCGGTAAAAATCCAATATCTTTTGCTCATGTATGTGCCTGACATGGGTCGAAACTCTTTTGACATTCGAGTATAGGGACTTTGTAAGAACTATGTGAACTTTTTACAGGTAAATGAGCTCAAGTTGGTCTGTACAGAGTTGCAGAGGGAAAAGTATATATCTACAATGTTTTTTTTTCAGATGAGAGGTTAATTCCATGAAACTGAATGCTGTGATCCTGAACTCGAAGAAGCTGAACGCTGTGATAGTGATCTCGAAGAAGCTGAATGTTGTGATAGTGATCTCGAAGAAGCTGCTGCACGTTTAAGGATGCCACTAGCCTTTCTCTTTGCCCTTGAAGTTTCGCCCTCTACAAGCATATTACCAAGCGTATTATTTTTTCTCTCGTCTAACCTGACGTCATCCAAATTAGTCGGATCCTTCAAGCAAATATCATACAAAATAGCAACACAATTTTCCTTGGTGCGTGGACAATTGCTCTTCTTGAGGATAGTAAGCAAATGAGAAACAGCCCCTAGCTTCCCCATTTCCTCAATGGCCTCTTCTTGAGAAGAAAGTAGTGCAAGAATAGCTAATAACTCTTCAACGAGAATATCATCTGAGATCTTGCTTAAGATCACCTTGACTACCCCGTCTCTCACAGCAGTCTCTTTATTCTCAATAGCAAGACATAGAATGAATATTGCTTGAGCAGCATCCTTCATGGCTAATGGATTCCCTTCCTCTAAAAGATCAAATAAAGGTTTGAAAGCGCCGGATTTGCCGATGAGAAGCTTGTTAGAGTCTAAAGCCGATAATGTAAATAGTGTAGCAGCAATGTTTCTTCTTGTTTCAATGGCTCCAACTTCTAAGTAATGAATAAGTAGAGGGATGGCCAATGGATTCTCGACAATTATTCTCTTATTATCATCATGAATTGAGAGATTTAGCAGAGTTGTAATCAAATCCTCTTGGAGACTAGTATCGGTGATAGCAATGTCTGATGAGAGTAGATTTAGCAAGAGGGGAATGGCATTGGACTCGCCAATAACAGCCCGGAATGATGGCAACCGCTTTGTTAGCATTCGAAGCTCTTTTGCAGCTGCTTTCTTCTCTGAAAGAGTGGAGGACATCTTCTCAAGCAATGAATTTAAGTTGTTTCTACCAAGTTCAGTCACATGCTCGTCAATCTCTGGAATGCGCTGGGGCAACTCAACACGATGTTCCTTGCACCATTCTGAAATCATTTCTCTCACCAAGATGTTAGGAATGAGGACAGTGTGGGTAAGGCATTGTTGGGTTTGAGGGCATGTTCGGTTGCCTTTGTTTAACCATTTCTGGATGTAAGGGCGATCATAAGTCTGAAAATTCAACATATATTAAGCAAAACTTAGATGAATAACTCTGTGAGTTCACTAGAATCTCAATGAGAAAGCATAGACCTGAAACAAAGTATTCCTAGAATAATTTCTGTTTTGCTAATACCAAATTCATTTGAGCAACCACAAGAATGGGATAATTTCCATAAATTAGAATCAGAACAAGATTCCAATTGACTAAAAAGGTTCTATCCTCCAATTCCAATTGAACAGAAATCCATCAAAATTTCACTGTGTTGAACACATAAATGTATCATGATTTCGCAACAAAAATTTCCACTGAACATAGAGAGGCCAAGCATTGTGTTTGGCCATATAACAAACACAGAATTAGGGCATGGGAACTTTTACCAAACAAGAAAATTCCTAATTCACTATTTGGCCATTATATCAAATACAAATATTTACTTAAATTCCATAAAGAATAAAAATCAAACCCACAAAACAAAATTCTGAACAAAGCAGCACCTCTACAAATATCACACAATCTCAGATTCTCAATGCTTCAACACACCAAACCCTCAACAGATAACAAACTCAAAAAGCAGAAACAAACTTCACAAGCACCAATTTTCAATACCCAATTATAAAAACCAAGAAAAAACCATACAAAATAATGAAATTATTGGATACATTCTCAAACAAATAACTAAAAAAAAGAACAAAATTAAACTTCAGGAAACCCAGATTTTGAATTTGAAAATGAAAATTCAAGAAAACTAACCTGCCCAGAAGCCAAAACAACAGGGTCACTCATAATCTCTCCAGAGAGTGGACACTTGAATTCCAGAGGAACATCCCCACCATGAACTCTATAAGGTACATATTTCCCGGCCTTCAACTTCATCAAAGAAGACAAAACTCCAATAGCCTCATTAGTGTCACGTATGGAATAGTCATCACCATCAATAATTGAGTTCACCAATCTCTGCAACTCTTTCTTCAATTCCACCGCCTGCTTAATACATTGATCAGTTTCATCAACAGCTCGTTCTGCCATGGAAGAACCAGAGAGTAAACACGATAAAAGGAAGAAGGAAGAGAAAACCCAACTGGGTTGGTGTGAATTAGATGAGAAAAAAAGGGTTGTCAATGAAATTAAAAATGAAAAAGATTGTAGAATTGCAGAAGTTTCTTGCTTTGATTTTTCTTCTTCTTTACTTGGGACCTTTTTTTTTTTTTTTTTTGCCTTTTTTAATTGTTCACAAGAGAAGAAAAGAAATTGGTTACACTATATGGTCTCTACTAATATGAAGACCCTTTTTGGCTCTTTGTATATATACATACTGATTACTTATCATTTGAGACTTGAGACTTGAGAGGGAGGTGTATTCACCGAGGGATGATAACATCACTGGTGGAGTATCTGGCTTTGGTCACCGTGTCATTTGATTGGCTGAAAAATACATGGTATATTTTTGGCTTTTCATTGGATTATTAATTACAAAGTTTTTTTTTTTTTTAAAAAAAAAAAAATTTAATTATAAGAATAATGTTACTTTACCCAAATTTAATATCAAAATTTGGAGTCCCAATGATGTGTCATCTCTGAAATCCAATAATTTCAATCATGAAAATTTAATACAAAGAAATCAAGGATCCACATCATTAATGTATCAGATTTAGACACCAAATTTTAGAAAAATAGCTTTATTGTAATTAGAAAGTTAATTAGAAAGTTTTTTTTTATTTTTTATTTTATAATTAATTATAAGAATAATGCTATTTTGTCCAAATTTGAGAGTCTATTTTTGCTCACCCCCTCCCAAATGGATGACATGTGTCCATGAAGGGGGTAAATTTGTCTAAACATGATTATCTCTCTGAACACATATCATCTATTTGGGTGGGGGGAATGGTTATCTCCCTTGAATGAGGGTGAGCTAAAATGTTCTCCATATTTGATACCTAAATTTGGAGTCCAAATGATGTGTCATCTCTAAAATCCAATCATTTTAAGTAGGGGTGGGCACAAAAAGTGAAACTGAATTGAATCGAACCAAAAAAGGGTGTTTGGTTTAGTTCATAGCTTCTATTCAATTTAAACCGATTTGAAATTTGAAAATTGAATTGAATTAGGTTTGGTTTCGGTTTTGAACATACAAAACCAAACTGAACCAAATAAACCAAATTGTCTTAATGAATTATTTTGTAAAGTTCAATTTTATTATGGACTGTTTGTTGATGATATTTCATTTTGGACTATATTATGTATTACATTTTTTTTTTTTTTTTTTTTTTTACTTCTATTTTATAGAAGTTATGAAAATTATATATTTTGATTGAGTATATAAAGCGAATATGATTGAAATTTTAGATTTGGATTGAAAATTGGATTGCATTTTGTTTAAATTCATATTATGTTTTCTTAAAAAAGTTTAAGCTTAAATGCCAAAAAAGCAAGTTAAAGGCCAAAAATTAATTAATTTTTTTTTTAAAAAAAACATATAAAAAAACCTTCAAAGCCCTATAGGCCCAAAATCGAATTGAACCGAATCGAGATAAATGTGTTCGGTTCAATTCGGTTTTCAGGTTCAAAACGGTTAAAACCGATTCACATTTTCAAAAGCCAAATATATGTCAGTTCAATACGGTTTTGGTCAAAACCGAACCGAATCAATCCATGCCCACCCCTAATTTTAAGCATGAAATTATAATATAAGGAAATCAAAGATTCACATCATTAATGTATCAGATTTGAACATCAAATTTTTGGAAAGTTACATTATTATAGTTAGAAAATCTTATTAACCAATTTTTCCAATTATTTTTTTTGCCATGCATTTAATGTCATCCTATATTTAGGGATTTAGTTACTATATACAAGATATGCATAAAAGAAAGGCTAATTATGAGATGAAGTTACTTTATTTTAGTTTTGAGTAATATTAATTATTATACCATCCAAAAAAATTAAACCAAAATTTTGTTTAAAAAAAAAAACACAAAAAATTAAAAATTGAACTCAATGTGTCGAGTGAGTTGTTAAAAATGCACATTCAGATTGACCTCCCACATCAATTTAACATCATCCAAAGCAAGGCAAGTTTTACCCTCCATACAAATCATGAAATGATGTGATGATTTTAGGTTGTCTAGCATTTTTTTTTTTTTTTTTTTTAATATTTGATTTTTGTAGATTTTTTTTTTTTTTTTTTTGAAATTCATTTGCTAACAACTAATCATGTATCTATATAAAACATAATAAAATAAATAAAAAAATAAATAAAAAAATAAAATTTAAAAATTTAAAAAATAAAAACGGTATAGGCCCAAACCCAGCTCGATCTTGGCTCCTATTTAAGTCCAACGATTGAATGGGCATGACTTGTTACATGTATAAAAAGTTTAACAAGTTTACATAAAAAAAAAAAAAAACCAGTTAAAACTCAGAAGCATAAGACGAGATGAGGTTGGTCCAACGGTAACACCCCTCACACCGACTCCATGAGGTCGTAGGTTCAAGTCTTCACCTACTAGTAAAAACCCCAAATTTATATATATAAAAAAAACTCAGAAGCACAAGATTCACGGTAGGGTTAGACCAAAGAAAAGAATTGTGGGCAAAGAGCAATGGAGCACCCTGACATTTGCTTAAATTATAATTGAGATATTTATGTCAGAAGGATAATAAGGTCTTTTTACCCTTAAACAATCGAAGGAATAAAATTTAGGAGTGGTGCTAATGGCACACCCCCTACTCATCTATTTATGTCCCACTTTTTTAAATTTTGATTTAATTAAATAAAGTTAAATGATTTTATTAATTTATTTTATTTATTTCCAAAACTACCATTTTACTTATTTTTTAAACTTAATGCACCACATCTCTAATTTCTCTATTTACTGGTCTCGTCTTTCTCTTACCTCCTATGAACAAATTTATTTTTTCTCTACTGCTATATATATATCTCTCTCTGTTATAACACACGCAACACCAACAATTTTTTTTTTTTTCAAGACAGCAAACTTTATTCTCAAAGAAGAAAGGCAAGAAGAGCAAAAACAAACAATAGCCAATGAAAAAACAAAGCAAAAGAAACAAACAACAAAAACACTGTTTTTTTTTTAATTGAATATAAAAGTATAATTTATATTTTTTAATTGTTCGTAGAATTTTTAATATTGATTAAAAGAACGTTTGGGTTTTTTTTTTTTTTTTTTTTAAAAAAAAATGAATGTGAGGTTTTATTAAATTTACTTTATAGAATATATATATATATATATTTTCTTAAATTGTGTGTCTCTTTCAGTAATTTTGATAAAGAAAAAAAAATAATGCTAAATAATTAAAGAAGTGGGGCATAAATAGACCAGTAGGGGGTGTGTCAATAGCACCACTCAAAATTTAGTTAAAACAATTTATAAAACAAATCCCAAAAACAAGTCATAATCTTGATTATTTTAAAAATGGAATCATGATCCTTTTCTTCATTACTCAAAAACTCACAAAAAAATAATCCATAAAAGTAGTAAAAATTAAATTACGAAAAAAGGGTAAGAGATTATCCCTTTTCTACTTTAATGGAGATCTCCATTATCTCCCCATCAATGAAGATTAATGATCTCCCTAATGGATATCGTTGATCTCCATTAAGAGAGAACCAATCTCCATTAATGGAGATCCAACTAATCTACATTAATAGAGATGAACTATCTAAGTTTTTTTTTTTTTTTTTTTTAAAAGAAAATTTAGTTTTTAATATTGAATTAAAATTAAAATTCTTCAAAAAAAAAAGGAGTAAATTTATTATAATAATTGATAAAATAAGTTTCTTAGGGTAATTTGTTTGTTTCTTAATATTTGACTACTCAATCGTCAACTCTAACAATCAACCGTAAGGCGACGCTGTCACCACCACTACAAGAAAACTGGTCATCCACTACAGGCCATTCACTACGGGCTTGGGAGGCCTGTGATGGATAACCGTTATTGACTACGAGCCTTTAAAAGCCCGTAGTAAAGTTTGTTTTATAAAATTATTTACAACGGGCCTTTAAAAGCCCGTGATGGATAATAATTAATTACTACGAGCACAAATGAGTTCGTTGTGAATAATATATGCATTACGGACTTTGTTTGTAGTGCTTGGAGTTATTTACTACGGGCAAAGTCCGTATTGGAAAGTAATAAAATTATTGGAGGGAATACAAAAAGCTCCCGCTAATTCCCAAAATCCCAAATCAATTACCTCTCTAAAGTGGATCTTTAGTGCCTAAATCCCTAAAAATCGTTCTCTAAGAAAGTAATCTCTGAACCCCCAAATTGGTTATAAGGCTGCTATTTCAAAATCAAAATCTTGCAATTCTCCCAATCTCTCAAAAAATTTGATGAAAACAATACGAACAACATTATTTTTCGAGATGGTTTGAACAACGTGGCTACCTGGGTCAGCATCACCGTCATCTCTGCCTTCTTCGCCTCCCTGGAGCGGTGTGCCTGCGTCTACCTAACCACCTTCGAGCCTGACGACGACGAAGAGGAGTCCAAGGACCGCCCTCGTTCTCTCCGCTGCCAACCCCCACTTCATCGACGACATCGTTAACTTCTTGGGTATTTGATTAAAATTCCGTTTGTGGTTTATCATGTAGTTTTATTTTTAATATATATATATATATATATTGATGTGGATTTGCCAGATAATCTGATGGTGATGATTTATTGTAATAAAAGATCTTTAATTTGGTTCATATTGTATAGGGATTGATTTATTCTTTTGTTTGTAAAATAATTTGACTCAAGATATGTCGTAGCAGGGGTCTAGGGGTTGCTTTGGTTGTTCTGTTTTTCCTCTGTTTTTGTTGCTCTTGTGGTGTTTTGTTGGCTACTGTTGTTTGTTTTCTGTTTGGTTTGTCTTGGTTGGCTGGTCCTCTGTTTTTTGCTTGTTGCTGGGTCTGTTGCCTGCTTTGTTTGTTGCCCTTTAGCTGGGTGTTGGCTTTAATAAAGTTGCTTTTTCAAAAAAAAAAAATTTGACTCAAGATATGTATTTCATGCAATTCTCTGAATTTGAGAAGCTATTGACAAAATTGTAGTGATTATATACATTTGTATCAACCAACTCATTTGTGTTTGTGTAGTTGGAGGTCTTTAGAAAAACACTGATGAAATCACTTCAAGAGGATGATGAAACTACTGTAAGTTACTGATTTATTACTGCTTGAGAATATTTTTTCAAATGAACTTGTTTAGTGAACAATGCATTGATTATTTTAATTTTATTTTTCACTTGATTTTTGGATTAGCCACAGACTGAGAGTCAGCAAATCATTGCGAAACCGACGCCGAATGGTATGGATTTGTTAATTTCTTCTTCTTGAATTCTAATTTAGCTGCTTTCCATTGCTTATGTGATGAATTATTGGCTTCTTTTCATAAAATGTTATTCAGTTTGTTGGGCTGTAGTTGTAAATGGGTACAAGTTTTGATAACAAATAATAATAGTATGCAACAAATTTGGTGATTGCATTTATCTGAATCAGCATTGAAAGTACTTTGTGTGTGCAACTTTTATCAATGGGCTCAAAATGCCTTTGGTTTTAGGCTAGAATTTGAAAATTTACTAGTGTTCTTATCTAATCATTTTGTGGTGATCATCTATCATTTGAAAAAAAAGTAAGAATTATCTGGTTGATATTTTCCTCAATTCAAAGTTTTTTTTTCCTTACTTGTTTCAGAAGATGAAGCCTCACATCCACCATCAACAAATTCTTCGGTGCGTAGCCTCTCAGAAGCAGGACAGTCTTCATTGATGGAGGATCGTGAGACAGATGGTATGCCAAAATTTATTTTTGTTTATAGATTCTAGCATGATTTTTTTTTTCTCTGTGCTAATAATCTACCAAACTCTGTTAATTAGTGCGTTTGTGGTGTTGTTATAGAAATGTAAAGCCTTAGAGACTTCTTTTTTGTTCTTGGTTGTGCATTAATATAACATAGAATGCTAAATCTAATTACAGGCTATGTTAAAGATGATGTAGTTTAATCATACTTGTTCTCTTTGTATTTATCTTCTCTTTGTATTTATCTTTGGTATTTATCTTTCCTTTGTAATTATCTCCATCACGTTGTAGAGCAGCTGTTATCCTCTCAACTTAGGATTCATAGTTAACTTATGATTCATATTTACATATTGTTTACTTGTACAAGACTACTATAAGTCTTTCCATGTATATATTTAGTCGACATCATCAATAATATTTTTACACCAGAATATATTTCATTCTCTATAGGCTAAACATGCAGGTCCTCAACCAAAATGGTTTGGCTTGCCCTAAACTTGAAAGTTTGTGCATTAAAGATCAATCCCTTACATCTGAAACTTTGTATTCTTTAACTCTTTCGTGTACTATTAATTCTTTCTATGTTCTATTGTTCATTAATATTCATTAATGTTATAATAATCCAGTTTCTATTTTCTTACTTTAGCGGTTGTTTTAGGTTGATAGCATGTTAGGAAGACATGAAAATCCAAGAGAGCATGAGGCAAATGAAGAATGAATTCATGGTTACTTGGGATGGTCTGCGCACCAAGGATAGAGAGCGAGTATTGGTACTTGCTGCTACCAATAGGCCTTTTGACCTTGATGAGGCTATTGTTAGGAATCTTCTAAGGAGGTAAGCATCTTACGTTTCGCAGAATTTTTTTTTTTAATTATTATTTGTATTATTAATCTAAGTTTATTATATTTGATTATTTACTGTTATAATTATTTTGCATAATAGAAAGAAATGGAGGCAATTCCCATGGATAAGACAAATTCAATTAAAGATGATGATGTAGCTCAAGTTTTAGGAGAGGAGCATCGAGGTCGAGTTTGAGGACTTGGTTTGGGTGTTATACCAACAAAAGTACATGCAACGGCAACCAAAATACAATGCAACTTCAAGCAGACAAAGATCTTAGGCAACTAGTCAAAGATTTTTTGCAAAATGTTGTCTTCAATGTATTTGTGACATTACTTTTATTATATATGTATATATACAGACTTTTATCAACGTATCCATGTGATAATAGATTCCAAAAAATTCAAATTACAACTATAAATATATATACCAAAATCAATAGGTGGCTAATTATTATTATTTTTTAATTTAAAAAAATCATCTACTATATGGACATAGATTGTTTTAAATAACATAGCTTATAAATTAACTACGCTCGATGCCCGCTGTGGTTGAGCTTATTTATTATGGACATCATCCGTAGTCGAAACGAGATTCACTACGGGCGGTGCTCGTTATAGTTGAGTTTATTTATCACAGACGATGTCCGTAGTCGAAACGCGATTCACTACGGTCGATGCACGTTGTAGTTGAGTCTATTTATCATGGACAGACTCCGTAGTTGAAATGCGATCCACTACGGTCGATGCCCGTTGTAGTTGAGCCTATTTATCACGGACAGGCTCCGTAGTCAAAACGCGCCATTATCCATCACAGCCTCGCATATGACGGGCGTTGTAACGGGCGATGCCCGTAGTCGTTACGCGTCTACAACGGGCATCGCCCGTAGTAAATAGCGGTTTTTCTTGTAGTGCATGCCTAAGCATGACTTCCCAAGTGTAGTGTCGTATAGGCTTGTGTTGCCCAAGTAGCACCTTCGATAGGCATGCACACTCAGGCGGCGTTGTTCGGTTTGATGGGAGATAGGAGATAGGAGAGAGGAGAGAGAGGAAAGAGAAAGCAGGAGATATGGTTTTTACGTGATGGTATTTAAGTAAATTCTCAAAAAAGTAGGAAGAGAATGAACCGCTTTGATAAATAATTATAAAAGCGTTGAGTAACAAGGGGGTGTATTGGATTGAGATTTTAATAGACAATTTTAGGATGTAAGGATTTTATGGATTTGTAAGACTATTAGGATTGTTATGATTATACTTTTTGGATAATTATATGGATTAGACTTTTATGATTCTGAAAGAGTTTTTAGACTTTATTTATAGTCTATTATGATTATTTAGACTTTATTTCAAGATTTTTTAGACTTTTAAAAATATGGATTTTCAAGAGTCAATTGTAGCATTTAATTTTCTCTCCAAGTTCCAGTGCTCTATAATTTTGTTGAGAGCAATCATTGAATAACAAAAATTGAATGAGAAACATGTATAAGCTATGAAGAGAAGTAATAAAATTTTAAAATACCACCAACCAACACATAACCTTCGGCTGGTTCATATGGTGCAGAAAATGTCACCATATGAAATAAATATAATAACTAGCAATCCATCCCCCACTACCTCACTAGAAATGACATGAAACAGGGAAGCAAAAAATAGCTTGAACATTGAAGTATTTCTGTTTGGCTTATTGAACTTCATTAATTCATATGTTATCAAACTCTAATATTCACTACTCTTTAATCTTTTTTTTTTCTTCTTTAGTGGTGTGTATAGTGTACATCCCGCTTTTATGTTAGTGATGGATGATTCAAGTCTAATGAGATGAGTTGATAAATGTAAATAACAAAAAAAATTGATATATAAGAAAATAACTAGTGCTTGTTCTTGACAGGTTTCGGCATACCCTTCTGTTATCGGATTTCATAAAAAAAAAAAAAAACATGTATCTAAATTTTATAGAAGCAAGGTTTTATGCGAGACTATATCTTTTTTTTTTTTTTTTTTTTGAAAGGTAATTTATTGAAAAGGCAAATAGCCAAGAAACAACCCAAGCACACAGCCAAGAGCCAAAAACAAAAACCAACCCAGAAAGCCACCACAAAACACACAACAATAAGGCCAAAGGAACCAGAAAAAAACGCAATAGCAAAAACAGAAACAGACAGCACAAACAGGACCAGACAGCCCCAAGGAAAACATAGAACAACCAGAACAGCCAAAAAGAACAACTACTGCACACTCCAATACACCCTCTCACCACCCAAATCAGCACCCCTTTTGGCCATGACATTCGCCATCGAATTCGCCTCTCTCGGAGTGTACACTAGCGTAACAATTTCCAAAGCACGTAAACTTGAGCGAATGTCATAAATGATGTCAATCATCTCTAAATTACCAAAATCACCACCCACCACCCACCACCCACGAAATCACCTCCTTAGAATCACACTCAATACAAATAGGCATCCCCCTAAGAGAGCCTTTCGACATACATAGAAAACACACCTTTTGAATTGCAAGAAGCTTAGGTGGCGTCCTGCAGCGCGTTTTCAGCCTGTTTTCGTTTTTATTTTCCAAAAACGATTTCGAATTCGCGTCCTGTAAACCGTTTTTCATTTTATTTTCGAAATACAAAAACAAAATGAAAAACAAAAGTAGTGTTAACAGTGGAAATTTTGAAATACAAAAAAAAGTTGTTTTTGTTTTTGTTTTTGTTTTTGTTTTTCATTAAAGTGGGTCCCATGTCATTTAAAATTATTTTTTTTCTTTTTTCTCTTCACTGTGCATCATCAGATCATCTTCTTTCTTCCTCATCTTCTCTCTTCCCATCTTCATCTTCTCTCTTCCCGATCTGGTCTTCTTCTTCAGCTCGTCGCCGCCGATGATCAGCTCCCGGTCGCCGTCGTCGATCTGCTCTTCTTCACCGTCGCTGATCAGCTGCTCGCCGTCGTCTTTTTCGCCAGCTGGTCGTCGTCGTCGTCGTCTTCTTCGATCGCCGTCGTCGTCTTCTTCTTCTTCCGGTCGCCGTCGTCTTCTTCTTCCGGTCGCCGTCGTCTTCTTCTTCCGGCCACTGACGTGCCGATCTCCTCCTCCTCCTCTTCTTCTTCTTCCTTTTCTTCCTTTTCTTCTTCTTCTTCTTCTTCTTGCGGATCCGATCTGGTCTCCAACTCTCCATTGTTTTTTTTTTTTTTTTTTTAATCATTTATTTATATTGTTATAATATTAAACAAAATTTAAAAATTAATATTTTATAATTTTCGAAAGTTTTCAGTTATCCTACCGGACGCGTTTTTTCCGTTTTTATTTTCAAAATACGGATTCCAGTAAATGCTACCAGACGCGTATTCGGAATCCAAAAACAAATCCAAAAACACTGTTTTCGTTTTTGTTTTTCTTTTCGAAAAACAAAAACAAAAAACAGCTTACAGGATGGGCCCTTAGCTTTGGCTTCAACCACACTCCCCGCGAACTGAGAAAACGAACACAGAATTTCCCCTTTTGAATTGCACAGCACCCCTCCGATCCCTGCCCTTCCGGTCTCGATTTTAAACGAACCATCAACATTAAACTTCAGAGCCCCTTCAGAAGGGGGGGACCAAGTCTTTCTCTTCTTAGATTTTACATTTCTCTTTTCATGGCAGCAGACCTCCAAATTTTCCACCATAATAGTAATTGAGTCCGAAGATCCTTTACCATGGTACTTAAACCACCATGCCACCCTAAATCTCACCACATCAACCAGCACGCCTTTTTCAGCCACCAAACCTTTGAAAAGCACTTGGTTCCGAAGCTCCCACAAGGACCAAACCAAAACATTAAAAAGAGTTGCCCACACTTTTCCTAGGCTCGGTAACGGACAAAGCCCCTACCAACCCGAAAACCAATCCATAATCTTCTTAGGAGCACAGCAACTGACTGACCACCAGCCCATACAATCGCACCAAATGCTCCACGACCACTGGCACTCCAAAAATAAGTGGTCCACAGACTCCTCTTCTCTTCCACACAGCGGACACGACAAACCTTCATTTAACAACACTCCAAAACGATTCAGAGTCTGTTTGACCATGGTTCGTCCACGAAGGAGTTGCCAGATAAAGATTTCCACCATTGGTGGACTTATACCAGCTCATACTGAAGTCAAACTAGAGCAATCCTCCCCACTGCTGTCTTCCACACCTCTTCTATAAGAACTGACAGTAAATATGCCATTAGGACAGAATTTTCAGGCAACCATATCAGGCTCTTTTTTATTAAGGCTAATGCTGTTCAAAACAGCCCAAAAATTCTCCCAAACCTCCCTCTCCCAATCAAAAACATCCATCCTCAACCGAACATCCCATCGCCAATTCTCTTCCTCCCACCACCCATATTCATTGATTAAACCACCCTTGTTAACTGCTAGACCAAAAATCCTCGGAAACATGTCCTTTAGCGGAAAATCTCCCCACCACACCTCATTCCAAAAATCAATTCTGTCACCACTACCTACCACCACCTTCAAACCTTCACCCAAAATCTTTGCCGAAGTAGACCCATCCTTGAAGAGACCACTAACCGCTTACAAAAGGAGAGGCATTCTGAACAGAGATCCTATTCCAAAACAGACTAGAGACCTTAATTCTATACTTGGCACAAACAACCCTTTTCCACAACGAGTCATTCTCTCTTCCAAACCTCCACACCCATTTGGATATCAAACCTCTGTTTTTAACTACTATCCTACCAACCTCTAGCCCACCTTTTCTCTTGCTTTTACAAATAGAGTCCCAGTCAACTGTATGAATCTTCCTATTCTCAATTCAGTCACCCAAAAAAAAACTTCTTTGGGACTTTTCAATGGCCTGAGCCACACTTACAGGGACTTTAAAAACAGCCATGTAGTACGTCGGAATGCTAGATAGAACTGACTTAATTAGAACCAAGGCGAAAGCCTCTTTACCACACAGGACTTGTGGAAATTTATCTTTTGCCCGGACGCCATCTCAAAGCAACGTAAAATTCTCTTAGCGTTCACAAGAAACTCCACTTTAGGTTCCAAAAAAAGAATCGTATCATCCGCGTACTAAAGATGCGTCACATGGACCTCATTATCTCCTACTAAAAAACCTCTCAACAAATTCAAATCTACCGCTTTCTTCAGACAACCGCTCAAACTCTCCACTACCAAATTAAAGAGAAATGGGGAAAGCGGATCACCTTGCCGCAAACCCCTTTCAACCCCAAACTCATCCGTAGGACTACCGTTCACCAAAACTGACAAAGCAGGGGTTGCGACACACCACTTCATCCAAAGCCTCTACCTCAAATCGAAACCCATCTCTGCCATGACAAAATCCAGAAAGGAATGATCCATCGAATCGTACGCCTTTTCAAAATCCAGCTTCACCAGGAGACCACCCTCTTTGTCTTTCCTCTAACTATGTATTATCTCTTCAGCAATCACGTAACTATCCATAATCTGGCGGTTCTTAACAAAAGCCGACTGACTATCACCAATGACCGAATTCATGACCAACTTCAACCTATTTGCTAGAACTTTCGTAAGAATTTTGTACATAGAACTCACCAAACTAATCGGTCTGAAATCCCGCATAGTCTTTGGGCAAGAAACTTTAAGAATCAATGCAATAAATGTCCTATTAATATCTGACACAATCCTACCATTGTCATAGAATTCATGAATGAACTTCATAAAATCCTCTTTAATCACTTCCCAGTTAGCCTTGATAAAGTTCAAATTCAGACCATCTAGGCCTGGAGCCTTGTTACCATCGCACCCACTTATGGCCAGCCACACCTCCTCAACCTTGAACCTTTTTTCTAATTCATCTCTTTCAAAAACCGAAAGCTGACTTAAATTTAAACCCTTGACCACTGGACGTTTCCACTTGACATTAGCATAATGAGACTTGAAACAATTCCTAACCCCTTCCTTTACAAGAATCGGATCCGAGACAACCATACCATCTAAATGTATCTCTTCAATCCGATTTTCCCTTCTTCTCCCAGACGCCAAATAATGAAAAAATCTAGAATTCCTATCACCCTCTTTGAGCCAACTTATCCTTGATTTCTGTTTCCAAACTTGTTCCTCCTTTCTCAAAACTTTCCACAAACTCATGAGAATGGCTAAACGCTCCTTCCTTAAAACTTCAGACCACCCATCAACCTCAGCCTTGGCATCCACCGCCACTAAACTCTCCTCTAGCTCTTTGGTACCCCTAGCAGCCTCTTTATTCAAACTTAACCATTTCTTAATTCTTCCTTTAGCTTCTCTAGACTTAGCAGTAAACACATACCCTTAGACCCCGTCACCTTACACCCTTTCCACCCTTTCATAGCCTCCTTCACCAACCCTTTTTTCTCCAGCCACCCATTGAAAAAGCAAAATGGTTTAGGCCCCCAGTCAATAGAATTTTCACCAATCGCCACAGCGCAATGATTCGACAGAGAACGCAACAAACCTCGCTGCACTAAATTAGGAAACCAAACTAGAAACTTCAACGACAATAAAAAATGATCCAATCTAGCCCACGTAGCTGACTCTCTGTTATTAGACCAAGTGAAGGTCGTTCCCACCATTGGAATATCCAACACCTTGGCTCTGCTCACAAAGTTCTGAAAATTACGAATGGAACCCAAATCACAAACTCTACCTCTCCTCTCAACTGGATCAACGACTGAATTAAAGTCTCCCCCAAAACACCATGGAATATCAAAAGAATTCTGCACCTGCACCAGATAATCCCATAGCTGTTTTCTTTCGCCCTCCACATTGGCCGCGTATAAATTACAGAACGCCACCTCTTGATTCACACCTTTCAAAACCCCCACCAGAATTATACATCTTTTAGAAGTGATACACGAGTTAACAGCAAAAAATTCTTCATTCCATAAGGAAATCAAACCACCCGAAGCACCATCGGTTTCCACCCCCACTCCTCTTGTCAACAAATTCACCCCCCCCCCCCAACGATTGAATCACGGAGCTATTAAACTCACTCAGCTTGGACTCTTGGATGAATAACAAAGTAGGCTTTAAACTCAAAACTAATTTCCTCACCACCCTCCTCTTATCCCCTTTACCCAAACCTCTAATATTCCACGATAATGCTAACATTAAAACAACAGAAAACCACAAAAACACAGTAGTCATAAGACTATTCAGATAAAGCTTCGAATCTTACCTTATCCTCTTCTTCCCTTCTGGCTATAGCTTCCAACACCTCATTATTTTCTTCAGAAAAATCGAACCTTAGCAATCTTCCGGTGGCAACCACACCTGTCGCCTCTTTTCGATAGCTCTAATATGTTTCAAACCCAGACCTAAGGATACATCACGAGAACCAACATCACCTCTAGAGTAAGCATGCCTTGTTCTCATACTATGTTTACTTTCTGACCTAACTTTACCTCTATTGCTCTGTTTGTACCATTGCTTCAATCCCGTATCCTCTTTGCTCCTTTTTTTCTTGCAACCGAACCTATCCTGTATTCCCTCGTTATCAGCCTCCACTCTAGTTGAAACCATTCTTCCTTTTGCTTCCACCGTCTCCCTTACCATCTCCTCTTTGGAGGAAATATTGTCACTACTGATGTCTACTTGTTCCATTGTATCACCTCTTATTTTTCTTTGAACTGGAAACTTACAACTCTCCGCTTCCACTGTTGCTTGGACCATAGCCTCTTTGATAGCCGTGTTTTCTGAAGAAAGAAAAATATCACTCTTATCGGTGTCCACTTCCTCCACTCCATCCACACAACACTCTCCTGAATCAGGCTCTTTTACTGGACTAGGACTCTCCCTCAGAGACCTAAGATCCACACAGATATTCACTATGTCCTTATTCTTTTTAGCCTTGTTAGGAATTGGGCCATTATTCGAATGCTGGAAAAAGACATGTTTGGGCTTATGGGAATTAACAGGCCCACTCAAAGCTGACCCAATAACCACTCCCCCTTTCTTTGAACTCTCCCCTTTTTCTCTGGACGACTCCAAAAAAAACCTTTCTGAAATATCAATTTCAGAAGATGAGGTTTCAGAATCAGAACTGTCAGACTTACTTCTGACTTTCTTCTTTTCTAGAACCAATGCTCCATTCTGTACCATATGAAAATTAGGCTTCACCCTAATCTTCTTGGACCACTTACATTTTCCTTTATCAAGACACCTATTCATCAACACCATACTCCTAGTTCTCTTGTTCTTCTTGCTCTGTCCTGTCAACTGACTTCTAGCCGCAAAACCAGACCCTTTCCTCTGACACTTACCCTCTTTGCCCAAGACTTTACCCACTTGGGATGATAATCTCGATAACACCTCACCTACCCCTCTTGGCCAGGAAATTTGAAAAGTTTCCTTCTCCGATGAAGGATTCCGGCCATCTGTTGTAAAGTTCTTTCTTAACGCCAGATGGTTCTTTACCCACTCCACCTCCACCGATTTAGTGTCTTCCTCCAACTTCACCGTGAATGCTCTCTTACCACCAAAAACCTTGATCGAAACACTACAATGATTATTCTGAGGCAGCAACACCAAAATCCTTCCTTTATCTAACAGGACTTTGTCCACCGTTTTGCAATCAACCATAAGAGGTTCCCCTATTTGCCATCCAATCTTCATGAAGAAATCCCGAGACCAACACGAAATAGGAACACCCCAACAGTTAATCCAAACCAACCTAGACTGAGGTACCAACTCATCAGACCATCTGACCATCTGGGAGAAACAGTCCTCCCACAAATGTCTCTCTTTGATGAACTCTTCCCTACGAAGTTCAGAATTAAAACTCCAGACCACACTTTTATCTCCTAGATAAGCTGTAGTGAATTCCCATCCCATCTTTTTCAGCCTGGTGTTCACCCCTTCCACTGCTCAGAATTCTTTCAGTATTCCAATCACACACTTATTGAGCCAAGTTTGATCGTTTAATCTGTAATCCCAAAACATTGACACAATCTTCTCCATCTCCTTCACCTTTTCCTCAATGCCGTTACGATTTGTCTGAGACCCTCTCACTGCTTCCGCAAACGATCGATTAAAGACCGTCTCCCTCCTCCCAAACTCTGCCTTGAATTCTCCTCCAGCCCTGCCTTTCTTACTGTTCTCAACTGATCTGAAAAAACTCTGTTTAGCTTGACCATGATTCCTGTCCTTCCAACCCCTGGTCTCCACCTTCGTATTGATCGGCCAACTATACACATGCATTCCGTTCGTATTTATAGCCACTTTGGATGCTTCCTCTAGAGTCTCAAATCTGACAGATGCAAACTTGCTCCTTCTGAATTCCTTCATTGGTGATAGGAAAATATCCTTAACCTTACCAAAAGGTTTAAACAATCCCCATAAACATTCAATGTCCACCTTGTCGTTGAGATTGTCCACAAAGATAGAAGATAAACTGTCTCTAAAATCTCTGCCATTGACTTTTCCAGGGAACATTGAAATCCTTTCTCTAAAATGCTCTCTAGAATGCATGGTGATAAGTAACGTTATTGTTTTGATTGTGCACAATATCCTATCGAGACCTATATCTTTTTAACTCGCTCATGCAATAAATCAATAGAAATGGTGACCATCATCTTTTATCTTTGAACTCAATTTACATAAAGGGCGATATTATTAGTTATTGACTAGCTCTTTTTATCAGATATATATATATATTAAAAAAAAAAATCAACTTCCTCTTTATCTTTACTTTTTGCCAAATCTATCTTTTATAGATGTAGATAAAGTATTTGATCAATTTTTACTAGTGGTCCTAAAGATTTTAGATACCGGCAGTGATGGTGGAATCATGGAAATCTAGCATAAAACTATTTTTAATTCACAGAGGTATTTTTTTAGTCATTTGGTACTCAACTTTCAAGTGTAGTTTTATGGTGTCTTTTGCATGTTTGGCCGCCACATTTATTATATACCAATACACCTACCAAATATTTGAAATCAAATAAAAAGTCTAGAAAGTATTGAGGGAAATGACAAGACAATTTTGGGTTACCGAAGCCCTAAACTCGTCCATTTACTAGCTAAGCTACGCCCATGGAGACCTTAATTTCCAATTTTTAAAGGATGCTAATAACTCAGACCTGAATTATTGTTTCCATGTTACTTTCTATGGGGCTTATAAGTAATGTGTTTAGCCCATGACTAGTGCCATTAATCGGTTCATTACATAGGACCAAATGTAGGAAAAATAATAATTCCCTAAAATGTTGAAAAAAAAATTTCATCTTATTTTTAAAAAATAACTTAACTTGACAAAAGTACTAATCTATATTTCAAATCCCATCAGGATTCACATAACCTATTCTAACTTGAATTAGGAAATCTAATTTGATTAATATCTATATATATACCTATATAATATAGTAAAATGGTACCTCACCTTAACACGTGTCGCCGTGAGAGAGTTTTGATATTAAATTCTCATATTATTCTCCTTTCTCAATTTTATATTAATACCTATTTAATTGAAGTTTAATTGAATTACAATGAAAGGTCATTCTAACTCTATATATTGAATTCTTTTTATTATTGAAAAAATTAAACTGATTAATAATCCACCTATTTCATTTATCTATAGTTTTATATTTAACTCTTCATTTATTTCAATTAAAACAAAAACCCTTCGTTTTTCCATAGTCACTTTCCAGTATTCAAGGCAGGTCTCTGAAGAGCTCAAACGTCTTTGTTTCACTCACCAGAAAACCCTCCTCTTCCTCATGACCGTAGCCACGAAGCTCCCTCTATGTTATGAGCCCCTGACGGGCCGCTCTCTCACACTAATCAAATCCATTCGGTCATCCTCATTCTTCAGAGGAAATTAATCAAGCGAATTTGAATACTGATAAAAATCCCCAGTTTCGCGTCGCAGCATCATCTTTTATGAAGATTGAAGAAACGAATAATGTTCTGCGGACGTCTTTTCTTGACCCGAGAGAAAGTGGTGTCATTCACTTCGTTAAGTACCATGGCTTGGTCTCGACAACGATCTCATTTTTGTAGCTTTTTCTTTCTGTTTGGTTTAAGGACAGTGTATGAATATCTAGATACTAAAATTCATTGAAATAACTGTTAGTTTTGGCTTGTATTCTCAAATGAACTAATGTGAACCAAACAAAGACTCATCTGATGTGAAGCTTCCTGGAGACGTGGGATACGTTTGGAAGATGGAATGGTGTAGTTTGAGGGAGGTTGAAGATCATGAAGAACTGAATGAGAATTTGTTTCAACGTATGGATCACAGTTTTCTGAGCGATATAATTTAAGGTGACTTGTAACGGTTTAGGAAACGGGTGTACAACCGTTACCCGAATCGTAGTCAATCATAAGCATACATGAAACGAGAAATCTTCAGCAGAAAAGGAAGTAGTTTGTTTCTGGAAGTTCTTATGCTTGAAGGAAAATGATTTACTCCCTACAAGAAGACTTGTCATAAAAGGAAATAGTATTTATGTGAAACAAGTAAGTCTTGTATGTTTAGGAGTAGGATTTCCTTTTATCTTAAACTCCCTGTAACTAGTATAAATAGTCCTAATATTTATGTTATTAGTTTTAAGGCTGTGGAGCAAAAAGAACACCATGTAAACATCAGAGAGTGTAAGTGAGATCTGGGGAGACCCAAGGGAATATCCGAGGAGGGATCCAAGGGAATATCGGTGGATCTAGTTAGAGATCCGTGGGTGATATTTAGGGGAGACCTAGGGGATATTGTGGGGTTCTTGGTGAGGATCTTGTGAGTGGAGTTTGGGTTTGGTGTGAGAGAGAATCCTGGAGTATAAGGTTGTAACAATTTATCATAAGTGGAACTTTCTCTGTCGTCATGACGGCCCGTGGTTTTTTACCCGTTTTGGGTTTTCCACGTATATCTTGTGTTGTGATTGTTTTTTATTCTCTCTCATCTATTTTTCTGCTTATTGACGTTATTATTTGCTATGAGTTATGGGCGTATATTAGGCACGGTAATTCCGCGTTCATCGGTTTATAGAGGATTATCCCCAACAATTGGTATCAGAGCCATATGGTTTTGGCGATGGCGGTGACAAGTCTTTACGGGAGATCGTATGGAGGACTTGGTGGCATTGGGATAATGATGATCATGGTTGCCTAGTATGGTTTAGCAAAGGAGACGTGTCTTGAAGGTGGTATTTAAACTCGGTAGGGTTTGATGAAAGGAAGAATATTGATGGAGGAGAAGTTTGGCTTGTGGTGATAGGTACAAGTCATGGAGATTCAATCTGGGTTACACAAGGAGCTGATTGACTATCAAAAAAAAAAAAAAAACTCTCTGTGGTATGGTATGTGGCTTATCCGGCAAAGCACTCCCAGTTTCTAGTAGCAGTCTTTCACCAGGTATGTGATGTAAGGACGGAAGGTCTTTCACAGGGTTGGGTGATGTAAGGACATGTTTATCCTTTTGGCAGTTTTCCCCACTGGCCATGGAAGAGGATATGTTGCTGCTAGTGGTCCATAATTGTGCACAAGACATTGGTCAGAAAGTGATGCAAGGTGTTTGGTGGACAAAGATGTCGATGGCTGACGAACTCCCTGGAAATCTGACTTGAGGAGTTGCACCACAATTTCAGCAGGTTATTTCGACATGGTGCCGGAACAACGAACACAAAAAAAAAAAAAAAAATTGTGTGAAGAAAAATGTTAGGATGGTTCGTTCCTAAGTGGTTATACCTTATGGTGGGGTATGGTGATTCTCGGTGATGAGAATTGTGGCTGTGGACAAGTTTTTTGAGAATTCTAGCCAAAGGGGAGAATTGTTAGTTTTGGCTTGTATTCTCAAATGAACTAATGTGAACCAAACAAAGACTCATCTGATGTGAAGCTTCCTGGAGACGTGGGATACGTTTGGAAGATGGAATGGTGTAGTTTGAGGGAGGTTGAAGATCATGAAGAACTGAATGAGAATTTGTTTCAACGTATGGATCCCAGTTTTCTGAGCGATATAATTTAAGGTGACTTGTAACGGTTTAGGAAACGGGTGTACAACCGTTACCCGAATCGTAGTCAATCATAAGCATACATGAAACGAGAAATCTTCAGCAGAAAAGGAAGTAGTTTGTTTCTGGAAGTTCTTATGCTTGAAGGAAAATGATTTACTCCCTACAAGAAGACTTGTCATAAAAGGAAATAGTATTTATGTGAAACAAGTAAGTCTTGTATGTTTAGGAGTAGGATTTCCTTTTATCTTAAACTCCCTGTAACTAGTATAAATAGTCCTAATATTTATGTTATTAGTTTTAAGGCTGTGGAGCAAAAAGAACACCATGTAAACATCAGAGAGTGTAAGTGAGATCTGGGGAGACCCAAGGGAATATCCGAGGAGGGATCCAAGGGAATATCGGTGGATCTAGTTAGAGATCCGTGGGTGATATTTAGGGGAGACCTAGGGGATATTGTGGGGTTCTTGGTGAGGATCTTGTGAGTGGAGTTTGGGTTTGGTGTGAGAGAGAATCCTGGAGTATAAGGTTGTAACAATTTATCATAAGTGGAACTTTCTCTGTCGTCCTGACGGCCCGTGGTTTTTTACCCGTTTTGGGTTTTCCACGTATATCTTGTGTTGTGATTGTTTTTTATTCTCTCTCATCTATTTTTCTGCTTATTGACGTTATTATTTGCTATGAGTTATGGGCGTATATTAGGCACGGTAATTCCGCGTTCATCGGTTTATAGAGGATTATCCCCAACAATAACTCTTTCAAATAAAAAACAAAGTCATTGAAATAAAGTAAACACACCGAAATAATATAATAAATATTAGTCTTCCGAGAAATGAAACTTATAAATTTTAGGTAGGCCAACGTTGCCTTTTTTTTTTTTTTTTTTTTTTTTGGTTTCATATTGTATATTGCTTTTGGTATTTTGGTTTTGTTAATTTCATCGGCAACGTTGCAATGTGAATTTAAATGAGCCTATTACTACTTTTATGGTCTAATCTATCTGATTAAGAATTTTAGCACAATAAACTTGCAGTTTCAAAAAAAAAAAAAAAGAAAAGAAAAGAATTTTAGCACAATTGTGTTTCCTCATTTTTTTTAGCAATACAGATATGTATGATTTTTGTTTTTATTGAAAGTAATTTTTACTTTGGTTTTGAGTGGGTGATGATTGAGTGAAGTGAATTTGAATAGGTTGGTAATAGGGACTCTTCAGAACCTAAGGTAACTCCAGAACAAGCTGTGAAGCTGTGCGATAGGAACATTGGCTTTGGGGCTGATGGAGTGATCTTTTCTGTGACCGGAATCAATGGCACAGATTATACCATGAGGATATTTAATTCTGACGGTAACGAGTCAGAGGTTTGGCCCTTTATATAAGCTATATCTTTATATATGTTAATATTACGATTTAACACGTTCTCAATGGTTCTGCTGTGTTGCTATGTAATTCTAATGTGGTACATTGATATAAATCAATATCTTATTTTGAGGGATTTGTATGTTGCAACTAATTTGTCAATTCTAATATTTTTGCCTCCAACATGTGTGACATGCTTTGCCAGATTCATTGCCGAGATTGAAAGTTTACATAAGAGGCAAATGAATTGCTATCACATGATTTTGTATCATAATATCATTACAATAGATGCCTCCCTCACGGCGAAGCTTCTCGGTTAGTCATCTCTCTTATACGAGTTTTTTTTTTGTTTTTTTGATGATGATGATGACTGAATCTGAATCTGTTCTTTTCGAATCTTTGTGCAGAGTAACTTCAACAGGTACTTTACCTCTCTATTTTCATTTTGTGTATGTAATTATATATTACTTGGGTGATGATAACTATAATGAATATATTAACTAAAAATATCATTCCATAGTGAAGCCACATGCCCACAACAACAGCAGGACGTTCACTGCCATTCTTCACACTAAACATGTATGGGTGGTTTTGGCTTCACCTTTGTTTGTAATTTGGTGTTGATTAGATTAGGTGAATTGGGATTAGGAGGTTTTTTTTTTTTTTTCCTTGAGTTTTACTGAAAAAGAGGTGTTTTTTAATTTGGTAAATGTTACCACCATTTTCAATTGATTCTTTGCCAAAAAAAAAAAGCCTCTTTGTTGTAAGACTTAAATAAATAATAAACTCTTCATTTTTCAGTCCATTTTTTTTTTTTTACCTACAAATTTGTTTTATATCCTTTCATAGTTTCGCAAATCGGTTCAATTGGCTTCAACAATAATTGTGCCGAAACGACGTGTTTCCGTGAAACTGATGAATGTGGAGCCAAAGTGAAACTATTCTGCTTGCAGCAACTATGGTTGCTCCTGTTAATATTAAGATAAATTGTTTGTATTTCGAAACCATTTTGTGTCATTATTGTTATTTGTCTAAAATGAATGACAATTGAATTTGTTGTTAATTTGAGTTGTTTTATTGGCAGAAGTGAAGGAGAAAAAGTATAGGTGGAGGACTTCGAGCAGTTGGTGAAGGAGCTTGAACATACTTTGCCTCTTGAAATCATGGTTAAGGCACTTGAAAAATTTGGAAATGACTTTGAGCAGTTGGTGAAAGAGCTTGAACATGGCAACATGCTTTGCCTCTTGAAATCATGGATAAGGTGCTTGAAAAATTTGGAAATGACATCGATATCGCTTTCAGGTAATTGTTTGTAATGTTTTTTATTTTGACAAAGTATTTGCTGTTTTTATTTAGTTGTAGAATGTGATTGATTGTACTGTGAATTAGTACTAGCTACAGGTTAAATTAATTTTCAATTTTGTTATATTATGATAAAAGAAACATATAAGTAGCACAACATGATTGAAAATTTAGACATAATTAATTGGTGCGGTAACCTTTAAATGATATGTTGGTGTAGATTTTGAAAAAAAAATGATTGACAATCTTGGGTGAATCGTGTGATCACGGATTGGTGTCGGTGTTGCATGTTTAGTATCTTAATCATGAGTGCATTTATGGTATTATAATTGAATTGATTATTAAAGAAAGTTAATTTTTGAAGATTCTTTTGTGGAAATGTGTTTTCAAATGACATAGTACTTTATGATGATCATTGTAGTAAAAGTTTGTTGTTTCCATTAATTAAAAAGATTAGGATTTTATCTAAATCCCTTTTCTCAATGTGCATGCACTAGGTTACATGTTAAATTCTCACGCATATTCACCAAATAGGTAGCTTACTCAGGTGTGGATTTTTAGAATTTTGATGTGTTAAATGTTGCACAGATGATAGATCACATAGTTACTAATATAATCTTATTTAGAATAATGAAAATTTTGTATTATGTTGTGGAGCTGAAGATGTGGCTTTAATTGAGTATGCACATCTATCTTGACGAATGATTCAGCTTGGATATTAGAGGTTGAACCAAGAAACATATCAATTATTTGATATAGTTGAGAAACAGATTATTGTGTATATATTTCTAGACTCCGGGATATGAATGTTCCTGTGAATTCATAAAATGGCTCATAGGCCCAAAACGTAAAGCCCAGGCTCATCTTCATTTTGGCCCAAACTTGGGTAGCCCAACAAGAAGGGCAGCAGCATGACTTGGTCGTTTGAAGACCAAGTCAGCCAACAGTTGAAGTTCTTACCCGCTAAACGAGATATTTGGGGAAAGTATCTTCGAGAATCTCGCCCATAACCATATTGTGATGTGATTCGTTTGGTGAAAACGGTAACCTGAAGACTCCTATAAATAGAAAAGCATTTTGCACTATGGGGGAGGTTGAAAAAAAGCATATCAAAGCGTACTTAAACTCTGCTCATTGAGAATCCCGGCCACCGGAAATCATTTGACGATCATTACAACAATTGCTCAGCCCAAAGCATACCTAAGGCTAACGGTTTAACTCCCCCTTTCTCTTTTCTTTTAATTTATCATTTTCTTTTCTGTTCTTATTCTTTTGTAGGTTCAACGTACAAAGCAGTATCTAGTCGATCGACCAAATCTATTTGCAAGGATATTAATCAAGCGACTACATCACATAGACGGTTCAACCCAAGTTGCATTGGGCCCTATCAACACACAACCCGATCCACTTCGATTGTAGGTCGACACCCTACAATGATTACGTTATATTTTTACAATTCCCGCACATCGTGCGGTTTGTAAACTAGTTACAAATTATTATCTTACTGAAACTACACTAATGTAGCCTGAAGGGTGGTAAATCGCTCATTCAATTTTTTTTTTATTATGTAGGGATTTAATTAACCCTAAAAAAAATAAATTAAAATTTAGTGGGTGTAAAGATTCTGGGTGCCGCTACATTCCGATGACATACAAAACACTAGAGAGAGAGAGAGAGAGAGAGAGAGAGAGAGAGAGAGAGAGGTAACGAATTGAAGCATAAGATATTGTTTTGACATGAAGAAGATGAAGAAGGCTAAGTGGTCTGATCTTCCTGAGGATATCTTGAGACTTATAATGGAAAAACTGAGTTGGTCAGAAAGAGTTCCTTTGTGTTTGGTCTGCAAGATTTGGCGTGATTGCATTCGTGAAATCAAGAATACAAAAGAGTTTCTTCCATGGTTGATGTATTACGACAAGGGTCCAAAGGGCAATCTTAGTATTTGCAAGCTTTGCGATCCATCTGCAAAGAGAATTTTTACTGTGAAGGAGACACCAATAGCAAGAAACAGAGATTTACGTGGAGCAGTGCCTCATCAATCAAGACACGGTTGGGTGCTTTTCTCAAAAGGGTTCGATGATCTCGTTATCAAGCACCTTTTCTTTTACAGTCCTTTCACTAATCAAGTTATTGAATTGCCTAAATTGGACAAGATTTACACAGAAGCTTCGTTTTCCCTGAGCCCCACTTGTCCGGATTGTATGGTAATTGCTTTGAGAATTCCAAAAACCGGCGAACTTGAAATCAAAGCATGGCAGCCTGGTTATGAAACCTGGAAGACATTTAAATTCAGTGGTGAATATGACTCTAATAGAACTATAATATCAAAACATATTGCCTATGCGGGCGAGTCTTTCTATTGTATTATCTCAGATTTGGAACATAGCGCGAGAAGGATAGGTGCTTTTAACACAAAGCATCAAGAATGGCAAGAGTTTTCAGGAAGGTTAGCGGTGATCAATAAGGCAAGTGTATATCTGCATGTTGCAATCAATGGAGATCTTCTACTGGTTGGTAACCCAGCACGATCTGGCCGGATCTCTGGGCTCCATAGGTTCGATTTATCGAACAAGAAATGGTTTGTCGTTGAGGACAATACAATCATGGAGAAGCAGGTGACATTTATAGGTGGCACATCATTCTCAGTTCCGGCAATGGGAAACGCTAGACAATCTGCAGGGTTGATTATAGGATCCACTCCAGTAATCCGTTGCTACAACTGTTTTGTTATCTTTCCGCAGCTGCGGTGTCCACCTCCTCAATCTCCCCAGGTTTATGATTGGATCGATGAGAATGATTATAATATCCTGCAAAGGATTTGGATTCAACCTCCATTTTAAATAAATGAATTAAGCATGTATGTGATTTGCTTCAATCTAGTTCACAACCAGTTGATCTCAATAACATTTTGTTACTTGATTGATCTCCTATCAAATTTACAATGTTTTCTAATGATTTCTGAGTTTTGAGATTTTATTACGTAATAGTTCATTTAAGTGACCTTCTGTTTTAGTAATGACATTCATGGATGCTTATATTATTGACATGTAAATGCCGAGCTTCTCAGCAGTCAGCACAAACTTTCTGGCTCAAATACACTTCTTGGGAACAGGCAATTAGTTCTCTGACTTCTCTCTCTCTCTCTCTCCATGTGATGGACTGACGTAGGATCTATATAGAGTGGCATATTTACCCTCTTGAAATTTGTTATGTACCCATAAATCATATATTTTTAAAATTCTAATATTAACCTTAAATAACTTTATTAAAATGATTAATATAAATATATTTCCTGCATCATATTAATAAAATATTTGATATATTTGAATATTTTAACAAAAATTATAATTCGTTACATAAATAAAAATTATAACATCTTTTGATTAAATTATTATTATTCATTACTTAAAATTATAAATTGTAATTAACTGTTCTTATATAAAAAAAATGTTATAAAAAAATTAAGAAGAAAAAACCATTGAATTTAATTAAAATTCTAAACTAATATGGAAAAGTTAAGAGAAAAATATACCCAAAAAAAAAAAGAAAGCAAAACACGTGAACAGTGCAATTTCCCCCTTTTTTTATTGTATTTATTTTCTCTATTTAAATTTATGAAATAAAATTAAAGCAACAAATTATGCCATAAAACTTCTTCTCTATTTCATTTAAAAATAAATAAATAAAAAAAAAACTTCTTCCCTTTTTTTCCCTTAATTATTGTTATTTATTATTTTTTTTTTTCAAAAACTTATAATCTTTTTCCAAAAATTAAGAAAAAAGGTATATTTTGTAATATATGAGGTGTATTTACAAGTTATAACATTTTGAAATTTTTTAGTATGGCGTACATACATACAGTTTTTTAGGGATACAAATATCGTCACTCATTAATATATAATTGGATGGATAGTTGACTGATCATATCACATTATATGTTTTGAATGTGCTGGACAATCGACTAACTATTATCTGATCTGGGTGGTATTGGTATGCCCATCAGTCCCTCACATTTAAAAATTTATTGTTTCCATGTTATTTTCTGTCGGGTTTAATTAAATTAATAATGGGTTTATTATGTAGGGATCTAATTAACGAGTTATAATCCTGTCATTGACCTTGTTTTTCTTAAAGACATTTTGTAACTTGATCTCCAATAAAGCATGTGATTTGCTTCAATCTAGTATTTTTGTTGACGAGAATCAATTCTCAAAGACATTTTGTAACTTGATCTCCAATAAAATTTACCATGTTTGCTGATAATTTCTGAGTTTTTGTGATTTTATTATGCAATAGTTCACTCAAGTGACCTATTTTAATGATGACTTCCTCAGCTGCTAGCTATTACTACATTTGTTTGTTTAATTGTTGATATATAGCTATGTCACACCAATCAGTTGCTAATGTGTTTCTTCCACAATTTGTGTTGCGTTTGAAATTGTTGATTATAATTTAGGGCTCAAATTTTTTATTATTTTTATTATTTTATTATTTTTTATTTTTTATAATTTTTACAAGTAAGATTTCATTGAATTTATTATCCATAAAGGTTATTAGATTTCATCAAACTCCTTACTAAACTAATAAAGTTAAAAGTTAATGTATATACATGTTGAAAGAAGAGCAAATGCTCTTTTACTAGCAGAAACAACCTTATCGAAAATTAACACTCACATCACATGCCGTTAATAAAATTTGGTCAAACTTAAACGTTGAGCAAGTTTGACAGCAAAAATAAGAGTATTTTTGACACTTCAAACATTAAAAAAAAAATGCCAATAAGGACATAGTTCAGCTGGTAGATGAACGAGCTTGGAGCTTGAACAAATAACTCTTAGCCTTCCAGTCAGCGGCTCAAATCCTGCCAATGGTGAAAGTTTTCAAAAAAATAACTGGTCCCAAATTAATAGATATTGTCAAAAAATATAGTCTAGCCTCTTTTTTGTGATCGCGATTACATTTATTTAGGAATTAACCAATCAGTTTGTTATGAATTTATAAAATTAATTCAAAGGATTTTTCTAATGTTAGAGAATAGAGATTCACTGATTTTGAAAAAAATTAGTTTATCTTGAGGAAAAAATAACTAGACATTGAGAAATTTGATTTGATTGATTGTTGACAGGGCCAGTCCTGAGATTTTGGGGGCCTAAGGCGAACTAAAAAATTGAGGCCCTCAAATCCTGACTTTCGGGTTCCATATATATAATACATACAAAATTCTAACAAAACTAAAATAGAAAAACGAAATTCTAATATAATACATACAAAATTCAAGAACAATTCTAGCAATGCATACATAAAAATTCAAGAACAATTTTTTCTATTGGGTAATTGGGTTCCTGAATTCTTACCTCCGGGTTCCATAATACATAATACATACAAAATTCTAACAAAACTTAAAATAGAAAAACGAAAAGAGGTTTTTCGGATTAAAGAAAAAGAAAAAGGAAAAGATATGTTAAATTATCTTCTAAAACAACTACGATTGATTTCAAGAAGAGAGCTTCAAAATTCCAATCCAAGAACAATTACTTTCCTACTAATTCCCAATTTCGTAAGAAGCCAATAATAGAGCTAAGAGCTACCAATTGCCAAAGAAGTAAAGAACCCTAAAAAAATTCGAATATTTGATACAAAGAATTGCAATTTGCAATTTGATATGCTGTGATGGGGTAAACATAATGATTTTGTCTATAAAATAAATAAATAAATATATATATATATATATATATAAAACATAATGATTTTGTTTCTTTAATGGGCATTTTTTTAACAACAAAAACATATGGGCTGTATATAAATATTTCTTTGATGGGCCTCTTAAATAATAACTGACATGTGTGTTGTTTTTTTTTTTTTTAAAAAAAACAAAAAACAAAACTCTACTTGGGCCTAACATAGAATACACATTAAATGAATTTGGGGGCTCTTAGGAAATGGGAGCCCTAGGCGGCCGCCTCGTTGACCTATGCCTAGGGCCAGCCCTGATTGTTGATATGCACACCCCAGATCGAATGCAACGAATTCATTGCACACATCACACATGGTTGGTTTTGCAAGTAACGAGAGAGAATATATCTATGGATTTGGTTAAAATAAAACATTTGATTAATGATGGGTTAATAATTTTTCTTGTGAGGTTTGAATATAAAGTGTTGATTATTATTATTATTTTTTAAGGGGGAATTGCAAAAACATCCCCTAAGATTTGATGAAATTGTATAAATATGACAGATTTGACTATATACGTACAAATTTCCATCAACATTTAAAAATTGTTACACAAACATCCCCTACCATTAGATGGATCCGTTAGTCAATGATCAAACGTGTAAAAAGTCTAAAATACCCCATATTTTTATTTTAAACAAAATAAAAAATTTAAAAATAAGATAAAAAATATTAAAAAATCTTTTAGAAAATATGAATATATCTTAGATCTGAAAGCTGAAAAAAAAAATTCATCTTCAAAAAAAAAAAAAAGTAAAAAAAAAAAAAATTAGTTTGTGCAATTCCCTCTTCATTTTAAATAAATTTAAATTTTAAAATTATTTATTATTAAATTGTTTAAAAATCTATTTTTTTATTTGTAAAAATGATTTTTTTTTTCTATGTTTCAGATTTAAGATACATTCATATTATCTAAAATATTTTTTTTATCTTATTTTTTAGTTTATTTAAAATAAAAATAAAGGGTATTTTAGATATTTTACACTTTTGACCATTGACTAACGAATCTATCTAACGGCAGGGGATGTTTGTGCAACAATTTTCAAATATTGAGGGAAATTTGTGTGTATATGGACAAAACTACCATATATGTGCAATTTCATCAAACCTCGAGGGTGTTTGTGCAACTCCCCCTTTTTTTAAAATAGAAAATCTAAAACCAAATAATTATATATATCTACCATTGCATAACAATTGTCATAAAATTTTTATTTGATATAGTACATACATCTAAAAACAAATTCTTTAATAAATCCAAAACCAAAATGATCGATCTAAATTTTGTTAATATTTCATAAACTATTATTTTTAAACCAAGAAACTATTTTTTTTTTTTTTACTATATTACCATCGTGGGTAAATTGCACAAACTTATTCGGAATAACATCAAGTTTGGTGGTTTAAAAGTCTAAAATACCTTCACCCTTTATTATAGGGAGTCATGTCTGCCCGTGTTACTCTTAAACTAATTAAATTTAATACTATTAAATAATAATAAACTTCTAATAATAATTATAATCATTTTTGGTTTAAAAAATATATAATCAATTATAAAGTTATAATCCACTTCAAAAAATAAATAAATTATAAAGTTATAATGCAAAGTCATACTTTCACTTTCACCATGGAAGCAACAATAAACCTGGATATTTCTTCTTCTCCCCCAAAACACATAATGGTTGGCTTTCGGTGTCTCGTACTCTCATTACAAATTTACAACAATAACAATGGTTGGCTTTTCGCAGTGGTGCAATCATGGACGGACCATCATTGAGGTTAGGGTGGAGCCATTCTAAAAAATAGTTGGAATGTAAAATAAAAATTAAAATTAATAATGAATATATTTCCTAATAAAAAAGGAATTCCTAATAAAAAAGGAAGACGTGTAGAAGTAGTAGGACTAGGAGTACTGTAGGAGGTATTTATATGTTGTGTTTGTGCATACTTTCTTCACGAATCATCAAGTGATGTAACATACTTTATTTTAATTTTCTTTCTTCAATAATTATTTTCTTTTATCCTTTCCAAGATTTACTTAAAATGATCCAATTTCTTTATTAACACTAATAATTGATCTTCCAATAAGTTATGTTTTTTATGAATATTATGAATTTAAACATTTTATTTTATATTGAAATTTTAGGATTACTATAATTTTTAGTTTATAAAATTTTAGGAATAATCTAATTGTCGGTTAATCTAATTTTAAATTAACAAACTAACAATATTGTTTAATGAATTTCTTGTTGTTTTGATTGAAATTTAGAAGCACGCCTTTTAAATTTTTTATTTTATTTATTTATTTAGGTTTTTAATTATAGTAATACTATACAACCCAAATAATTAATCCAAAATTTAACCAAAATAATTACCACATTAATCATGGGATGATGTGGTTAATGAATAAACCACTTGCCACAACATTTGAGTTGGTTTTTCGGTTAATTTTTTTGATTGTCTAGTTGTGAAGTTTCAACTAATGAAGAAGATGAAGATCAACACCAAAAGGTGTTTGGTATAATGTCTCTGTGATGAACACATATCAAAGTATTTGAGAAAGGTTAAAGAAGACATTAATGGAGGAGAAAGTATTTCTATTATCAGGAGATATTTTTACAGAGAAAATGAATTGAATTATCTAAGAGAGAGAGATGCTCTTTATATAGAGACCGAATCACACTAACTCCTCTAACCAAGTTTCCCGCGAATTCCAACAAACTCTAACAAACTTTTTGTTTTGGCTAGCTGGTGACAGCTCAGCTCTTGTAGTTGACATCATCAGATCAGCTCTTGTGTTGATCCAGATGATTGATATTTGATCGTTCATCAAATGGCTTGTAAATTGTCAATCCTGAGTATGCTGAAGAATGCTGATGTACTGAATCAGCTATCATGTGTAGGTCCACATTGTTGCATACTCTCACACTAGCATTAGTTTTTAAATTATTCTTTTGCTTCTATATTTGTTAGTAAATAATAATATAAGGGCTCGTTTGGTGCGCCGCATTATATTGTATTAGGAGTTTAAAATGTATTAGAATAATACAATACAATGTTTGGTTTATTTTGCACTGTTTACTGTATTGTATTAGCTAATACATTTTAATTGGTCTAATACGGTGGATATCGTATTATCTAATACAAAATATAAGGTTGTATTAGTTAATACAGCATAATACAATCTAATACAAAATATCACAAAACACATGATTGTATAAGAATAATACAGTCCAATACAATACAATCCAATTCAATACAGTCCAATATAATCCAATACAATACAATACAACGTACCAAACGAGCCCTAAGTGTTTCTTGTTTCTTGACATGTATAGAAGGTAATAAAATAAGGATTAATTTAATAACTTATTATTATTTTTTTGAAAAATCGTTGAATACAATTTAATTAGTATTTAATTATATTTGCATTTCATGTTTATTTAATAATTTGTTTTTACTTTATTTATTTATTTAATTTTGTTAATGTATTTATTTAGAATATACATTTATTAGGTAAGCCTCGCTACTCTGTCTTATTGACTAGGTGTATATTTATTTATAATCAATACAATTTTCTCGTATTGTCATTAAGAGAAACATTCTAACTTATCATTGTGTTTAATCTTGGTTATGTCCCTGGATACAATGAACATTTTGTTAAGTTGCCCATGTCTGTTCAAGAAATTGATCAATTTTGACCATTGATCATGGGAAATACTTAAAAGCGTTACTTGAGAAGCTAACATCATATTCCGTTACTGAGAATAAAAAAGTAGTGAAAAAACTATGGATGCTAATAAAAAGGATGCTGTAATTTCGGGCTATAACTTGGGAGTCCACTGTCCCATGGAAGAGACTTTACCCGATGTTAATTTTCAAAAGGACATGATTGCTATCCTACTAAATCTCTTATAAATCATAAATTTGAATATAAATTTCAGCAAAAAAGGGGCGAAAAAAAACTGGTGAATTGATCCAAACCGAAACACACCCAAAATTTTTCCTACAATTGAAGATCTAAACGAACGAGAAAGATCGCTGCTTGATATTTTTTTAAGAAAAAAAAAAATCAGAACTTTGATCTAAAGACCCTCAATAACAAAACCCAAATCATAAATTTGAAAATAAAAATTAAACCCACAATTCCATAGTGACCAAGGGAGTGGAGCCGTGGAGGGAGACGCACTTGAGATTTCGGGCCAGTTTGGTATTGCTATAACTTTTATAATAATCACTGTTAACTGTACTGAAGAAATAATCAGCTGTAAAATTAATCAACATATGTTTAGTTAATTATACTTTTAAAACTATTGTATAGCTTAAAAACAGTATACATATGTTTGGTAATTTTATTTCAAAAGTGTTGAAATTAATTACAATGACTAAATAGACATGATTTTATAACCTTGTTTTATTTATTTTTTTAATTAATTATATATATTAAATCAATATTAAAAGTAGAATATTTAAATTTTAAAAAATTCCATTAGAATAATAAAAATATTTTTAAAAGATTTTATAAATCAAATCAATATTTAATTAGAATCTTTAATTTTAAGATGAAATAAGGAATATAAATTATTTTAATTTAGTTTCATAAGGATAATAATGATATTTTAAAAAATTCATTAAATGCTGAAATAGATTATTCCATAACCACTTTCAAAAAGTAACTTTCTACCTACTTCTCAAAATCATTGTCAAAACTTACCAAATTATCAATTAATCACTTTTAGAAGTTTTACCAAACATTATTTTATGTCAAAATTATGGAATAAGCTAATTTTAACTTTTCAAAAGCAATACCAAACTGGCCCGAAACTTCTACAAAGGGTTAATTGCACTAACTTACCCTTACTTTAGTGAATCTAACAATATTTTAAAAAGATACCTTAAACTAACACAAACACCCCTTGCCATCAAGTCAATCTGTTAACTTTAACGGTTGACTAACCTTGATCCGTGGAAAACCAAATATACCATTGACACATCATCTCAAATATAAAATATTTTTAATTAAAAAGTGAAAATCCAAATTTTTTTTTTTTTTTTAAAAAACAAGATAATTGATTTGCGCGGAGGAGCCTCTTCTGCTAACTACAGAAAGTCAATCTCTTCCAGTTGGAAGAGATCGACAATGATCTCTTTTAGTAGGAGGAGATCATCACAGATCTCTTGTTTCCTTTGGTGGTGGAGATCCATCGCCGATAGATTATTATTATTATTATTATTTAATTTTGATTATTTAATTTTTAATTAAAAAATATTTTATATTTGAGATGATGTGATAAGGGTATATTTAGTTTTTTAAAGGTCAAAGTTAGTCAACCATTAAAGTTAACATATTGATTTGATGACAATGGGTTTTTTTATTAATTTATGGCTTCTTTTTAAAATTTTGCTAGATTTAATAAAGTAAAGAGTTAATGCAATTGACCCATCTATAAATTGTCTAGCGTATCACATCACTACATCATCTTGATCGTATAAGAGTATAAGAGTGACCCGTTTTTTCTTGTCTATGAAACCTATTTTTTCGTAACTAGGTGAAATTAACCCATTTTTTTCTTGTTTGTGAAAAAAAGGCTAAACCAGCCTAATCAAAGCAAGAAGGAAATTAAACAATCATTAGTCACCGGCTTCCATGGATATTGCAATGATGGGCGGACTCCATTCTTGGTATATGATGCTAGTGAGGCTATACGAGTTTTATCTTCACGTATGATGTTGAAGGCCATGAAATATATTCCTTATGGGGTTATAGTAGAGGTGGCCACAGTTCTGGTAAACCGTCGGTTTTGTCCACGGTTTAATCAGAACCGGAAGTGCCAAACCGAAACCGGAAATCGGAACCTAAACCGCCGATTTGAAAACTGGTTGGAAACCGGTGGTTCCGGTTTCGGTTTCGGTGGTCTACAAACCGGTCAAAACCGGCGGTTTAAACCGCGGACCCCGGCGGTTTAAACCGCGGACCCCGGCGGTTTAACCGACGGTTTTGTCCGCGGTTTAAACCGCCGGTTTTATTAAAAAATATATATTTTTTAAAAAAATCAACGAATTAGAAGTTGCCACTTGGCACTTTTTTGAAATTTTTTTTTTTTTTTGAAAAACCACCCAAAATCGAAACCGTTCCCAAACTGTCGGTTTCGAAACCGAAACCGCCAAACCGGCAGTTTGAAACCGGTACCAAACCGATGGTTTCGGTTTCGGTTTTAGGTGGCCACCAAACCGAAACCGCCGGTTTCGAACCGAAACCGAACTGTGGCCACCTCTAGGTTATAGGCAGCGGAGAAGTTCTGCCTCAGGCGTTCAAGTGTTCCTGTTCAGAAAATATTATGAGTAAACCTCGTTGTCTTGGTCTGAATTTTTTTGTTAGTGAAGTTATTGTTATCGTTTGATATTGTTGGTGAAGTGAGGTTGTATCATCTTTGAAAATAGTACTGGAGAATTACCCAAACCAGAAAAATTAAGTAGAATATCAACCATTTTATATCTTATCTAAAGGTTTTTTTTTTTTTTCTTTTTCAAATACTTATCTAAAGTAATTGTAATTAAGTTGTTGTTGTCTAATTATATAACGTTAGCATGGGTTGATTGGAAAATGGAGACCGCAATGACACATTGTTCAGAAATATTGGTTCGATTAAGAAAATATTTTGAGCAACTACTAATTCTTCGATATTGTAGCCTGGGATTTTAGTGATATTGTTTACGGATATTATGATACAAAAATGTAAGCAGACAGTTAATAATTACCCAAAATCATGTCTGAATTTTCGAGTCCGATATCATACTTACTGATTTTGTTCAGAGGTAATATCAAAGTCCTATTTAACAGTTTGAATAATTATAGGTTAACGTTGGTTGCTTTGTTCTGACAAGTTGTTTAGCCAAGCCAACACTGCAACACATGCATGTTTTGGACGGGTAAATTTAGTCTACACAAAGTCAAAGGATCAAATTTATTTATTTATTTTGTTCATGAAATAATCTGCTTATAACTTTAACTTAAAAAATAATCTGCTTATAAGATCTGTTAATAGGTGTTTAGTAAATTGACAAAATAATCAACTTAACAACAAACAAATTAAATGTGCTTGGCAAATTTCAATTGATCATGGAAAATGACCAAAATGAACATATATTTTTAAAGGGTAATACTAGACTTCACAATTTTTTTCCCAACTTCTTTCTCAAATGATGTTGACACATGAGGTGTTAAAATATTGTAAATCACAAGAATATATGGTGAGTGATGTGATGTTGACACCTCACGTGCCAACATCATTTGAGAAATAATTTAGAAAGCTTGGTATTACTCATAGTTAAAATATAATATACTTGAATACCTCAATAAAGATTTTATATCTTTTTGTGATTATTTTATTATTATTATTATTATTCTTTCCGGCTTTTTTTTTTTTTTTTTTTTTTTTTTAACAGTTTTTGATTGTTAATTTTTCAGTATTTTTTTTTCCATTTTTAATTAACCATTTAAAAATAAAACTGAAATAAAGGATAGAGTGTTGTAAAAAGAAATTCCTGACTGAGTCAACTCAGGCCCCCTCTCACACAACACAACTGAGTCAACTCAGTCCCCTTCTCCATCAACATACTCAACCGTCAACCTCTACAATTCCCCATTCATCTCTAGCTCCACCGGATTATCCACCAATAACGTCGGCATCCTCCGTCACATCTCGCTGATCTCCTCACCCGCATCATCGATGCAGAATTACTTGAAATTGCGTCATTGACGCACCGATAACCTCTACTCTGGCTCAGGAGTCATATTCAGAAGACAAGCTAACGCATTGCAAGTTTGCAACCGTCCGTTGCAGATTCATTGCATCATGGAAGAGGATGGCTGGAGGAAAATAATAGGCGAAATCATAGATCTACGAAATCTCGCAATCTCATTCCCGAAAGTGAAGGAGGTGAAATGCCTCCTCCATGGACTAAGGAGAATTGGCTTACTCTGGCAATGTCGATCTTGCCAGATGAAGCCAACTCTCCTCAGAAAAATATTTCTGACGGTGGCCACCACCACGATGGCCACCATGATTGTATCTCACCATTATCAAATTATTTAAATATTTAATTAAAAATAATTATATTTTTATTTTGTAGAGTTTAAATTTTAATCACTCACAGTTTTATTTTTTTAAAAAATAATTAATAAACACGAGGGCATTATCGTCTTTTTTTAAATTAGTGAGGGTATTATGGACATTACATAAGTAAAAAGTTTGTTTCTCAAACAATCTGCTCATGTTTAAGCTATGTTTGGGGTTGCCTTATAAAATAAGCTGCTTTTGAGAAACAAATAACTCAAGTTCAGCCAATTTCTCAAAAACTGATTATTGGAGGAGTAAATTGTAAAATAAACTGCTTTTGAGAAATTTGCCAAACACCTTTTTACTCTGAACTTATTATTTCTCAAACAAAAACAACCTCAAACATAGCCTTAGTTGTTTTATTTTTTAGATAATAAGTTAAAATTTATGTCCTTATGACTAGTAAATGCACAAAAGTGAATCACTTTGATGTATTTATTGTTTTAGTTGTTTTACAAGAACTTTATTTACAAGGATTTTTTTGCATATTGATAATAAATAAACTTTATGCATCAATGGACTCCACAATCATAGCTTGAAATAACGACATCCTCTTTGTTAGCATCCAAAGCTCTTTCGTAGTTTTTTATTTTATTTTATTCTCAGCAATGGAAGATTAACGCTTTTAAGTAGTTCCCATGATCATTAGTCAAAATCTGATCAATTTCTAGAACAGACACTAGCAACTCAACAAAATGTTCATTACACCATTGCGAAATCATCTCTCAGCAAGGTGTTATGAGTGAGAACGGTATATGTGAGGATTTGTTAGGTTTGAGAGCATTTTCGTTTGCCTTCATTTAGCCATTTTGGAATCTAATAGTCAAGTACGAATGTTTTTGATAAGCTTATATCAACACATTTTTGAACCATGGAATTGGCGACTCTCATATATATGTCTCACTTGGTCTCTAGTAGAATGTTTTATTTTAGAATTAATTTGAATGTCAAATAAAGTCTACAGATTACATTAGTTTAAGTAGACATTTTTATTGGATATATATTGAAATATATATATATATATATGAGATTGTCAATTATATAACATCTTTCACTTAAAGAATCGATAAGTTAACCGATGACCAATGTAATCTCAGCAATGTGTCCCTTCTTATTGTCATCAACTAAGGCTATGTTTGAGATTGCTTAAACTTAAAAAATAATCACTTATATCATAATCTATGACCCATGAAGTGTTTGGTAAACATTCCAAAATCAACTTGCTCCTCCAATAATCAACTTTTAAGAAGTTGGTTGAGGGTAGCTTTTGGAAGTTGCTTATGGGAGAAGCTAGCTTCTTATTATTGGAATGTCTATAATACCCCTACCATTTTAATATAAAAACAATAATACCCTTTCATTTAATAGTGATAATTTTTTAATTAATAATAATTTAAAAAATTAGAAAATAATTTGTTTTAAGATTGTACAGTGGCCACCACTGCTCACTGGTGGGGCCACCACTGCTCACTGGTGGGGCCACCACCAATGATGGAGGTTGGAGGTTGGAGGACGACCGGTTACATCCAATGGCGTCGAAGTCGTCGGAGGAAGCCGGTCCTCCAGAAGTGGAGGAGGCAAAGGCCGATTATGTTGATTCCGTCATGATTTACCACCCATCTGCTCTTTGCAATCCACGTCTCTGTTGCCAACCCTATCGCGTTTCCGACGCAAAGGTCGGTTCTTCTCCGGCGATGGATGAAGGAGGAAGCCTCCTCCATTTTTTCGACTGGTTTCAAGAGGAATGTCGCGATTTCAATCGTGAAAACTCGGCGGCGAGAGAAGAGTTCGGCATTCATGCGACGGAGGTTAGGGACGCACTTGAGGTGGAGAATCTGGTGGACCGGTAGACGGAGCGGAATCAGAGAGGTTGATGGAGGAAGATGATGATTTAAGATCTGGAGCTATTGAGACAATAATGAACAAGTTGACTCAGAACGAGTCGTCTCAGTTCATTTTTTTTTTAATTTGACTGTGATTTTTTTAAATTTTTATTAATTTAAAATAAATTTGAAAAGTCTTGAAAGTTGAAACCCTAAAATATATAATAACCATTTGATAAAATGGAATATATATATATATATATAAAGCTGGAAAAAAGAGAGAAAAAGGGAAAAATATATATAATAAACAAAGCTGGAATTTTTTTTTTTTTAAATATATTACATTTTAACAATCATGCCCATTTTTGTCATTTTTCATAATCAATTAAAGTTTACCAAACACTTTTTCCTTTCTTTTTTCTTAAGTTAATTATTTATAAAGTCAATTTACCAAACACCTATAAAATTATCTTGTAAGCTGATTATTTGTTAAGTTAAGCTATAAGCTGATTATTTGTTAAGCAAATCAATCTCAAACATAGCCTAAGGGGGGTGTATTGGATTAGGATTTTAATAGACAATTTTTGGGTGCAAGGATTTTATGGATTTGCAAGATTATTAGGATTATTAGGATTGTTAGGATTATACTTTTAGGATTATTAGGATTATATGGACTAGACTTTTAGGATTCTGAAAGAGTCTTTAGACTTTATTTATAGACTATTAGGATTATCTAGATTTTATTTCTAGACTTTTTGGACTCTTAAAAATATAGACTTTCAAGAGTCAATTGTAGTATTCAATTTTCTCTCCAAGTTCCAGTGTTCTATAATCTTATTAAGGGTACTCATTGAACAACAAAAATTGAATGAGAAACACGTATAAGCTATGAAGAGAAGTAATAAAATTTTGAAATACCACCAACCAACACATAACCTTTAACTGATTCATATGGTGCAGAAAATGTCACCATATGAAATAAATATAATAATCAACAACCTATCCCCCACTACCTCACCATAAATGACATGAAATAGGGAAATAAAATAGCTTGAACACTGAAGTATTTCTGTTTGGCTTGTTGGACTTCATTAATTCATATGTTATCAAACTCCAATATTCACTGCTCTTTAATCTTTTTTTTTTCTCTAGTGGTGTGTACAGTGTACGTCCACCTTTCATGTTAGTGATAGATGATTCAAGTCCAGTGAGATAAGTTGATATACAGATGTTGAGGACCTTGATTAGGATCCAACAACAAGCCCTAACTTGTACCCAAAGTTAGATAGATTTGAATCAAACTACTCACAGAATTAAGCGATTGATTCTGTAGAATCAGATAACAGAATTTACCTAACCCTAGCCCAAGCTATTCTAAGCAATTAACTGAGAAAAGCCGAATTCAAAAGAAACAAGAGGAACCCTAACTGGGTCAATTTTATTGATGAAACATTCAAAAGATACCAACCCTAAAAAATAATAGTTCTATTTATACTAGAATTAATCTTCTATCCTAACTATGACAGGATTAGTCTAAGATAGGAAAATAGTCTAAAACATAAATAAAACAATATAATTAAAATAAAAATAAAAGAAATAGTCCAAAGTCCTTTTCCAAAACAGATTCAATTTCCTTATAATTTAGGAACCCAAATTGTGCCTCTCGTCATTCAAACTGCTACCATCAATCTGCGGTCTGGACCGCCGTTCCACAATTCTTTTAGATTTTCTAACGGTCTCAACATTCCCCCGCTCTTCAAGAATGCCCTTGTCCTCAAGGAAAAAATCTGGAAAACGTTCTACCATCTCATCATAATCTTCCCAAGTAGCCTCTTCTGAAGGGACCCCTTGCCATTGAACCAAAACCTACCACACCTTTGTCATACCACGTCCCTTCTTCCAATTGCGATATCGGAGAGCTATTATAGGCCGTATCAACAAGTTACCCTCTGTATCAAACGCCGGTAAATCACTTGAAATGAGACTCGGGTTTCCCACTCTCTTTTTCAACACGGTAACATGGAACCCTGGATGCAATCTAGAAGTAGACGGCAACTCCAACTTATAAGCCACCTCACCTATCCGCTCTAACACCTTAAAAGGCCCATAATACCGTTGCGACAATTTCACATTGAACTTTTTCTTTAGAGATTTCTGCTGGTACGGTTGGCGTTTGAGATACACGAAATCTCCGGGTTCAAAAGATACGTCTCTTCTGCCTTGGTCATAATACTTCTTCATTCTCCCCTGAGCCTTCTCAAGCTCCTTCTTTACCTTAGCTACAACCTCATCTCTAGCCATCAACTCTCTCTCGACTTCTTCGTTTCGAGCCGTTCCTTTTTCATAAGTGCTTAGCATCGGTGGCGGTCGCCCATACATTACTTCAAATGGACTCATGTTAATTGAAGCATGATGTGACGTGTTGTACCAGTACTCAGCCCATGAAATGTACTCTTTCCATCTCTTTTGCTCCTCATGACAATAGCACCTTAGGTACTGCTCAAGAGTTCGATTCACCACCTCTGTATGTCCATCAGTCTGCGGATGATATGAGGAACTTGCCTTCAACTTGCTGCCCTGCAAAGTAAATAATTCCTACAAAAAAGAACTCATAAATAATCTCCCTCGACCAGTCACGATACTCCTCGGAATCCCATGCAATTTCACCACATTATCTACAAACGCCTTAGCCACACTACTAGCGGTGAAAGGATGTCTAAGCGGAATAAAATGGGCACCCTTGCTCAACCTATCCACCACGACCAGAATTGACTCGTAACCACCGCTACTAGGCAGCCCCTCTACAAAGTCCATGGTTAAGTCCTCCCAAATTTTCTCCGGTATCGATAATGGTTGCAACAACCCCATAGGGCGCCTCTGGTCATACTTCACCTTCTGACAAATATCGCACTCGACCACCAATTTCTTCACTTCATTTTTAAGGCCTTCCCAATAGAAAAAATGTTTGATCCTCACATAAGTGCGCAACCACCCTGAATGACCTCCTTCTTTGATATTGTGGAAATGAGATAAAATCTCCTCTCTCAACCCTGGTACTCTCGGTACATAAACATAGTTTTTGTAGTACAATAACCCATTTTTATAGCGAAATCTCTCTACACCACCCTTGTGGTCCTCCAACTTCTTACAAATATCCACGGTTCGAGCATCAAATTGCATGGCCTCTTTAATTCGATCCCAAACACGCCATTCGACCCCACTAAGTGCCAATAATCCTGCCTCATCGTCTGCATATATAGACCACAATATTGAACTGCCCTCTTTTCTGGATAAGGCATCAACTACTTTGTTTTCCCTACTAGGTTGGTAGATAATATCGTACTCAAACCCAAGAAGCTTAACTAAAAACTTCTGCTGCTCCGGGGTCACAATTTTCTGCTCTAACAAGTGCCTCAAAGCTTGTTGATCAGTGATAATGGTGAATTTCCTGCCCAATAAATAAGGTCTCCACACCTTTATCGCGTGCACCACTGCTAACATCTCCCTAGCATAAGTACTCCAAGCCTTCTTCATTGGCCCTAAAGCCTTAGAAACAAACACCAAATGCCTCTTCTCTTGTACCAAGACTGCCCCGATCCCTTCTCCACTCGCATCGGTATAGACCTCGAATGGCTTTTCAAAATCGGGCAAAACCAACACAGGGGTTTGTGTCATGGCCCTCTTCAAATCTTCGAAAGCTTTCTTTGCTTCTTCCGTCCACTCAAAACTGTCTTTCTTCAACATAGCAGTCAAGGGTTTTGCAATCAGCCCATAATTCTTCACAAACCTCTGGTAGTAACCTGTTAACCCCAGAAACCCTCTCAAAGTCGATACATCTTTTGGCAACGGCCAGTCTACCATAGCTTCAATCTTTCTTGGGTCAATCTTCACCCCCGCACCTGAAATTATGTGCCCAAGATACTGCAGTTCCTCCTGTACAAAATCACATTTTGACATTTTAATAAAAAAATGATGCTGCTCTAGTATCCCTAATACCAACTCCAATTGCTCTAGATGCTCCTCCATTGATTTTGAATAAACCAATATATCGTCAAAGAATACTAGCACAAACTTCCTCAGGTAAGGTCTGAAAATAGAATTCATGGCTGCCTAGAATGTAGAAGGTGCGTTGCAAAGCCCAAATGGCATCACCCGATACTCATATAACCCCGAATGAGTCCGAAAGGCTGTTTTGTGCACATCCTCCTCCTTCATCTGAATTTGGTGGAACCCAGCTCGCAAATCTAGTTTGGTGAACACACACGCCCCGTGTAACTCATCTAACATTTCATCAACCGTCGAAATTGGAAATCGGTCATTCACAGTTGCCTCATTTAAAGCCCGATAGTCGGTACAAAATCTCCAAGTCCCATCTTTTTTCCTTACCAATAACACCGGAGACGAAAACAGACTTTGACTCTGCCTGATCAATCCATTCTTCAACATCTCCTCTACTTGTCTCTCAATCTCATCTTTCTGGAAATGAGCATACCTATATGGAGGCACATTGACCGGTTTCGCCTCATCTTTCAAAGTAATGCGGTGATCACAATGACGGGGGGGTGGTAAGCTAGTTGGCACCTCCAGAACTTGTCGATGATTTGCCACTACCTTACGTACCTTCTCGGGCAGCTGTTGTAATTCGTCTTGCAACTCATTTGTATTCTTTTTCTCGCCTTTCCCCTCCTGTCGGTCTCCATCATTTACTACTGCAAAGCATTGGGCGCCCCCTTTGCAAAGCCTCTCTATCATCTGAGCTTCACATTGTTTAATTTCTTTAAGAGGCAAAGCAGCCCATGTTCTTTTTCTTCCGCCCAATTTGAATTCCATTGTCATGGCATCAAAATCTGTAACCACCTTACCGATACTCTTCAACCAAGCGTTGCCTAACACCACATCTACTCCCACTAGCGATAACATATGCAAATCAGCAGTAATCCTGACTCCTTGCACATTCATCTTCACCTCATGAACCACTTCCTCACACTTAAGTTTTTCCCCATTAGTCACCTTCACATCAAACGGTTCTATGGCAGCCCCTCGCAGTCCAATCTTCCTTACGATATTCGCGTTGATGAAATTGTGAGAGGAACTAGAATCTACCAGCATCGAAACCTCGAACTTACCAACTCATGCCATGAGCCTCATAGTGGATGGTTTCGAAACCCCAGTCATGGCATTTAAAGATAACTCGGCTTCACAATTATTTTCTCCCAATTCAGCCACCCTCAACTCTCCCTCATCACTAGTGGCTTCCTCATTATTGATAACATCATTATCTGAATCACTTGAGTCAATGATCATAAATACCTTCCCAGTTCGGCACCGATGGTCTTTGTTCTATTTCTCTCCGCATTTGAAGCACATACCCTTTTTGATTCTCTCTTGAACATCTTCCTTTGTCAGTTTTTTTACGTCTTTGCTTTCCTTCTTAGAACTGTCCTCAATAGCTCATTTTCCCCTCCAAGAATCTTTGCTTGACTCTGGTTTAAAATTTTTACTCCCAGAACTCTCCTTAAACGGCTTCTTGTCACTGTAGTAACTATCCTCTAAAATCTCTGCCATCCTCATTGCTTCGGTCAATCTTTGAGGTCGCTTCAGTTTCATCTCCCTCGCTAACCACGGCTTCAACTCTTCAATAAATGTCCCCAATAATGACTCCTCTGACCATGCCCTGACCAGAATCTGTAATCGGCGAAACTCCTCAATATATACCGAAACCTTTCCTTCCTGTTTGAGCTTGGTCAACTGACCATGATGATTGACAACCGGTGATGGTCCCCATTGAGTCAAAAATTCTCGCTCGAAAGCCGTCCACCCCATTTGTCTACCATCTTGCTCATATTGAGCTTTGATCCATCTCCACCAACTATTAGCCTTTCCATCAAGGTAGATGCATGCAGTAGAAACCCGATTAGCCCTTGCCACTTCGTAAACCTGAAAGTAGTGCTCCACCTTGTCCAACCACTCATGTGGATCTCCACCATTAAAATGCGGAAAATCGACCTTCGGCTTTCTAGGGCCCCGACTATGGTGCCTTTCTCTCCGCATATCACCTTCATATTCTACGGCATCTCTCCACGGTTCCCTTCGTTGCCCATAAATTGGCCTTCGACTGTGAGGTCTCCTATCAAATCTCGCATCTTCATCAGATCCATCATCAATCTTTCCTTCAGAAACCTCGTTATGCAACCAACGCTCCACCATTAATGGCCCACGTTCCACACGTCCTCCTCGTTTAAACCCTTCATGATTTCCAGTCACTTTGGGCTCGTCTACCTCACCTGACGAGAATTCTGCCTCACGCCATGAACTACGTGATCTCTGTCCGTTCCCTTGAGTCCGTCTGCCTATCGTTTCCTTTCCCTTGTTGTCAGCCAACTGTCGTTCAAGTCTCTCGATTGCATCATTGTTTGGCCTAGTCAGATGCGCTATGGATGTCGTTAGTTCCGATAGGGACTTGAAAATCCGATCTTGATTCTCCTCCAAGGCTTCAAACCGTTGCTTGTTAGTCTTCGATCCACTCCCTTGAATAATAGAATCCTCCCTAGATCCCATGGTCTTGAATAATAGAAACCGCTTTTTTTTTTTTTTTTTTTTTTTTTTTTTTTTGTAGGCCACCGAATTCTCTCAATGAAAGCACCAAATTGTTGAGGACCTTGATTAGGATCTAACAACAAGCCCTAACTTGTACCCAAAGTTAGATAGATTTGAATCAAACTACTCACAAAATTAAGCGATTGATTCTGTAAAATCAGATAACAGAATTTACCTAACCCTAGCCCAAGCTATTCTAAGCAATTAACTGAGAAAAGCCAAATTCAAAAGAAACAAGAGGAACCCTAACTGGGTCAATTTTATTGATGAAACATTCAAAAGATACCAACCCTAAAAAACAATAGTTCTATTTATACTAGAATTAATCTTCTATCCTAACTATGATAGGATTAGTCTAAAATAGGAAAATAGTATAAAACATAAATAAAACAATATAACTAAAATAAAAATAAAAGAAATAGTCTAAAGTCCTTTTCCAAAACAGATTCAATTTCCTTATAATTTAGGAACCCAAATTGTGCCTCTCGTCATTCAAACTGCTACCATCAATCTGCGGTCTGGACCGCCGTTCCACAATTCTTTTAGATTTTCTAACAGTCTCAACAACAGACTATGTATGCATTGGTAAAATTTGGGCGGTTGGGGCATGACAAGAATTTTTTTAATATACATGTAAATAACAAAAAAATTGATATATAAGATTTAATTATACATATTTAAAAGAAAAAAAAAAAAACTCAAAACGGTCAACTAGTGCTTGCTCTTGACAGGTTTCGGCATACCCTTCTGTTATCGGATTTCAAAAAAAAAAAGCATGTATCTAAATTTTATAGAAGTATGGTTTTATGCGAGACTTATATCTTTTTAACTCACTCAGGCAATAAATCAATAGAAATGGTAACCATCTTTTTTTATCTTTGAACTCAATCTTCACAAAGGGTGATATTATCAGTAATAGACCAGCTTTTTTATTTTATTTTATTTTTTATTTTTTATCAAGTGTATATATATATAAATCAACTCCCTCTTTATATTTACTTTTTGCTAAATCCATTTTTTATAGACGTGGATAATGCATTTGATCAATTTTTACTAATAATCCTAAAGATTTTACATACCAGTGGTGGTGTTGGGATTGTGGAAATCTAGCATAAAAACTATTTTTGATTTATAGAGACATTTTATCAGTCATTTGGTATTCGACTTTCAAGTGTATTTTTATGTTGTCTTTTGCATGTTTGGTCGCCACATTTATTATATACCAATACACCCACCAAATATCTGAAATAAAATAAAAAGTCTGGAAAGTATTGAGAGAGAGGACAAGACAATTTTAGGTTAAAGCTATTTATAAATATCACTAAAAAGTCTAGAAAATTCATTTTGTCATAAAATCCTAAAAATCTTAATCTCAATCCAATACCAGCAGACAATTTGCTGCCTCTTAAAAGTCTAGATCTAATACCACAAGACAATATGGACTTTTAAAAAAAATCTTAAAAGTCTAGATCCAATACCACAACACAATATGGACTTTTAAAAAAAATCTTAAAAGTCTTGATCGAATACCACCGGACTTATCTAACTTGTTAAAAAGTCTCAATCCAATACCACTAGACTTTTACTTCCCCAAATTGTCTAATAAAATCTTGAACCAATACACCCCCCTTAATGATTAACAAATATACGGTAATTAACTAATTACTAATTAGACCCAATTTAGCTGACCAATTATCATTTGCATTTATATTTTTTGGATAACATGCTAAGGAACGAGGAAGATGGAATGGCTTCATTCTAAATTTTTATTTATTTGTTTAATATAATTTTCTTTTATTTTTAAATATATCTTAAAACTTAATTGAGGAGTGCTAAAATCACTCTCTCAACTTACTCTTCCAATCCACCCCATCTTCTTCTTTTGACACTTGTCCATTATTTAGTTTTTTGAAATAAATTTTAGAACTATTATTATTGAATTGTTTTTATATGTTATTTACGATTCAAACCATCATATTTTTCCAAATTGTCCTTTTTCTTTACACCTAATTGTCATAGTCCTTTTATTAAATATTAGTATTATTATTATTTTATATCTCTTTTTTATTTTCTAAAATATCATAACAAATATGATTTATATTTGAAAAATTATCGTTTTTGTCTATATTATTATAAGTTCATTATATTTTATAAAGTGATTATTTTTACGCAATTTGAAAAATATAGTTAAAAAAAATTAAAAATCATTAATAATATCAAAACCCAAATATACTAAAAAAACACAAGATGCCAATGTTTATTGTATTTTAATAACTTAAATATTGTTAATAATATATTTGCTATTTTTTTTAAAAATAAATATAAATAAATTTAATAAATATTATTCAACCCATTTTACCTTTGAAGATTTTTGCTCAAATATTTGGAAATGACAATTTGGTGTAAAAAAAAGGACAATTTGGGAAGATGTGGATGATTTAAATTTTAAATAACATGCAAAAAATAATTCATTAATGATGACTCCAAAATTTATTTCTAAAAGTCAAAATAGGACAAGTGTCAAAAGGAGAATAGATAGTGGGTTGGGAGAGTGAGTTGAGAGAGTGTATCTAGCACTCCTCAACTTAATTTAGTTTTATATTAATTGAAAATCTGGACCGTTCATTATTAAAGTTTTACATCTGGATCGTTCATCATCCTAACCCTCTCTTTTAAGCTTTTTCAACAGGGGCGATTTGGACTTTTTATCCCCAAAATGGTCAACCGAATCTTTAACTGTTGTTGACCGACTTGAGGTTATGTTTGTGTAATTAAGACCAAAGATTGAATATTAAGCCTTTTGACCATACTTTAGGGTAATTTGTGCAAGTTGCCCTTTCACTTTCAATTTAACACTGTTAACAGCTCTGCGTATAACAGAGCTCTCTGCATTTCAGAAAATAACAAAAACTCGATGATTCCATCTGCAGCAGCACAGCAAAACCCTAACCCTAACCCTAATTTAGCTACGAATCAATCTGATTTCTCAACAACTCTCTCTTCTCTCAAAACCATCATCTCTCTCTGTCACCAAACCCTTCAAAACCCTCAATTTCTCCTTCCAAATCCCCGAAATGACCATTTTGTCCCCTGCCCTTACAATCCCCACCATCTCATGCCCCCAGAGTCCCTCTTCCTCCACACTCTCCGCTGCCCATCTCCTCTCTGCATCGACCCGCCAAATTACCAAACTACCCTCAACTCTTCTCCTTATTCGCACCACCAAAAAACCAACTTCACCGTCCAAGATTTCAATGAAGAACTCTGCTTTTCCATAAATGATTGCTTTTCCAATTCTGTGTCTTCTAGCTTCTTTTATCAGGATTGCCCAGCTGTTGTTTCGTTGTCAGATGTTGATGCTAGCAGCGGTAGTAAGAAGACTTTCACTTTACCTGGTTTTTTATCTATTGAATGTGCTAATGTTGTTTGCTGTAATGAGAGAGATGCTAATAGGAAGCTCGAGGGTTTTGACAAAGTAGAGTTTAGGATTTTAGGTTCTGATTTGTGGTTTATTAGGAGAGAAATTGAGGCTTGGAATGATTATGAGTATGTGACTATGTATTCTTTCAATGTTGTTTACGCAATTTTGGGGTTAAAAATGGTGAAAGAGAGTGATTTGAACAAATGGGTGGTTGTTAATTCGCCTCGATTTGGTGTTGCGATTGATGTTTATGTGAGGGATTATATATTTGTGCTTGTTGGTTTGTGTCTGAAAGCTGTTATAAAGGAAGCTTTGGGGTTTGTTGAGTTGGCAAACGGGCAAGAAGTGGGGAGGGGTTTAAAGAGTATGAGTTTTAAGTGTCCTTTGCTGACTCAAGCTTTGATGTGGTTAGGTTCACAGCTTTCTGTTTTATATGGGCAAGTGAATGGAAAATTGTTTGCTATTAACATTTTTAAGCATTGTATATTAGAAAGTGCGTCAAGGTTGTTATTTTCATCGGAGCAGAATTTGACCGAGTCTTTTCATTTGAAAAGAGGTGATAAGAGTTTACATGCTAACCACAATGATACTTTGGATGTGAAAGTTGAAGAGCCATTTGAAAGCAGAGCCGATTGTAGAGAAGATAAAAGTGTGGGTGAAACTGTTCATAGCAAGGTGATTTTTGTGTCCCAAGTCGCAGCAGCGATTGCAGCACTGCATGAGCGATCATGGCTAGGAGAAAAGATTAGAGGATTAAGGGTTTCTCAACCACTTACGAGTTATCAGCGGTTTGTTATTGCCACCATTTTTTTTTGTGTTGTTGTTGCTAATGCTCGTTGTTGACATGTACTGTGGTTCATTATATTATTTGAAGTATGTGATAACTTGAATAGCTAGTTGAATGATTTCTAGAATCTCGAATTTATCATTTATGCCGCTAAGGAAATTTTATTATCCCATGGAATTCGCTACAAAGTGTCTTACTTATGATGTTCTGACCCCATTGAAATTCATTTTGATGACATCTGTGATGTTCTTTATGATGATATGCTCTTTTAACATAATGTGCTATCTTCAATTTTAGTATCTGATAGAATTTTCCTTGATCTGCAGAATGGCTGAGCATGCATATGTGTCAAATAGAGCTGATGAGGAGAGGAACAAACGTCCTAACTTTAGACCTATAATTGAGCATGATGGGCTTCCCCTGCAACGATCATCTAACCAGGTATTTAGGTTTCTTATACTCCCAAAATGTTTTGATAGTTGCATATATTTTTGTATTGAAATTTGGATCATGGTCTGGAAAACTAATTGCTATTCTGAGATGTCACCATCAAATCATCAATGATAGTAGATGGTTAGCCTTCACCTAGGCAAAAATTCAGGTAATTGAAATTTGGTAGCATCATATGTTATAACACGTAAAAATGATTTAATTTTTATATGAGCAAATGATTCGTTGGGTCTACATGTATTGTATTTTCTTTGCTGTGTGTATATGTTGATTTGTATCATTATTGATGGACATAGGTGGCTTTTATGAACAAAGAATTTGTTTTAGACTTAGATATGGTGGTAATGGCCTGGAGAGTTGTCTGCAGTTCTTACTTGGGTGAAATTAAGCTCTTTAGCAAACATAACAATAAATATTTTTTGATTATTAGGAAACAAATAAGAATAAGACAAGAGAGGAACTATTGGCTGAAGAAAGGGATTACAAACGCCGAAGAATGTCGTATCGCGGGAAGAAGGTGAAGCGCACCACTTTACAGGTACAAAGCTGGTTTTGAAGTTGTAAATGTTTTCTTTTGACTACATTGTCTATTTTATATTGTCAGATGTGCTATCTAATTGATAAAATCCTAGCTGATCAAATGTGTGTGTTCAATGCCAACTGTTTCTTTCTCTTCAAATTTTCCCATTTGATATTTGAATGTATGTTGTATTTATAAATAATTTTTCGAGTGTCCTCAAATTGTTTCTATGTCATTAATACTATATTGAAATTCTCATTTATGTTCATATGATACTTCATTTTTCTGACTATATGAACTTTATCATTTACACACAAACATGTGTGCGTGCAATCATTGTGAATTTGTGATGATTCTTTAATACTACACACATTTATGAGCACTCATTTTATATTCTTATATTATATCATTCATGTTAAAAAATGTTATGGACTTGAGCATGCTTACGTGTTGAAGGTAATCGAGATTCCTCATCTGCCCTCATTTAGTGTTTGATCTAATTTGCCTCATTTCCCCAAGAGGTTCCTTGATGTGAATTGTTTTTTGTGTTGATAGGTAATCATATGGATAATAAAATATTTAAACTTGTAAAATAAAACCTGTTGACGGCGATTTTTGGATTGACTCAGTCAACAATAATATGTTACTCAAAACGAATGAATAAAGAAAATAAATCAATGCATGCAGGACAGATTTTACGTGGAAAACCCTTGAATGGGAAAAAAACCACGGTGCCCCTTAAGGGCGAGAGAATTCACTATGAATTACTTATGATTTACACACTCAAATCTCTCATACAATAGCCTGATTACTCTCTCTCTAATCTCGAACCCCTTTTCATGGGGTTTTAGGTTCTATTTATATGGGCTCCCCCTAGGGTTTCCGGCTTATCTGCCGTGTTGATAGGGGACTCCCTATTTTGTGTTGTATAAGGAGTCTAGAGTCGGCAAATAACTTCTTTAGGGTTTGTTTCCTGTTTGGACTCTTCCTTTTTTGAAGAAGATTCGTATCTTGTTTGGAATAGGATTTAGTCCTTGTGTCTTGACTAGATTTGATCCCTGTTTTGACGTGGAAATATACTTGGAATTGGATTACCCTTTCTGGCTGTGTATTTTTGGCGAACACCTTTAGACTGGCGAGCGCATTTCGTCTCTTCATTGGGTAAACAGTTGTGGCGAACACTCCTTTTCTTTGAATCGGCGAACGTGCCTACTGGCATTCCTTTTGACTGATTTCTTCTTGCTGACGAGTCAATGGATGACGTGTCTATGTTTTAATTGTTTCTATGCTGACGTGTCCTTTCATCAAATTTATACCTACAACAAAACCTTTCTGTTGAACTGCCACATTCTTGAACTTGGATAAATATGTGATAAATCTTTTGAGAGAAGCTTATGAAAGATTCTACCAATTGGACAAGTATTTGTAGTCATAATATTCATGTTTCTTAAGCCTTATTGTTTTCAATTGCAGTTCATTTTTTGGCACATGGCTTTTTAAAAAAAGAATATCAATCCATTTTTGTGTTTCACAGGTTATGAGGGATATAATAGAGGGATACATGGACGAAATCAAGCAAGCTGGAGGAATTGGGTGTTTTGAGAAGGGAGATGAAGAGGGGGAAATGTTTTCATCTGAACTCTCTGCACATGATCTGGATGCTGATGATCATAGAAAAATCAATAGTGATTCATTTGAAGCAACTAGAGCTAGAGATGGTCCAAATTATAATAGGAAACAATCTTGGTATGATTATGATTTTAAATCAACATCAGTCGAGGATGCTTTGCCTAGAGATCGTAAGCAATCAAGACAGAGTCTTCATGGGAACCGTGAACATTTAGAAGTTCACAGAAGTAGTATTGATGGAGAAACGCATGGTGGAGAGTATTATTCCAGCAGCTCTGAAAGACGCAGAAGTCATGATAAGTCACATGAGCGGAGCAATCATCATAGGGGGCGTGAAGATGTGGAATTGACTAGAAGGCGTGAAGATGTGGAATTGACTAGAACTAAGCATGATGAGACCAAAAGGCCATCATCTAGCAGGTCCAACTACCGAGATTATAGATCATCTTATTCTGTATCGAATTCTCGTCAAAAAAACAGACGTGATCACAGTACTGACCCTCATGTATCAAATGCATTCGAGGATAGATATGATCCTTCAGAATCCCATGATTGGTACGAAGATGATGTCGTGAATGGAAACAACTATGTCAGACCAGAATAATTCTGTGAATTAATAGCAGCTGTTCTGCAGAAGTGCATTATCCCCCTTTAATGTGATAAATTCTCTGCAGTTTTATTATGTGGGGTAAGTCATACAAGCTGTACTTAATCTTAAATATGGTTTTAATTAAAAGTTAATCAAAATGAAGTTTTGATTTTTGACATGATTTATTCCCACAACTTTGCAGTAGGAAGTCATCAGGCTTCAGCACCCTTTTCCTACACCTGTATCCTTCTTTTGTATCCTTAATATATTGTGTTGTTTGCTGCTCAGCTTCTTATTATCTGGGTAATTTATTTAATAATTTTTTTTGTTTATTCCTCCTTTTCCATGCTAGATAACGACACAAGAGTCTCCTGTAAAAGTTAATGATCTTCATTCTTCATCGTTATGAAGTTCATCATTATAACCCTGTTAGGAATTAAGAGGATTATATTATGAATGAATTTGCATTTCATGTCATCAGCATCACGTTCCACCACCCACAGTATATCACATGATTTTCTTTTAAGATATTTATGTTTGAACCCTCATCTATCATGAGATTAGTCATAACCTAGACGAAGGCTGAAGTGAGTAGGACATAAGTAATTTAACATTGCAGACTAGCTGGCTCATTTACATTGTATTGATATTTATGTTAATTGCTTTCACTTTATATTTTGAAAGCAAATAAGCTGCATGTTATATGTTGCTGGATTCTGGTTGAAAGCTGTGATTGCCCATTTGCCCTGTCCTAACCATTTTAATCCTATTTTACTATTTCTTGTAGTTACTAGTTAGTATGGTAGTGAACTAGTGATTTCTATTATCTGTTATTCAGCTGTTAAAACTTGTGGATAAAATAACATACAAATCCTCACTGGAGGATAGCATTGTCATCAGATACGAAGGTAAAGTTGTAGGAGATGCTAATGTGCACACAAGTCCCAAGTTTTTATTGGTTTGCTGTTGGGGATTTTACACCGCCTGTAAGGCTGTAAGCCGGATACTGACAAGCTTCATCCCTGGTTTGACATCCAAGTCACTTGCTTAAATGTGATATTTACTTGTAATTTGTATGTATGTATATCATTAATCATTATTGAAGATGCCTTTGTGATTTGAATTTGCTTATAGCTTATGTTGCTGCTTGTAGATTACACTTATGAAAAACAAAAGATCATTGTTTCTACGAGAGAATAAGTTCCGTTTCATTCTTATCAGGGTTCATCATGGATGGATGCAGAGAGTGAGATCAAGTTTGATGAGAAAATATACTGTGTTTTTGTTTTTTTGATACTAGAAAATATGCTGTGTTACTGCAGAATGGTACAGAAACCAGAGTAACAGTTGTGCTTTGGCATCATTAGTATATTCATAACTATCTTTTGTAAGTTAAATGAATTTGTTCTATTATTATGGAAGCTGTGTATTAATATGAGTTTTTTTCTCTGGTAGACATATAATTGTGAGCATACTTAATTACTTATAACACACTTATTCAACTTATCACTTTTTATAAGAAAAAGTAATGCAATTGAGTCAAATAATGCTTACATGGTAAAAAGTGATGAGATAGATAAGTGTGCTATAAGTATGCTCACAGTTATATGCCTACCAGAGAAAAACTCATATTAATATCAAATAGTTATAGATATATTGTTTGTACGCACCTCGGCTTTGGATCAAATATTTCTTTCTCAAATCATCATGTTGCAATGACTAGATACTTGTATGCTTTATTATCAACAGATAATCTTCTTGGAAACACTTCCCATTCTTGATGCTTTATGTTAAAACTTAAAAGCACCCGTCTTCCCATCATCGAAAGACTCACTGTATAGTAGGCCACTTGTGATATATTATGAGGATCATATGTACCTATGAACTTAAAATTTCTTCCAGGTTTCATGGCTAGGCAGCCATGTTTTGATTTCAAGTTCCCCGGATTGTCCAATTTTCAAAGCAATTACCATACTATCCGGAGAAGTGGGGCTCAAGGAAAATGAAGCTTTTTCGTAAATCTTCCTCAATTTAGGCAATTCAGTAGCTTGATTAGTGAAGGAACGGTAAAAGAAAAGGCGTATGATTCTGAGACTATAAGGAACTCTTTAATACAGTCTTGAGAATTTTACTAATAAGGCACTCCACTCCTTCACAATATAAATTTTCTTTGCAGATGGATCACACAGATTGCAAATACCAGGATCGCCAAATTGATCTTTGTCATAATACATTAACCATGGATGAAACTCTCGTGTATTGATTTCACGAATGCGACCATGCCAACAGTTTTTCCATTATAAGTTTCACAATATCATCTGGAAGATCAGACAACATAGCCTTCTTCATCTTCTTCTGCACTCTCTTCTCTCACGGAAACTCTTCCATCCAAAACCTATCCTCCATACATTGAAGGGCATTTTTGGCTAGAATGTGAGCAACCCCGTTTGCCTGCCTAGGAGTGAAACCAACACTCAACCCACCCATCTCAGCCGAAATGTTCTTAATATCAGTTAAGATAAATCTTTATACACCATAATTTAATTTGTAATTTTCAGGGTTAATTTCTTTTTCTTTTTGAAAGATTTTTAGGGTTAATTAAATCCCTACGTAATGCATTATAATGAACCCAATGAACACACTATGATGGGTTGGATACATTACTTGTAAGCCCAATAGACAATAACATCAAAACAAATAAGTGTGACTAATCCCACCCTCAAAAAGATACAATTATCGATCATGATTTTTTTTGAAATCGTAACAATATTTAGAAGTGAGTTTTAAAATAAAACATTGTGAATATTTAACCGAAAAAACTTATCGTAAATGGTATTAGCAAGTGGGTATTAAGACAACTTCATGAATATTTAATCAAAAAAGCTTATCAAAAATGATGTTATAAAGTGATACAATTTACTTTCACTATCTTATCATGACATTATCTTACTAATAGTTTAGTAGCTATTAATTGAAGAGTTTATATGATTGTGTCCATGATCACTAGCTACATAATTATATGCCCACACTAATAACAATTTTAAAATTTAATTTTATTCCATGATATATTGGAGGAAACCAGACCACTTGTGAAGTAACAGAGAAACTGCTTTTGAGAAGATGATTAAAGGTATGGTTATTGATGAGTTGTTGGCTATACCCTTGCAATTCTCTCTAAGCATGAAAATGCTGTTCTACGCCTAGGGAGAAGAGGTTCTATGTCTTGCTTGCTCAAGATCATAAGGCTAGGAGAACGATACTCAACGGAAGAAAAATTTTATCGAATTTTGCATGATATGTGCTCAAATGATGCCACAAAATAAGGTGCTATCAAGGAAGATGAAGAGATTAATGCTACAATTGGTGGACTTTCAGAGACAAGAATTTAAGGGCCAAGAGGGAGGCTAATGACATCTCCAGAAGGTTAGCCAACCTTCATAGAATGCATGAAAAGCTTCTTTAAGTTAACAATCACAGTAGTGATTGTAGGTAGATATGTACTTACACACTCCTCATTCGCTACCAATTTATATAAATTTTACTCTTATACTCAATTTTGGCAAGTCTTGACTCATTTCAAATTTATACACTAGCAAAGATTATTGAATTTTTAACTCTAATCATCAAGAATGAATTTTCTTTACAATATTAGTTTTTAAAATTTGGAAACCATTGAGGCTTGTTCTTTTTTACCATCGTATGGAAATATCAAGTATTTTAAGTCCCGGTATTTAGGCTACTAAGTTTGGACCAATTAGATTTTTTATAATTTCTTGGGAATGTTGAGCATCGAAAGGAAAAAGTCTTTTTGATGTGGCAAGTTTCGAGTCTTTGCAGAAAAAATAGGCATTCAACAGCTCTCATGATAATTAATTAAGGCGTGTTTATCTCTCAAATTGTCCGCAATGTGATTTTGCTGTGCTTTTGTAATAAAACCTTGAGCCAAATTCAACATTTGGTAATGAAATTAGCAGTTGAACAAATGAGATTGATCATGAATTCATGATATATATTCGTAAAGGTTGATCCTGCTCATCCTTTTCTTAATTGATTAGAGACAACCCAGAATTATTTTATCGTTACAATCCTACATATAGAAGCTGATGGAAGAAATATGTTCAATTGTATATTGATAGTAGGTATCGTGGGATACATATACAGCACAAGTAATAGTTCAAGTGAACTAAAAGACTACAAGATAAATACAAGAAAATAATATAACAGAGATACAAACTAGCTAACGTAACAGAGATATAAACCAAAACAAACACATTATCCTTTATCCTTTACACGCCCCTGCAAGATAGTGGGTATTTCAGACACACTAATCTTGGAACGTAACAAGCAGAACCGTGACTTGGAGAGAGGCTTGGTAAGAGAGTCAGCCAGTTGATCAGCAGAAGACATGCGAAATTCTGAGGTGATTACTTTGAACCTTTTCCCGAACAAAATGAAAATCAATAGCAATGTGTTTCATTCGGGAGTGAAAGACCGGATTGGAACAAAGGTACGTTGCACCAATGTTGTCACAGTAAATCGTTGGTGGAGAAAAGGAAGAAATGAGCAACTCATGCAGAAGAGACGATAGCCAGAGAGCCTCAGAGGCAGCGGAGGCAACAGCCCTGTATTCAGCCTCAGTTGACGAACGAGCAATGGAGCGTTGCTTGCGAGAACACCAAGAAATGGCATTCGAGCCAAGGAAGGCAACATAGGCACTGGTGGAGGAACGGTCATCCTGATTGCCCGCCCAATCGGCGTCAGAGAAAACATGGAGTGAAAGAGGAGAATCACGGCGCAGAAGGAGACCGTGGCTTAGTGTACCCCGCAAGTATCGTAGGAGACGTTTAGCAAGAGACCGGTGACCAGTTGTTGGGCGATGCATGAACTGAGCAAGTTTATTAACTGCGAAAGCAATGTCAGGGCGCTTAAAAGACAGATATTGAAGAGCACCAATCACCTGACGATATTCAGTAGCATCCGTGAGAGAGGTACCATCCAGAAGACGAAGTGAATGATCCGTGGGAAGGGGAGTGGCGGTCGGTTTGGCATCACTCATCTTGGTCCGATGGAGGAGATCAACGATATACTTTTGCTGCGAAAGAAACAAACCTTGAGTGCAAGAATGAACCTCCACGCCAAGGAAGAATGACAAGGAACCAAGGTCCTTGATGGAGAAGCGACGAGCAAGGGTGAGCACGAACTCATTAACCAAAGAGATGTCACTGCCCGTGAGGATTATATCATCGACATATACCAGCAGAAAAAGGGTGCAGCTGTTAGAATTAAAGATGAACAAAGACGTGTCAGAGTGAGAGTTAACAAACCCACTGTGAAGAAGAAACTGACGGAGCTCGTTGTACCACGCCCGAGGGGCCTGTTTGAGACCGTAAATTGCTTTCTTCAGGTGACAAACATGGGATGGATAAGCGGGGTCTGCAAACCCCGGAGGTTGAGCCATAAACACGTCTTCAGAGAGATGGCCGTGAAGAAACGCATTATTCACGTCCAGTTGACGAAGAGGCCAACCCCGTGAGACCGCAATGCATAATAGAACACGAATGGTGGTGGTTTTAACCACCGGACTAAAGGTATCAGTGTAGTCAAGGCCAGGACGTTGATGGAACCCCTTGGCTACCAAGCGAGCTTTGTGCCTGGAAATAGACCCATCCGGAGAACGCTTCGTAGGGAACACCCATTTGCACCCAACAACATTGTGAGACGAGTGAGGTGGAACCAACTCCCATGTTTCATTTCGAATAAGCGCATCAAACTCTTCAGACATAGCACATCGCCATTCAGGAGACTTCATTGCCTGAGATACACAAGAGGGCTCGGTTTGAGCAGCTGAGGGGAGAACGCCGAAAAGAGACAGCTTCTGCAGCGGCTTGTGAATATTATTCTTCGATCTGGTGATCATTAGGTGACCAGAAGAAGCAACAAGATCAGTACCAGGCACACAAGAGGGCTGTTCGGCAGAAGGAACAGGTGGCGGACAGGCAGGAGCTGGAACTGGTTGCAGGAGAACAGGGCACGGAGGCGACAGAGAAGCTGGCGCAGGTGGCACTGGATCAGGTGGAGGAATGCAGTGAGCTGCCGAGTGGTGGGAGGAAGACGGTGGCGCGACCTGGGCTCCGGAAACCTGGTCTGAAGTCGACTGTGGGGACCCATGCTCAGCTGACCTGGGAGAAGAGTTAGCATGGAAGAGTGGAACATTGACAGCCGAAGGAAAATCAGGCAGCCAAGAACCGGAAGTAACAGGGTCAGGACGAGGAAGATGTTGGTGAAGGGTAGCAAAGGGAAACACTGTTTCAACAAAGGTGACATGCCGAGAGACAAAAATACGATCATTCGCTACATCTAGACAGTGATAAGCACTCTGAGACAGTGAGTAGCCAATAAAAACATAAGATTTGGAGCGGGGCTCAAGTTTGTGACGATTGTATGGTTTGATCCAAGGATAACAGAGACATCCAAACACACGAAGTTTGTCATAAGACGGACGAGCACCAAATATTTTTTCAAACGGGGAGACGAAGTCTAGAAGTGGTGTGGGCATCCTATTGATTAAGTAGACAGCTGTTGTGACAGCATATGACCAGAATGTGAGAGGAAGAGAGGCATGAGAGAGAAGAGAAAGACTCGTCTCTACAATATGCCGATGACGACGCTCAGAAACACCATTGTGCTCTGGCGTGTGAGGAGGAGTGGTGAAGTGAGAAATGCCATGACTGGCTAGTGTGTGTCGCAGGGCAATGTATTCACCACCGTTATCACTATAAAAGGATTTGATAGAATGACCAAAAAAATTTTCAACCAAAGATTTGAAGCGAATAAAAACGACATGAACATCCGATTTATTTCGTAAAGGATACAACCACAAGTATTTGGTAAAGTGATCAATAAACAATACATAATACTTGAAACCGTCTCTAGAAACAATCGGGGAACTCCAAACATCAGAATAAATAACCTCTAGAGGCCTAGAACTAGTAACACTCGAAGTTGCAAAAGGCAACTTGTGTGTTTTATTACATTTGCATGCGACACAAGGATCACTGGACATATTGGAAGAAGCAACAGGTAAAGAAAAAGTAGAGACTAGCTTAGAAACAATTTTCGACGACGGGTGACCTAAACGGTGATGCCAATCGGACAGAGAGGCTTTAGTGCTTGAAAAAGCAATGATGGGAATGGACGTAGGCTGAGCATGAGATGGCCATTCATAGACTCCATTCCTAGTCCGTCCTTGCAAAAGACGCGCCCCCGTGCGAAGATCCTTCACAACAAACGAAAGGGGTGAAAACTCAACAGCAACCTGATTAGAAACACAAAACTTGGATACAGAAATTAAATTCTGCTTCATATGAGGCACACACAATACATCTGAAAGTAAAAATGAGGAAGAGGGGGTAGGTAATTCGAGAGATCCAGTATGTGTGATGTGCAAACCTGAGCCATCGCCGATCATGATATCATCAGAACCAGTATAGGGAGAATGGAGGGACAGATTTTGCAAGTCAGCTGTGACATGATGCGACGCACCAGAGTCGAGTAACCAATCAGAGGTGGAAGGAGATGGAGCAGCAAAATTGGCCCGAGGCTGCCACTGTCGTGGCTGTTGCTCTGCAGGAGAACGAGGCTGTGTGGGCGCAAAAGAGAAGGTGGAGCAGCGCTTGGCCGTGTGCCCCTGAACACCACACAATTGACAGAAGCCACGGTAAGGCTTGGGCTGGTAGGACTGATTCGGAGAGCCCCTTTGAGCGGAATTCATGGGCAGATTGTTGACCGGCCTGGTGGGAGGAGAGGGCTGCTGGAAATTTCTGTTGGAGTAGGATCGATTATTACCTGATTGATGGCCATTCTGGTTAGGCCGAGCAGCAAAATTTGCAGTGATAGGAAGCTTAGGAGCCTTTGCAATTTCATGCTTCAGAACGGCCTCAAAATTAATCAATTTTTCATGTAATTCTTCAAAAGAAATGGCGGAGTCACGGGCACGAACAGCGGAGGAGATGTCTTTGAACTCATCACCAAGACCATTCAATATTTTCACCGTTAAGTCCTCAGAATTTTCCGGAGCGTCAAGCATTGCGAGTTCATCAGCAACGCCTTTGACATGTTGCAGATACTCAGTAACGGATTGTGTGCCTTTCGTTACATTGGAGAGAACACTCTTGAGATGCATAATGTGACCTCTGGAAGGTTTGGCATATGTATTAGCAAGGGCAGACCATGCGTCATGAGCAGTGCTTGCCGACGCAATAAAGGGGATAATAGATGGAGATATAGATCCGATAATAGCATTCAGCAAAAGTTGGTCCTGTCTTGTCCAGATATAGTGAGCAGGGTTTGGTGTAGAAATTCCATCGGTAGTGATAGTGGCTGATGGACATGGACGCTTGCCATCAACAAAACCCATGAGGTCGAATCCGACGAGAAGCGTGTGAAACTGCAGCTTCCAGGACCGGTAATTCGTTGCTGTTAATTTCAAGGGAGCTTGAGCTGATACATTAATGGAGATTATGGTATTTGATGAGGACGTGATGTCATGAGAAGAGGAGGATGAGGAGATGACCGTGACTGAGTTTGAGGAAGAAGAAGCAGAGGTGGCCATTGTTGGATCGATTGACTCTTTGAGTTGTTAGGGCTCTGATACCATATAGAAGCTGATGGAAGAAATATGTTCAATTGTATATTGATAGTAGGTATCGTGGGATACATATACAGCACAAGTAATAGTTCAAGTGAACTAAAAGACTACAAGATAAATACAAGAAAATAATATAACAGAGATACAAACTAGCTAACGTAACAGAGATATAAACCAAAACAAACACATTATCCTTTATCCTTTACACTACAAACAATTTCTTTGTTACAATAAATCATATCAAGGATTACCACTACAATGAATAACATATAAATGGCAATTAATATCATAAGTTTCGTTGGTTGCTTCAAACATTTCTCCCCTAATTGCTATCCCATCAGAACTTCTTCTGAAGAGATTTCACAACATTCTGGTCCAACTGAAAGGCCTTGGAGAGAACATCAGGATTAATGGCCGGATTCGATCCGAAGATGGCGTTTGCTATTGTGATGGTACCAGGATTCTGGCTGCTCAAAGCAGTTAGGGCAACTGCCTTGGTTTTTCCTATGTTAAAATGGAAGTGAATGAGCCCAGCTGGAAATACAAACACATCACCCTTGTTCAGTACCTTGGTGAAGAGTTTATTTTCAGGGTTTGATGTGACAAAACCAACATAAAGAGTCCCCTCTTGGACTACCAGAATCCCAGTGGCTCTAGGGTGAATGTTGGGTGGGTTCAAGCCACCATATGGTGCGTAATCGATACGTGCTAGGGAAATGCCAAGAGTGTTGAGTCCTGGAATTTGGGCTACATTTACGGGAGTCACTATTGAACCAACTTGATTTTCTGTGTTTCTGGGAATGTTGAGCCCTGAAAAGAAGAAGTCATTTGGTGTGGCAAGCTTTGGGTCCTTGCAGAACTTCCCATTCACAAACACTGCACAGAAAAATGAAATAGATGCTTACATAGAAAGAAAATTTGTAATATGTCATGTTGTCGTGCATAAAATTTGTATGATTTTTACATAGACAGAAAATACTTACCACCATTCTTGGTGTCATTAATGGCAACACAAAAATCCTGAAGAGGGCTAGGGTCGGAGGCTGAGGCCAAGGAGGAAGCCAAAGCCAAGAAGACAAAAGCTACAAGAAAGTGAACAGCTTTCATGGTTGTGATTGTTTAACTGTGTTATTATGGCAAACAAGCTTATTTATAGACGGAGTTTATTGAACCAGTCTTTGCTAGCAGACATGAAAAGCTTGCCAAGTCTCAAATTTGTTAAATATTATCCATGATCTATTCCCATAATGAACCATTCTACAGCAGCCAGAAAAATATATTATTTATATATAGAAAAATATTTTTTCACCTTCAAATTTTTGACACGGAAGTGGTCTCATGATTAATTCAATATTTCCATTGACTGAAACAACAATATCTAAATAGTGTGTATAGGATATATGTAGATTTTTTTTTTTTAAAACGGCAATCTTTGTTAAACCAAAGCCAAACAAACAAACAAACGCAAGAGGCCAACACAAAAACAAACACCAGAACAAAACCAACCAGACTGTACAAACAAACCCGCCAAAATCAGAGGAAAAGACCTGAAAACAGAGACCCAGCCAGGAATCTAAAACACACTCCAAACAACATTTTTCCCTTCCATAGCAGAACCCATCTTTGCCAAGCAATCGGCAACCGAGTTTGAGGCTATAGGAGTGTAGCTCACGTATGTATTGCCTAAGAAACGAAGCTTCGAGCGGATATCATAGATCACATTCACAAGAGACAAATTACCAAAATCTTTGTCATTCACCCAAGAGATCGCCACCCTTGAGTCACTTTCGATACAAATTGTCCTTCCCCCAAGCGAAGCTTTCCACACACACAAGAAGCAAGCTTTATGAATCATCAATAATTCAGCTGTGGAGGCATCCACGTTCCCCTCAAAAGCCAAAAACGAACACAAAACCACCCCTTTTGAGTTTTGCAGAACACCCCCAATCCCTGCCCTCCCCAACTCCCCTCTTACCGAGCCATCAACATTGAATTTCAGAGCCTCATGATACGACTGAATTTGAAAAGAAGAAGAAGGGAAAAGGAAAGACAGAGAAGTGAGCAGAGAAAGATAAATCAGGGAGATAATATTTTGGTTTAATATTCGTTGATCATTTTATTTAATCCAACAAGCCATAAACAGGCTTCAGATAAAACTACCAGACGTGAAACAAGGAGAGCAGCTAACATGATCCAAAAGACTCCTAGCTAATTTATTCTTCTCTAACTATTCAAATTCAAACTAATGATTAACCAAATCCAACTAATCCCACCAACTGATTCGATCAAATCCCTCCTTGCATGGCTCACATGCACATGCATGTCTACCCAGCATAATTAGCACATATCATTCCTTCTCCCATAAATCATCCTTGTCCTCAAGGATGAAGCCCGTTGGTGGTTGGCCTGGGGTTGGGAAATCTTCAATCATGAAGAATTGAGGCCGTTGGCAACGGTGATCAGGAATGAATTTCTCGTTGCAATAATAGCATAATCCCTTTTCCTTCCATTCTTTGGCTTCTTGTCCCGAGAGACGACGAATGGGAATTGTTGAGGGGGGTGATTGTTGAGCCGGTGGAGATCCGAGAATGCCGGCCGCTAGGTTTGGATTGGTGCCTTTGGATGGTGTGGCAGGCTAGGATCGAAAGGAGGTAATGGTCTTTGTTTGTAAAGAATTACGCTCTTCAATCAAACGGGCTACACCAATGGCATCTTGTAGGGACTTTGGTTGCTTCACTTTTACGTTGAGACGGATCTCATCTCGAAGTCCTGCAACAAAGCAACAAATTAAAAAAGTTTTAGGCAAGCCGTCGACCCGGTGAGAGAGCTTCTCGAATTCCTCTTGATAAGCTGCAACCGACGACACCTGTTTGAGCCGCGTAAGCGCTTCGGAGGGATCCTCATTATCTGTAGGACCGAATCGAAGCAAGATGGCCTGAGTAAATTCTGCCCAAGTCAGCGGTCTTTTAAATTTCGCCAACCAGTGGTGCCATTGAAGGGCAATCCCCTCCAAGTGAAAAGAGGCCAGTTGCACTTGTTGATCCGCTACCACACTTTTGAAGTCGAAATACTGCTTGGCTTTGAAGACCCATCCCATTGGGTCCTCGACTCTGAATTTAGGAAACGATAACTTGAGATGGTGGTTGTTCCGGTAGGTTGTGGTGCTGCTGGAGTGATTGGTTTGAGAGCTGGAGGCCCCCAGTTGGACCATATGGTGTGATGATTCGCCTGGCGCAAACAGATTGGTGTCACCATTGGTGGTGGTCGGTTTATGTAAGGCTCATATGGCCTGTAATTCTGCCAACATAGCTTGTAAGGAAGCATGAATTTGGTCGAAGTTTGACTCATGTCTCGCTAGAGTCTCGTTCACCTCGTTACGAAACTCGGTGTTAGAGTTATTCCGTGTATCCAATGAATCGAACGGCTTTGATACCACTTGATACGATTGAATTTGAAAAGAAGAAGAAGGGAAAAGGAAAGACAGAGAAATGAGCAGAGAAAGATAAATCAGGGAGATAATATTTTGGTTTAATATTCGATGATCATTTTATTTAATCCAACAAGCCATAAATAGGCTTCAGATAAAACTACCAGACGTGGAACAAGGAGAGCAGCTAACATGATCCAAAAGACTCCTAGCTAATTTATTCTTTTCTAACTATTCAAATTAAAACTAATGATTAACCAAATCCAACTAATCCCACCAATTGATTCAATCAAATCCCTCCTTGCATGGCTCACATGCACATGCATGTGTACCCAACATAATTAGCACATATCACCTCATTAAGAAGGGGAACCAAAGCCTTAACTTTGTTTGCCTTCACAGGTTTTTCTTCAAAGCAACAGAACTCCAAGTTCTCCACAATGACCATGATCGGCTCCACAGAACCCTTACCAAGATGTTTGAACCACCAAACCACCCTAAACCTCACCAAATCTATGAACACAGCTAACTCAGCAGAAATAACTATGTCAGACCAGAATAATTCTGTGAATTAATAGCAGCTGTTCTGCATAAGTGCATTATCCCTTTTAATGTGATAAATTCTCCGCAGTTTTACTATGTGGGGTAAGTCATACAAGCTGCCTTTCACTATATGGTGCTGGATTCTAGTTGAAAGCTGTGACTACTATTTTAATCCTATTTTACTATTTCTTGTAGTTACTAGTTAGTATGGTTGTGAACTAGTGATTTCTATTATCTGTTATTCTGCTGTTAAATAACATACAAATCCTCACTTGAGGATAGCAAGGCAGCCATGCATGGTCATCGGATACGAAGGTAAAGTTGTTGGAGATGCTAATGTGCACACAAGTCCCAAGTTTTTATCGGTTTGCTGTTGGGTGCCTTTCAAACTTCATTATAAGCCATTCCTTTTGGGATTTTACACCGCCTGTAAGGCTGTAAACCTGATACTGACAAGCTTCATCCATGGTTTGACATCCACCGTCACTTGCATAAATATGATATTTACTTGTATGCATATAGTTATTGAAGATGCCTTTGTGATTTGAATTTGCTTATAGCTTATGTTGCTGCTTGTAGATTACACTTACGAAAAGCAAAAGATCACTGTTTCTACGAGAGAAAATAAGTTCCGTTTCATTCTTATCAGGGTTCATCATGGAAGGATGCAGAGAGTGAGAATAAGTTCGATGAGAAAATATGCTGTGTTACTGAAGAATGTTACAGAAACTAGAGTAACAGTTGTGCTTTGGCATCATTAGTATTCATAACTATCTCTTGTAAGTTAAAAGAATTTGTTCTACTGTTATGGAAGCAGTGTGTATTAACATCAATTAGTTATAGATTTATTGTTTGTAAACACCTCGGCTTTGGATAAAATATTTCTTCCTCGATCATCATGTCACAACGACTAGATACTTTATTATACATTGGTAATCTTCCTGAAAACACTGAAAGAATGAGATAAAACTAAGAAGAAGTGAAAGTAATGAACAACAATCACCAGGTGTTTGTAGAAAGTTTTCTGAGAGAAAATGAGAAAACAAAGATGGCCATTGAAAGCTCTCTTGAGCTTCTTTTCTGAATTTTATTGAACTGAAAAGTGTATTCAAGAATACAGTGAACACCTATATTTATACAACGATTTTTTACCAGAATAAATAACTAACTTGCCACATCATCTTTGACCACTTGACTTCTTAACAAACCTTATCATTTCTAACTAACTTTCTAACTAATCTTTGATCTTTGCTTCAACATTCTGCTTCTTAGTTGATCATGGCATTCGAGTCTGATCAGCTCTTTTATCAGTTGTTTCACATGATGCAAATCCAGTGTAGTAACATTGACTGTCATTCAGCTGATCAGACCTCATTGCCTCTTCCTGTGAGCAAGTTTCTTCCTTTGAGCAGATATGAGCTCTTTGTGACTTGCTATGAGTTGAACTTTGATCTAGAGATTCATTATCTAACAAACACTTCCCAGTCTTGATGCTTTATTTTAAAAGCATGCCATCATAGAAAGACTCACTTGTGAATTGTGATATACTATAAGGATCTATGTACCCATGAATTTAAAATTTAAAATTTATTCCAGGTTTTGGCCAAGTTGCCATGTTTTGATTTCAAGTTCCCCGGATTGTCCAATTTTCAAAGCAATTACCATACAATCTGGAGAAGTGGGGCTCAAGGAAAACGAAGTTTTTCGTAAATCTTCCTCGATTTAGGCAATTCAATAGCTTGATTAGTGAAGGGACGGTAAAAGAAAAGGTGTTTAATTCTGGAAGATCAGACCACTCAGCCTTCTTCATCTTCTTCTGCACTCTCTTCTCTATTTTCTATAGCTTCATCCGCCCTCTCTCTTTAATCTCTATACACCATAATTTAATTTGTAATATTCAGTGTTAATTTCTTTTTCTATTTCTTTTTGAAAGATTTTTAGGTTTAACTAATTAACCCATTGAAGACTTTATGATGGGCTGGATACATTACTTATAAGCCCAACAGACAATAACATCAAAACAAATAAGTGTGACTAATCCCACCCTCAAAAAGGTACAATTATCGATCATGATCCTTTTTGAAATCGTAATAGATATTTGCAAGTGAGTTTTAAAATAAAACATTTTGAATATTTAACCGAAAAAACTTATCGTGAATGATATTAGCAAGTGGGTATTAAGACAACTTCATGAACGTTTAATCAAAAAAACTTATCAAAAATGATATTATAAAGTGATTTTTAACTACCCATCAATTCATCGAGATGCAATTTTAAATAATCTATCTCATCATTAATGAGTACATGTTTTGGACAAATAATTTCATGAATTTCTTGTTGACTTAACCAACACATCATGTAGGACAAGTTTTAGAAAAATTATTCAATGAATTTCATGCTTACAATTTACCTTCACTATCTTATCATGACATTATCTTACTAATAGTTTAGTAGCTATTAATTGAAGAGTTTATATGATTGTGTCCATGATCACTAGCTACATAATTATATGCCCACACTAATAACAATTTTAAAATTTAATTTTATTCCATAATATATTGGAGGAAACCAGACCACTTGTGAAGTAACAGAGAAACTGCTTTTGAGAAGGATGATTAAAGGTATGATTATTGATGAGTTGTTGGCTATACCCTTGCAATTCTCTCTAAGCATGAAAATGCTGTTCTATGCCTAGGGAGAAGAGGTTCTATGTCTTGCTTGCTCAAGATCATAAGGCTAGTAGAATAATACTCAACGGAAGAAAATTTTTATCGAATTTTGCATGATATGTACTCAAATGATGCCACAAAATAAGGTGCTATCAAGGAAGATGAAGAGATTAATGCTACAATTGGTGGACTTTCAGAGACAAGAATTTAAGGGCCAAGAGAGAGGCTAATGACATCTCCAGAAGGTTAGCCAACCTTCATAGAATGCATGAAAAGCTTCTTTAAGTTAACAATCACAGTAGTGATTGTAGGTAGATATGTACGTACACACTCCTCATTCGCTACCAATTTTTATAAATTTTACTCTTATACTCAATTTTGGCAAGTCTTGACTCATTTCAAACTTGTACACTAGCAAAGATTATTGAATTTTTAACTCTAATCATCAAGAATGAATTTTCTTTACAATATTAGTTTTTAAAATTTGGAAACCATTGAGGCTTGTTCTTTTTTACCATCGTATGGAAATATCAAGTATTTTAAGTCCCGATATTTAGGCTACTAAGTTTGGACCAATTAGATTTTTTATAATTTCTTGGGAATGTTGAGCATCGAAAGGAAAAAGTCTTTTTGATGTGGCAAGTTTCGAGTCCTTGCAGAAAAAATAGGCATTCAACAGCTCTCATGATAATTAATTAAGGCGTGTTTATCTCTCAAATTGTCCGCAATGTGATTTTGCTATGCTTTTGTAATAAAACCTTGAGCCAAATTCAACATTCGGTAATGAAATTAGCAGTTGAACAAATGAGATTGATCATGAATTCATGATATATATTCGTAAAGGCTGATCCTGCTCATCCTTTTCTTAATTGATTAGAGACAACCCAGAATTATTTTATCGTTACAATCCTACAAACAATTTCTTTGTTACAATAAATCATATCAAGGATTACCACTACAATGAATAACCTATAAATGGCAATTAATATCATAAGTTTCGTTGGTTGCTTCAAACATTTCTCCCCTAATTGCTATCCCATCAGAACTTCTTCTGAAGAGATTTCACAACATTCTGGTCCAACTGAAAGGCCTTGGAGAGAACATCAGGATTAATGGCCGGATTCGATCCGAAGACGGCGTTTGCTATTGTGATGGTACCAGGATTCTGGCTGCTCAAAGCAGTTAGGGCAACTGCCTTGGTTTTTCCTATGTTAAAATGGAAGTGAATGAGCCCAGCTGGAAATACAAACACATCACCCTTGTTCAGTACCTTGGTGAAGAGTTTATTTTCAGGGTTTGATGTGACAAAACCAACATAAAGAGTCCCCTCTTGGACTACCAGAATCCCAGTGGCTCTAGGGTGAATGTTGGGTGGGTTCAAGCCACCATATGGTGCGTAATCGATACGTGCTAGGGAAATGCCAAGAGTGTTGAGTCCTGGAATTTGGGCTACATTTACGGGAGTCACTATTGAACCAACTTGATTTTCTGTGTTTCTGGGAATGTTGAGCCCTGAAAAGAAGAAGTCATTTGGTGTGGCAAGCTTTGGGTCCTTGCAGAACTTCCCATTCACAAACACTGCACAGAAAAATGAAATAGATGCTTACATAGAAAGAAAATTTGTAATATGTCATATTGTCGTGCATAAAATTTGTAGGATTTTTACATAGACAGAAAATACTTACCACCATTCTTGGTGTCATTAATGGCAACACAAAAATCCTGAAGAGGGCTAGGGTCGGAGGCTGAGGCCAAGGAGGAAGCCAAAGCCAAGAAGACAGAAGCTAAAAGAAAGTGAACAGCTTTCATGGTTGTGATTGTTTAACTGTGTTATTATGGCAAACAAGCTTATTTATAGATGGAGTTTATTGAACCAGTCTTTGCTAGCAGACATGAAAAGCTTGCCAAGTCTCAAATTTGTTAAATATTATCCATGATCTATTCCCATAATGAACCATTCTACAGCAGCCAGAAAAATATATTATTTATATATAGAAAAATATTTTTTCACCTTCAAATTTTGGACACGGGAGTGGTCTCATGATTAATTCAATATTTCCATTGACTGAAACAACAATATCTAAATAGTGGGTATAGGATATATGTAGATTTTTTTTTTTTAAAACGGCAATCTTTGTTAAACCAAAGCCTAATAAACAAACAAACGCACCCAAAGAGGCCAACACAAAAACGAACACCAGAACAAAACCAACCAGACTGAACAAACAAACCCGCCAAAAACTGAGGAAAAGACCCGAAAACAGAGACCCAGCTAGGAATCTAAAACACACTCCAAACAACATTTTTCCCTTCCATAGCAGAACCCCTCTTTGCCAAGCGATCGGCAACCAAGTTTGAGGCTATAGGAGTGTAGCTCACGCATGTATTACCTAAGAAACGAAGCTTCGAGCGGATATCATAGATTCAAAAGAGACAAATTGCCAAAATCTTTGTCATCCACCCAAGAGATCACCACCCTCGAGTCACTTTCGATACAAATTGTCCTCCCCCCAAGCGAAGCTTTCGACACACAAGAAGCAAGCTTATGAATCACCAATAATTCAGCGGTGGAGGCATCCACGTTCCCCTCAAAAGCCAAAAACGAACACAAAACCACCCCTTTTGAGTTTCGCAGCACACCCCCAATCCCTGCCCTCCCCGACCCCCCTCTTACTGAGCCATCGACACTTAATTTCAGAGCCTCATTAAGAGGGGGAACCCAAGCCTTAACCTTGTTTGCCTTCACAGGTTTTTCTTCAAAGCAACAGAACTCCAAGTTCTCCACAATGACCATCATCGGCTCCACAGAACCCTTACCACGATGTTTGAACCACCAAACCGCCCTAAACCTCACCAAATCTATGAACGCAGCTAACTCAGCAGAAATAACTATGTCAGACCAGAATAATTCTGTGAATTAATAGCAACTGTTCTGCAGAAGTGCATTATCCCCTTTAATCTGATAAATTCTCTGCAGTTTTACTATGTGGGGTAAGTCATGTAAGTAATTCGATTAACAATTAATCTAACATGCATAGGCACATAATTAATCTGAATCTCAACCTAAACATGTTTCTATATCATGATTAATCAAACCCTAAACACATATTATAAACCCATGTCAATTCAAGAGAAATAGAAAGCAGAAGCGTACATGAATCCATTGCCGGAGGTTGATGAACGGGTTGTGATCTTCCAAATTATCACGACCTTTATGAACCCTAAATTGTTCTCTCTTGTTCTGTGATGGGGATGCAGACAAGAAAAAGTATCGTGTAATTTGGGGACCATAACCCTAATATATTATATAAGGTTTGCTATTTCTAATTTGGCCCCTCATCAAATTAGATATAGCACTCTGGTATCTACACATTAATTCCATGACAATTATACCCTTAAGCCTTAAAACTTTAAATCTTAATTAGATCACTTTAATTTAGGCTTAACCAAAGATAGCATAACACATTTAATATTTACATGTGTGACCCCACATGATGGAATTTTCCAACAATCTCCCACTGGGTCACATATGTAACTTTATAAATGTGTATAACTTTATGAGCTCCAAAATTTTGCTATCATAATTTTAGGGTATATCAGAACAATCTCGTCCATTGATTATGCCGTTATAGGATCAAAGCGGTTTTCATTACATTTAGCGTGACTAAACCTATCAATGGTCACATACAACAACATAACCAAATGACATAGACCAATCATGGATGCGTAGCATGGAAATTACATGCAATGTGATCTATACATGTCTATTTCCAACTGGTCATACTTTATTTCTTAGTGAGATCAATACTTAACTCAATGTAACAGAGTGAAATGAACTGAATACTTTATTTCTGATCAGAAAAATATCCAAATACATAAATGTATAAGTATGTCCAAAATCAAACATAAACCAATAAAATACAAAATAATACAAACTCCCACTATAATGTGATATCCTCACACAAAATAACACCCATATGAGCAGTGTGCTTATGAAAGACCTTGGGTGGTAATCCCTTTGTAAGCGGATCCGCTATTATGGAGTTTGTCCTAATGTGCTTTATGGATATTTGTCCACTCTGCACTCTTTCCTTCACAACTAGGAACTTAATGTCAATATACTTTGACCTAGATGAGCCCCTGTTGTTGTTGGAATATAGCACTGCTGACTTATTGTCATAATATAGTTTGAGTGGTCTTTCAATACCCTCCATAATGTGCAGCCCAGTGACAAAATTTCACAGCCATATCCCATGGTTGGATGCCTCATAGCATGCTACAAACTTTGCTGCCATGGCATCCAGCATAATCAAAGTCGGAATACCCTATGATCTCCAACTAATCCGATCTCTTATATGTGAGCATGTGATCTTTTGTTCTCTACAAATACCTCATAACCCGTTTGGTTGCTTTCCAATGATCCATCCCAGGGATACTCAAATATCTGCCTAACATACCAACAATGTACGCAATATCCGGACGCGTACACACCTGAGCATACATTAGACTCCCTACAGCTGATGCATAGGGAATCTTCTACATTTCCTTAACTTCAAGGTTATTTTTAGGGCACTGATTGAGACTGAACTTGTCTCCCTTAGCGACAGGGGTGTCACCTGGTTTGCTATCCTGCATGCCAAACCTTTTGAGCACTTTATCGATATAGTTTTTTTGTGATAATTCAAGAATACCCCGAGAGCGATCTCGTTGTATCAGGATCCCTAATACAAAGGAGACGTCACCAAGATCTTTCATCTCAAAATTCTTTGATAGAAATCTCTTGGTTTCGTGCAAAATGCCTATATCATTTGTGGCAAGCAATATGTCATCGACATACAAAACCAGGAATATGTGCTTACTCCCACTGAACTTGTGATATACACAATTATCAACAGTGTTTATCTCAAAACCAAACGAGATAATCACTTGATGAAACTTGTGGTACCACTGACGAGAAGCTTGCTTGAGTCCATAGATAGACTTTGTCAATTCACAGACCATATTCTTTGAGTCTCCCAACTCAAAGTTTTCTGGCTGCACTATATAAATTGTTTCGTCAATGTCATCATTGAGAAACGCCGTCTTGACATCCATCTGATGAAGCTCAAGGTCAAAATGTGCAACAAGTGCCAAGATTGTCCTAAAAGAGTCTTTCGTTGAAACTGGAGAGAAAGTCTATTTAAAGTCAATCCCTTCCTTTTGGGTAAAGCCTTTAGCTACGAGACGAGCCTTATACCTCTCCACATTACCTTTCGAATCCCTTTTGGTTTTAAAAATCCATTTGCAACCAATGGGCTTCGCACCTTCTGGTAATGGGATAAGTTCCCAAACCTTATTATCTTGCATAGACTTATACTCCTCATTCATGGCATCAAGACATCCGATAAAATTGGAACTCTGCATGGCTTGATGGAAGTTGATTGGATCATCTTCCACCATTCCAATGCCTTCCTCATGTTCCTAGAGAAATACGAAAAAAATCGTCCAGAATAGCATTTCTCCTTTCTCTAGTGGATCGCCTTAATGGCACTGGTTCTTGAGGTTGTTGAGTTTGTTCCTCATGAACAATTACCTCATCTTGAATGAGGGGTTGATCAACATTGTTTGGTTGAGGATCCAGATTCGCTTCTTGATCAATGACAGATATAGGAACCTGCACATTGTCAAAAGCGATAGTGGGAATCGAAGTCGTTTCTTCCTCAAAGACAATGTCTCTAACCTTATTTCTCCCCCCAAACTCAACATCCTCAAAAAATGTTGCAGTTCCCATCTCAAAAATTGACCTAAGTGTGGGATTATAAAATTTATAGTCCCTAGATTGCTTAGAGTAGCCAATGAAGTAACTGCTCACAGTTTTGGAGTCCAATTTCTTTTCATGTGGCCTGTAAGGCCTTGCCTCAGCTGGACATCCCAAAATGTGAATATGCTTTAGACTAGGCTTTCTGCCTGTCCAAAGCTCATAAGGTGTTTTTGCAGCTGCTTTAGTTGGCACTCGATTCAGAATATAAGCTGCTGTTTTCAGCGCCTCATTATTCTTTCTCTTTTTGCCCTTGTCCTTAGAGGTGCAAGCCAAATGAGCACTTTCGATTCTTTCTTGCTTCAATCTCTCTTCCTCTTGCACACAATAAGAAATAAGCTCATTAAGAGTCCATTTCTCCTTCTGACAGTTGTAACTGACCTTAAATTGACTGTATTGTGCAGGAAGTGATATTAATACTAAATGCACGAGCAAGTCATCAGACAGCTCGAGCTTCAGTGCCTTAAGGTTAGAAGCAATTGAGACATTTCCATAATGTACTCCCTTATGTTCCCTTTGCCTTTATACTTCATAGAAATCAAGCTTTGCAAAAGCATGCTTGTTTCTGCCTTATCGTTTTTCACAAAACGTTTTTCAATTTCAGCTAGGAACTCTTTGGCTTTGGTTATCTTTTCAGATACCACACCCCTAAATGCCTCCAAAATGCCACGCTTGATGATCATAAGACTCATGCGATTTGAGCGATCCCACTTCTCAAAGTTCTTTTTTTTGTCATCAGGAGAACTTACATCTGTAAGAGAAATGGGCTGCTCAATCCGAAGTGCAAGGTCCAGATCCATGTAGCTGAGAACAATAAGTATGTTCTCCTTCAAATCCTTAAAGTTGGTCCCATTAAGCATGAGTATTGAGTTGATATTAGCAGATATAATAGAAACACTAGCCGTAAAGAGAACAAAACAAACAAACAAATATGCTCACATTAATAACCAAATACAATAATCAACAAATTCAAATAATGGTAAGTCTCATCTCAAGATACCTAGCACAACATTAATATCAAGTCTTTGGACAATAATATTAATTGTAAGTGGTACTCTTGTTGCAGTGATCAAACATTGACAATAATTCATGTCAAATAATAAATCTATCTTTGGATCGATTTATTATTCACATGCAAAACCTTATAATTGTCACATGTTTACCACCACAGGTGTGTGTGCAATTCGGCCAAATATTAACCTTCCTTTGGGCCGGCTAATATCCGCATGAATTTAAACACACAATATTAAATGTAAGTGGTATTATTGTTGCAGTGATCAAACATTGACAATAATTCATGTCAAATAATAAATCTATCTTTGGATCGACTTATTATTCACATGTAAAACCTTATAATTATCACATGTTTATCACCACAGGTGTGTGTGCAATTCGGCCAAATATTAACCTTCCTTTGGGCCGGCTAATATCCGCATGAATTTAAACACACAATATTAAATGTAAGTGGTATTATTGTTGCAGTGATCAAACATTGACAATAATTCATGTCAAATAATAAATCTATCTTTGGATTGACTTATTATTCACATGTAAAACCTTATAATTGTCATATGTTTATCACCACAGGTGTGTGTGCAATTCGGCCAAGCATTAACCTTCCTTTGGGCCGGCTAATACCCGCATGAATTTGCATACACACAAACATCCAACATCTCTTATGAACAATCTACACAAGAAAGGTCACTTTGGCGACATCTTGTTTCAATTAGCCCATTTAGAATGATGAACTAGTTTATTTAAACATAAAGATATACCACAAAATATTTGAATTTGAGTTGAATTTTTTTTTTTTTTGAAAATTACAAAACAGCCCCTGATTTTGTAAAATTACAGAAAGGTCCCTCAATTTTATAATTACAAATCGGGCCCTGAATCTGTACAATTACAGAAAGGTCCCTCAATTTACAGTAATTACAAATTGACCCCTATATTTTGTCAAAATCATACAATGACCCAAAATAATTACACAATATGCCCCTCAAGAATTTCAAATTTTCAACAGAGGGGCCCGATCAAAAAACAGAAAAAAAAACTGGGTTTTTTTTTTTTTTTTTTTTTTTTTTTCTTCTTCTTCGGTTCTGAAAACCAATACTTAAACAGTATATACCACAATATATATATATATATGTCTTGTAACATGGATCACGAAATCATCACCAAATATTGGATATATATATATATATATAAAACTCAAAAAACAAAGTCTCAAATATTATATCAGACAATTATACAATATTATATATACAAAAGTCAAAGAATCAAGAAATTAAATTCCTTCACTATTTCGGTCTGATATGTATCTCCAGATCTCAAACAATACCAATATATGTTTGAATCACACAAGCTATACCCAAAACTCAAACAATATACATGATAAAGATCGTGAAACCCACCAAAATAGAAACCAAACAATACATATCAAAGACTATATCAGTAATATTACCAATACCAATATATGTTAAATAATATATCAAACATATATCTGAATCCCAAGTATCGATTCATTGAACAACAAAAATATCCCCAAAAAATATAGAAAATTCCTTAAAATCTCAAGAATCAATCATGGGTGGCTCTGATACCACTTGTAAGTAATTCGATTAACAATTAATCTAACATGCATAGGCACATAATTAATCTGAATCTCAACCTAAACATGTTTCTATATCATGATTAATCAAACCCTAAACACATATTATAAACCCATGTCAATTCAAGAGAAATAGAAAGCAGAAGCGTACATGAATCCATTGCCGGAGGTTGATGAACGGGTTGTGATCTTCCAAATTATCACGACCTTTATGAACCCTAAATTGTTCTCTCTTGTTCTGTGATGGGGATGCAGACAAGAAAAAGTATCGTGTAATTTGGGGACCATAACCCTAATATATTATATAAGGTTTGCTATTTCTAATTTGGCCCCTCATCAAATTAGATATAGCACTCTGGTATCTACACATTAATTCCATGACAATTATACCCTTAAGCCTTAAAACTTTAAATCTTAATTAGATCACTTTAATTTAGGCTTAACCAAAGATAGCATAACACATTTAATATTTACATGTGTGACCCCACATGATGGAATTTTCCAACAAGTCATACAAGCTGCCTTTCACTATATGGTGCTGGATTCTGGTTTAAAGCTGTGATTGCTATTTTAATCCTATTTTACTATTTCTTGTAGTTACTAGTTAGTATGGTAGTGAACTAGTGATTTCTATTATCTGTTATTCTGCTGTTAAGTAACATACAAGTCCTCACTGGAGGATAGCAAGGCAGCCATGCATGATCATCGGATACGAAGGTACAGTTGTAGGAGATGCTAATGTGCACACAAGTCCCAAGTTTTTATCGGTTTGCTGTTGGGTGCCTTTCAAACTTCATTATAAGCCATTCCTTTTGGGGATTTTACACCGCCTGTAAGGCTGTAAGCCTGATACTGACAAGCTTCATCCATGGTTTGACATCCATCGTCACTTGCATAAATATGATATTTACTTTTATGCATATTGTTATTGAAGATGCCTTTGTGATTTGAATTTGCTTATAGCTTATGTTGCTGCTTGTAGATTACACTTACGAAAAGCAAAAGATCACTGTGTCTACGAGAGAAAATAAGTTCCGTTTCATTCTTATCAGGGTTCATCGTGGAAGGATGCAGAGAGTGAGAATAAGTTCGATGAGAAAATATGCTGTGTTACTGAAGAATGTTACGGAAACTAGAGTAACAGTTGTGCTTTGGCATCATTAGTATTCATAACTATCTCTTGTAAGTTAAAAGAATTTGTTCTATTATTATGGAAGCAGTGTGTATTAATATCAAATAGTTATAGATTTATTGTTTGTAAACACCTCGATATTACCAGAAGCAATTGTAAAATCATAAGGCGGGAGAACGATACTCAATGAAATAAATTTTTTATCGCAATTAATTCTGCATGATATGTGCTCAAATGATACCACAAAATGAGGTTACTTTTGAAGTGGGGTGAGCATTACCCCCCTTCCCAACACTTGACATGTGTCAAGGGAGGGGTATTTTTGTCCAAAACGTGTCATGTGTTTAGACAAAAATACCCCCTCCCTAGACACATGCCATGTATTGGGGAGGGGGGTAATGCTTACCTCCCTTGAAGGGGTTGAGCAAAAATAGACTCCCACAAAATAAGGTGCTATTAGGGGTGGGCACAAAAACCGAAACCGAATTAAACCGAACCGAACCGAACCGAACCGAACTGAAAAAGGGTGTTTGGTTCGGTTCATAGCTTCTATTCGGTTCAAATCGATTTGAAATTTGAAAACCAATTTGAATTCGGTTTGGTTTTGGTTTTAGACATACAAAACCGAACCCATACAAAACCGAACCGAACTGAATAAACCGAATTATCTTAATTCATTATTTTGTAAGCTTTAATTTTATTATGGAATGTTTGTTGATAATGTTTTATTTTTGATTACATTATGTACTACATTTTTTGACTTCTATTTTATAGAATTTATGAAGATTTTATATTTTGATTGAGTATGTAGACTTAATATGATTGAAATTTTAGATTTGGATTGAAAATTGGGTTGTATTTTGTTTAAATTGTTTATGTTTTCTTAAAAAAGTTTAAGACTAAATGCCAAAAATGTAACTTAAATGTCTAAAAAATTAAAATACATATAAAAAAACCTTCAAAGCCCAATAGGCCCAAAACTGAACTGAACTGAACCGAACCGAACCAAGATAAAGGTGTTTGGTTCAATTTGGTTTTTAGATTCAAACGGTTCAAACCGATTCACATTTTCAAAAACTGAATATATGTCGGTTCAATACGGTTTTTGATAAAACCAAACCGAAATGAACCATGCCCAACCCTAGGTGCTATCAAGGAAGATGAAGAGATTAATGCTACAATTGGTGGACTTTCAAAGACAAGAACTTTAAGGGCCAAGAGAGAGGTTAATGACACCTCCAGAAGGTTAGCCAACCTTCATTGAATGCATGAAAAGCTTCTTTAAGTTAACAATCACTGTAGTGATTGTAGGTAGATATGTACACACTCTTCTTTCGCTACCAACGTAAAGAAATTTTATTCCTATACTCAATTTTGGCAAGTCTGGACTCATTTCAAGCTTATACACTAGCAAAGAGTATTGAATTTTTACCTCTAATCATCATGAATGAATTTATTTACAAAATTAGTTTTAAAAAATTAGAAACAATTGTGGCTTATTCTTTTTTCTCATCGTATAGAAACATCAATTGTTTTAATTCTTGGTATTTGGGCAACTAAGTTTGGACCAATTAGATTTTTTTATAAATATTTTCTTGGGAATATTGAGCCCCTGAAGGAATAAGTCTTTTGATGTAGCAAGTTTCGAGTCCTTGTAGAAAAAATAGACATTGAATAGCTCTCATGATAATTAATTAAGATGTGTTTCTCTCAAATTATCCATGCTGTGATTTTGCTCTGCTTTTGTAATAAAACCTTGAGCCAAATTCAACATTTGGTAATGAAATTTAGCAGTTGAACATAAGAGATTGATCATGAATTCATGATATATATTCATGAGGGCTGATCTTGCTCATCCTTTTCTTAATTGATTAGAGACAACCCAGAATTGAGAGCAGAAGAAAAAGCTTCATTCTACCATCAAGGTATAATTAACATAATATATAAAAATACGTAGTAGGTATTAACTAATGTTTTCATTGTTTTCTCTCTATGATTTCAATTTTAAAGTATTACAAGAATATTAGAATAGGACTGTTGAGACCTGCCGAAATCAAACAATACATATGCGGCCCAAATATCTACTCTCATAACCGGAGATAACCACTTCCACAATCCATGAAGAAAACTCCCATATGATTTCAATTTTAGTAAACACTACATCTTCACATTTTGGGACCCAAAAGGCAATTTGAGAGAAATAAAGATTGAATATTCATCACAATATTTTATTTTTGATAGCACAATTATTTTATGAACAAATTACACCAAACTCCCTTAAGGTTTGCTCTTTTACACGCGGAAACAACTTTATCATTAATTGACACCCGCCTCTCTTATCGTTAGTCAATAGCCATCAAACTTAACTTTGACCTTATTGGACCATATAAAAGTCTAAAAACTAAACTTTTTATTTTTTTTTTTAATTTTTAAATCAAACAAAATTTGGAAAGTATTTTTTTTTTAAAAATTAAACTTTTTTTCCTAAGTGGATCTCCAACCGTCCATTTGCAAAGATGGACGGTGGAGATTTTTTCCTAATTTCAACTTTTTTAAAATTAAAATTTGCAAAGATGGATGGTGGAGATTAAGAATTGAATAAAAAAAACAAAAAATTCAGGCTTAAAAAATTAACAAACAAATTCAAGAACAAACCATCTTAATTTTTTATTTTATTTTTAAAAACCACTTAATTATTCCAAAAAAAAAAAAAAAAAAAATCGGTCAGATTTCTCCATCTCAAAAAAGCACACATCATCGGCACATTGTTTCAAACAATTTATTTATTTATTTTTTTGTTGAGAAAAGTTGAGCTAATATCTATTCATTTTTGAGCCAAAAAAAAAAAAAAAAAACTATTTCTTTGTCATTGATTCCAGGCTCCATCTTAGATTCGCGGTTTCATCTGACGTCGGCGGAAGGCGGAAGGCACCGTGACCCCATGTGTCGCCGATGGAAGGAGCTCCGACTCTATCTGAAACCGGCGGAAGTAGCAATGATCCACCGCTCAATTGCCACCTACGCATGTAGCGTTGCTCCATCTAGAGCAGAGATGGGGCTCCATCTAACGCCAACAGTGGAGCACTGATCCGACTCACTCTGGCGATGGGGAGGTTGGCCTCCTCTAGCCTCCCCGCTAGAAGAGGCTAGAGGAGGCCAATAAATCACTATCCATTTATTTATTTAATTACTAATCATCATCACATTCTTTTTTTTTCGTTAGTTAGCTAGACGAGACTAGAGGAGGCCAATAAATCACCATCCATTTGTTTATTTACTTGCTAATCATCATCACATTTGTTTATTTACTTACTAATCATCATCACATTTGTTTATTTACTTACTAATCATCATCACATTCTTATTTTTTTTTTTTTCGTTAGTTAGCTAGTGTGTAGTCATTCTCAACTATTAATTACTAATCATCATCGCATTCTTATTATTTTTTTTCGTTAGTTAGCTAGAGGAGGCCAATAAATCACCATCCATTGTTTATTTAATTACTAATCATCATAACATTCTTATTATTTTTTTCGTTAGTTAACTAGTGTGTAGTCATTCTCAACTATTAATTAGTCAAAGTTATATATATATATATATATATATTAATCATTTTAATTTTAATTTTGAAAAAAAAAATCATTTTAATTTTATTTCAACTCATAATTTTAATAAGGGGTATTATTATTAAAGTCCTTACTTTTTCATGAATTGTCACCTTTTTAAATGTCTTAGCCATATTAGTCACTTTAGTCCCTTGTTTTTTCAAAATACATCACTTTAGTCCATTTGACCAAAAAACTAACGGTCAACTATAACAGAATGTGTAAAAATACAATTTTACCCTTTATTATTATTTTTTAATTTTTTATTTTAGTCCCTCCAGTTTCAATAATTGCTGGTTAACTATTGAAAAAAAAATTAAAATGCCTCCAATAGAAATCGAACCTTCAACCTTCAGGTCAAAAACCATAAGCTTTAACCAGATGAGCTACTCTAACTTATTGTTGAATGTTTGTTGATTTAAATGTATATAATAATTTGTTTAAACTAATTTAAATCTGTTTATATAATTTAAAATAAACTCATATTTAATAATAATATATAAAAACATATTTATGAAAATGAAAAAGAAAATAACAAAACAAAATGAAACCCAGAAAATCCAGAAAATCAAAGCCTGTGATTTTTTTTCTTTCCTTTTTTGTTTTTTTTTTTTCCTTTTCAAAAAATATATTATTTCAATTTGATAAAAAAAACCCAGAAAATCAAATCCCATAAATTGAAAATTTCCTTTTTTTTTTCTTTCCTTTCTTTTCCTTCTGTTTTGTTATTTTCTTTTTCATTTTCATAACTGTGTTTTTATATATTATTATTATTATTATTATGAGTTTATTTTAAATTATATGAGTTTATTTTACTATTTAAAAATTGTTTTTAGCTTCCCAATGCAATAATTATTTTTTTTGAAGGGAAATGCAATAATAAAATCTTTTATCAAATGACTTTCAAGTCAGCGGTTTGAATCCTACTAATGGTGAAAACTTAAAAAAAAAAAAAAAACCTGGTCCTAGATTAATAGATATCGTCAAAAAAAAAAAATTAAATTTTTTTTTTTTCAAAATTCAATTTATTGAAAACAAATTAAAATCTTTAATTATATTTCTTTTAAAAAAATATTTATTTTTCTTTTTTATAAATAGATTTTGAGTTTTTTATTTTTTAGATTTTTCTATTTTTTAATTTTGGTGTATCAGAGGTATTTTTGTCTTTTAACATTTTTTAACGGTCAACTTTTACACTTAACAGTCAAACCCTAACAGCAAAGGAAGTGAGTGACAATTAACAATAAAGTTGTTTCTATGTGTAAAAGGGCAAACCTCAGGGGAGTTTGGTGTAATTTATTCTTATTTTATTGTTACAATCCCACGAACAATTTCTTTGTTACAATAAATCATATCAAAGATTACCACTACAGTGAATAACTTATAAATGGCAATTATTATCATAAGTTTCGTTGGTTGCTTCAAACATTTCTCCCCTAATTGCTATCCCATCAGAACTTCTTCTGAAGAGATTTCACAACATTCTGGTCCAACTGAAAGGCCTTGGAGAGAACATCAGGATTAATGGCCGGATTCGATCCGAAGACGGCGTTTGCTATTGTGATGGTACCAGGATTCTGGCTGCTCAAAGCAGTTAGGGCAACTGCCTTGGTTTTTCCTATGTTAAAATGGAAGTGAATGAGCCCAGCTGGAAATACAAACACATCACCCTTGTTCAGTACCTTGGTGAAGAGTTTATTTTCAGGGTTTGATGTGACAAAACCAACATAAAGAGTCCCCTCTTGGACTACCAGAATCCCAGTGGCTCTAGGGTGAATGTTGGGTGGGTTCAAGCCACCATATGGTGCGTAATCGATACGTGCTAGGGAAATGCCAAGAGTGTTGAGTCCTGGAATTTGGGCTACATTTACAGGAGTCACTATTGAACCAACTTGATTTTCTGTGTTTCTGGGAATGTTGAGCCCTGAAAAGAAGAAGTCATTTGGTGTGGCAAGCTTTGGGTCCTTGCAGAACTTCCCATTCACAAACACTGCACAGAAAAATGAAATAGATGTTTTCATAGAAAGAAAATTTGTAATATGTCATATTGTCGTGCATAAAATTTGTAGGATTTTTACATAGACAGAAAATACTTACCACCATTCTTGGAGTCATTAATGGCAACACAAAAATCCTGAAGAGGGCTAGGGTCAGAGGCTGAGGCCAAGGAGGAAGCCAAAGCCAAGAAGACAGAAGCCACAAGAAAGTGAACAGCTGTCATGGTTGTGATTGTTTAACTGTGTTATTATGGCAAACAAGCTTATTTATAGATGGAGTTTATTGAATCAGTCTTTGCTAGCAGACATGAAAAGCTTGCCAAGTCTCAAATTTGTTAAATATTATCCATGATCTATTCCCATAATGAACCATTCTTCAACACCCACAAACATATGTAATGTATATATAGAAAAATATTTTTTCACCTTCAAATTGACTGAAACAACAATATCTAAATAGTGAGTATAGTATATATATATTCAGGGGCGGCTAAATACTGTTGGAGGCCTGAGGCGAAAACTTTAATTGAGGCCTTATATATTGAAAACGATTGCAAGCAATCAAATAACTAAAACAATGAACAATAACATTAACAATAAAAAAATTAAAAATAGAACAACTAATTTAGAAAATTTTAGAATAATAGATACTGAAAAAGAATTCTTCATTTAACAATTGTTGCTTTCAAATAACTCATATATATATATATATATATATTTTAACATCATATATTAAAAAGCCCAGAACAGGACAAACACCACCAGAACAACAAAGACCCCGCCAAAACAGGGGAAGCAAACAAGAAAGACAGCCGCCAACAAAAGCCAAAAGAGAAAACAAACAAGAAACAGTCAAAAAACAAAAAAGAAGTTGAACAAAGAATCACAAATCTCCCCAATGAACAAAGTCCCCAGAAGCATTCGAGCCCATCTTGGCCAAACTATCCACAAAGGAATTAGAGGATCTTGAACGGAACGTGACCACGGTGTCACCCAGCTTCTCTAAATGACCGTGAATATTGTAAACCAAGTTGACAAACTTGAGGAAGCCGAAACCCTCATCATTCACCCACGACAAAGCCACTTTAGAATCACTAACAATGACAATGTCCCAACCAACTAGATTTGGATTCGAGGCACAACGATTACAAGCTTTCTCAATCGCCATGAAATAACTCATATTATTGATATTCAATTTTCAATTGAGTGGAAACAGATAGCATCAGTGATACAAAAAAATGGAAATAAGTTAGGGGGGTTTGCAAAAGTGTCCACTTCCAAGTTTGAAAGAGCAAAAAAGTCTCTTCATTGTTTTCCTTGCAAAACTGTCTGTTACTGAAGTTTACTTTACATAAAATGTCCCCTGTTAGATTGAACTACCCTTCCCTCTTTAAGGGGGTTGTAATGTCATAACTACCCTTAAACATTTCACTTTCCCACAATTACCCTTCTCTTCCCTTCCCTCCCTTTCTTTCAACGACCCCTATTGAATTCCCTCCCCCATTTTCGAACATATCCTGACCCGACCACAGTCCTCCATCTCCATCTTCTTCTTTTCCTTCTTCCTTCCCCATCTTCAGTTCTCCTCATCTTCAGTCCTTCCCATCTTTGGGCCTTCAATATTCCTCCTATTCTAAAATTCGTTCTGAACTGTTTTCAACTGAACATGCGATGGGGAAAACCATTTAGAAACCCTAAAAACAGAGAGATAGAGAGAGACAGAGGCGACGAGGATGATGAGGGATAATGTGTTTATCTCTCCAGTCTTCAAAAGTTAGCAATTGTGTTTGGGTTTCTCTCGAGTTTGAGTCATGGCAGAGATAGATCGAAGGCAAGGGTACCTAAGCTGTGGGTTATAAATGAAAGGCAAGGAAACCGGTTGAGAAAGGAACGATTGGTTTCTTCTCAAGGTTGGAATCATCAAATGAACCCATCTGCTGCAGGTTAGTGTTTCTTTTAATCTGTGCATTGGAACCTATGAAAGATGATTCTTTGTTTATTATGCTCCCTAATTGTTGTTGGTGTTGTCTTTTGTTGGATAGAGAAATTGCTTGATTGTGATGAGTATGTAGTTGTGATGAATGAGTGTGTGGGCTGTGTGAAGTGTTTAATGAATGGGTGCATGTATTTTGGGTTTGATAAGTCTGTCCATTTCTTGAAATGTGTTCATCATATGGTCTGAAATTTGTTCTAGAGATTTCAGAATGCCAAATTGGGGAAGTGTTGCTTGTGTGTGGCATTTGTTGAAGTTCTGGTAGTTGTGTGGCCTTTTTTGTTGTTTTGTTTTCTATGTCATTTGGTCAAGTTCTGCTGCTGTGTGGCGTAGTTTTGTTGGGATTGATAACTCTTTCTAGGGCTTGGAGTTCGAGTCTGGGGCTTGAAACCCTTGTGCAGGGCTTGAAAATACTTTAACAGGGCTTGAAATAGTTTTACAGGGCTTCAAGTCCTTTTACAGGGCTTTAAAAATAATTGTCCATGGTTAGAAAGGCAATTGTTGTTTGTATAATTAGAGGTCAATGTCTTCATTATATGTTCTAGATGTCGTCAATATAGGTTCTGAAATTTGTTCTAGATTTGTTCAGTATAGGTTGTGAAATTTGTTCTAGATTTTCCTAATGCCATTTTGTTATATTTCTTCATTTGCATATCTTGATTACTTTAACAACATTTACAGGGTCTATGGATACGCTGGATGGGTTCATAGTGCACTGTGATAGACATTGGATTGATGACGAAGTGCTGGGTCTAATTTCCTTTGCATGTCATGACAACAAGTATAGTAAATTGTTGGAAACAGTATGTCACCGGATTGGTGTTAGTAACGATAGATTCCGGATAAACTTAAGTTCAGAGCTTTTAACGGCGAAAGGGAGTTGTACATTATCTATTTTGAGCGACAATGATGTATCTTGTTTGCTTTCTCATAATCGATCCTCATGGACTGAAATTAAGGTTGAAGTCGTAGAAAGACCTGTACCGCCGAAGGCAAATGAAAGTGTATTTTAAACTCCGACGAAGTCCAGTATGCCTAAACCCTTCGGTATTTCAAAATTCCCAATTAGTACTCCACAATTCTCGTTAGTGAGTGGTAGCAATCAGCCGTTTGGGCCAGTTGACAACCAACCAACCCCCGGATTTACATCTGCCGAGAAAGATGAGGGGACTCCAGGTTCGACTACCAAGCATCCAAAGGCTGAGGTGGATGATTTTGATAGTTCTGAAACCTTTGATACAAAGGATGAGCATAAGTGTAGCAGTGACGCAGAATCGTCATCGGACTGTAGAGAAGCTAAAACAAATGGAGCAGCTAACAGTTCTACTCCCTCTATGACGACACGTTGGACAATACCGGGGTCAGAACTATACTCAATTCAGCCTATTAGATCAAAAGAATTGTTTGAAGACAAAGGAGAATTTAGTGAAATATACTAAGGACAGATGTTCAAAGACAAGAAAACCTTGAAAGGGGTTCTAGGGTTCAATGCAATGCAAAAGAGGTTTGATTACAGGATTCGACGATCGAATCATACATGATTCGTTGCAATATGTAAACAAAGAGATTGTAAATGGGTTTTTAGGGCAGGGAAGTCAAGAAATGGAACATATTGGAATGTGAAGTCCGTTGGCTCTGAGCACACATGTGGTGATAATGGAAACTACAACGTAGATTTTCACCGTGTAAGTTCCTATGTAATAGGGCAATTGTTTGCAAAACAGCTTGCCAATCCAGGACTCAACCTCCGTCCTAAAGATATAATGACTGACATGAAGGATAAGCACGGCATAAACCTGACATACAACAAAGCATACAGGTCTAAGGACCGCGCTTTAAAAAGTGTTTTCGGTGATCCGTGGGAGTCATTTAAGATGTTGCCCGTATACTTTCAGATGTTGGAAAAATATAATCCGGGGATGAAAACCAAGATTGTAACCGATAGGAAAAACCGGTTCAAATATGGATTCATGGCACTTGGGGCTTGTATAGAGGGATTCAATACAGTTATTAAGCCTGTTATTGCCGTAGATGCTACCCACTTGAAGTCCAAGACCAGGGGTGTTTTGTTAGTTGCAGTATGCAAGGATGGTAATGAGATGATATACCCGTTGGCATTTGGGTTTACCAATTCCGAGTGCTCAAAGTCGTGGACATGGTTCTTGAAGCAACTTCACGACGTGATCTTGCATCCTGAACTTGTGATGATAGTTTTGGATCAGCACACGAGTATCTCTAATGGCATGAGATCAATATTCCCCAATGTAGCACATGAGGTTTATGCATACCATTTGGCCAAAAATCTGAAACAACATTGTAGGAAGTGAGGTGACATGATTAGTCTTTACTATCGTGCTACATATTCCTACCTTGTTGATGATTTTGACCGTTCAATGGCTTCATTGAAATCCATTCATCCTAAGGTTTATAATGAGCTCATTGAGGTTGGGATACAAAAGTTTTCACGTGTCCATAGCCCTAGGAAGAGGTATCATATGATGACCACCAACATTGCAGAGTCAATGAATTCAGCTCTACTTGCAATCCGGAAGTTGCCTATCACATCTATTGCCGAATTTATCAGAGATTTGTTACAACGTTGGTTCCACGATTGTCGAATTAATGCAAGAGAAACACCCACATTCTTGACTATTGATGTGGACCAACACATCAAAGACAGAGTGTTAGCATCGCAACAGTGTGTGGTTCACCCCATTGACTTCAATAGGTTCAAGGTACAAGACCAATGGAAGGGAGTCATTGTGGAATTGGAACAACGTTCATGCTCATGCCGTGAATGAGACCTAGATGAGCTACCGTGTACACATGCCATGGCTGTTGCAAAGTATGGTTACATAATGTTTATTTACATTTTTAATAACAATCATAATCCAAGAATTTCTATTTGTTATTCATTTTTTATTATTTGTGTGTTTTGTATCAGGCTTAAAGGTATGCCCATCAACTCATTAAGTTCAGACTTTTTCACAATCGGATGGCTGAAACAGGCATATGACATGTCTGTGAACCCTATTCCAGAACCTGAAGCGTGGGACATTGGTGATGATGTTCGTAATCGCGTTGTCTTGCCATGGAAAAAAAAGCGATTGACAGGAAAACCAAAGAAAAATCGGATGCATTATGTTGGGGAGAAACGAAAGCAACAAACGTGTGGGAATTGTGGCCATAAGGGACACAATAAAAAAAGTTGCTCGAACCCATCATGTAGCACAGGGAAACCAGAAAAAAAAACCACGTGTTTGTAGCGTGTGCAAGAAAGAAGCACATAACAAACTTACGTGCCTAGATAGGGATAACCTACTTGACCCCAGTTTGGCACCCCACCTCAGCTCGGATGACACTAACATAGACGAAAATTACGTTGATTATTAGGTATGGGTGAAACTCATCCTTTCCTTCTAATAGTTGTTTAAAAAATAAAATATTTGAGAGATAGCGGTTGCTTATGCTTTTGATGTTGCATTTACATACACCTTCATTGTAGGTTGAAATTCAAGATTGCAAGGAAGTTGTTGCTGTGCTGATGGTGCAGACGTACAATATTTACAACATTTTACAACATTTTAGGTGATGCTGTTTATGTTGTTACAACTGTTTTTAAGTTGAAAAATAGGAGCTCCCAGCCCAGCATGTGGTTACAATTGTTTTTCACTTGCTGTGTTGATGTATGATAATGGAATAATTGTGTATTCAAGAATATTTGTTGTGGCCTTGCCCTGTGATGGAATAATACAATCTTGTAATTTCTAGTATATATTGTGGTATACTGTTCGTTGTAGTATATACATACTGGCCTTGTCATTATTGAGCCCAGGCAATTGTTTGTCTGTTTCGTGCAAGACAGGGCTTCAATTTATATATCATTATTATTTTCATAAGCCTTGAACTAACAAATGTGAAGCCCGTTACATAACATTGATGTGTGAAGCCCAGGAAATTTGTTGTCTGTTTCAGGCATGACAGGGCTTCAAATTCTTTGTTTATATTTCCATAAGCCCTGATCTATGAATTGCAAGCCCTGGAAGAACATTAATCCTAATTAGTATGAAGAACATTGATTTGTTAAGGCTTACGGGCCGACGTTTTTGTTTGGTCATTAACGTTAAGGCCTAAGCCCATGATAAATAAACTCAAATTGAATGTAATTAACTATTTTAAATCCAAAAGAATTGATTTCTGAAATTCAATTAAATGGAATAAAAGGAAATTAAATGGAATTAAATTGAAGAGATATTAATGGTGTCTTTTCCATTTGAGAAACAGGATAATCGGTGCATTGGGTAGTGAACAGGCATCCAGATGCAATTATGCAGAAAACTTTTTCAGTTACCAAAACGGTCATGACTGGTTACCATTGTGCCTTTTCATTCATGGTGAATGTTTGCATCCCCTTATCTTATAAATACCTTGTCCCTGTTACATATTCTTTTCACTGTTCATTTTTATTTGTTCATCTTTTTTTTTTTTTTTTTTTTTTTTTTTTTTTTTTTTCATACAATGGCAGCAAACAATATCGAAAATCATGTTGGCAGGCAAGTTCATGGGACAGACAGGCTGGAATCAATCTTTGAATGTCTGAGGCAACGAATTGCAAATGCAGAGAACACCATCCGTGATGAGCGAGCAAATGCTGGACGACTGACTATTGACAATGCAGTTTTGATGGGAAAAGTTGAAAACCTGGAAGCAGAAATAATCAATTTACATGTTCAGATGGAGGCAAGAGACAATGAACTTAACGGTCTTTACATTCTTGTTGAAAAACTGCATAAGAACATGTTGGACTTCAATATTCCACCATCTCCCTAGAGAAAAGCCTGTTATCATGCCGTTCACAGACCCTACAGTTTGCTGCCCTTGTTATGCGTTTTATGTTTGTGTTAATTTTCTGCATTACAGTTTGTGTTTCCTGCCCTTGTTATTATGAATGAAGACAATATTTCATCTTTTTTTGCGTTTTAAGTTTGTGTTAATTATTTCTACCCTACAGTTTACTGGCCATGCATTTCCGTTAGACAATATATCTCTAACATCTACACAAAAGGCAATACCTATAACAATGAACCAGAAACACCCTGAAAGTTATCTTTTATTCATATTAAAAAAAGGCACAGAAGGCAATATACATAACCATCAACCAGAAACACCATTTCACATACCATTTCACATAAATTTACCCACTGTTATTCCAATAACAAACACAACAATTAGGTATAGTGGAAATGGAAGGAAATTTCTTTGGGTTTGTACTGGTTCGTTGTCTTCTGTTGTAGCAGGAGTATGAATACAAAGTTCACGCTGAACGTCACGACTTCGGAGAGCTTGATATGCTTCATCAACCGTACTAAATTTCTGGTAAGAAGCACCCTTGAATCCATCAATTTGATCATGACATTCCGGCCATAAGTTGAAGACACCGGTTTTCCTCCCTTTGAAAACGACATACACCGATTTCTTTGCCATTTCAAACAACACACTGTATGACACTTCAATAAACAAACAACCAACAAAAGAAAACTATCAGATTTTTTAATAATGGCAAAACAACAAAGTAAATCTTTCGATAACAAAAAACATTAGACAACACAAACATTAAACGAAATCGAAGGTAGAAAGAAAACCGGTTATGGTTAATCGGAGGGACCAATCCAAAACATAAACACTTCAATGCACTGTTAATAGGGCATAGAAGTCTTCTAGAAGAAATCGGAGGTAGAAGCTATACTTGCTTGTAACTTCGATTTCTTTCAAAAACCTCCATGCCCATCGACAAAATTCACATAGCCTGCAAAATTAACCTGTGCCCGTGTGCGGTGGTCGATAGTTATGGTGTAGAAGATGAAGGATGGAGATGGGTAGAAGTTGGGGAGAAGATGAAAATCTAATGACGATGAAGATCTGAAATAAGATGATGATGATATGGTAATGGGATCAATAAATATCGTCCCGGAACCATAAATAACCCCATGGATGTGGGATCCAGCTGTGGTCCACTTTCAGTTAGTGGGATCCAGCTGTGGACCACTAACTTCTTTTCAATGCACTACATTTGAAGCCCAGAATCAATACATTTGAAGCCCTGAAATCGGAACTGAAGCCCATAATCATTGTACAGGGCTTAGATGGTATACTTTTTTATTTAATATTAATTTTTGGAAATTTTTTAAATTTTGTCCTTCCATAAGGAATTAGTTACACAACATGTGGCAACACCCTAGATGTTCCACAGTACTGAAAAACGAAATCTAGTAAGTGAGGCCTTAGTGGTACACTATGTAGTGGTATAATAGTGCAAATGTCACACATTGTTTTACTAGGGGTAGAAGTGTTACTAGGTAATTGTAATGGAGTTGGTAACGGGATATTTTTGTGACCGTCCGATTCTCCCAAAAAAACTCTATAAAGTTGTCCACCAACGTTCCATCAAATTCGGGCCGTCTTGATCGGGAAGAAAACGACTGGACCCACATCATCGGATACATAAACAAAATACATTCAAGCCCTGCCGTAATTTGTGAAGCCCAGATATTAAATAATGGACTACTGGCATACAGGCATATCAAAAGCTGTGCTGAATGTTGAATAGGTGGGCTCAAGCCCAGATAAAGCCCGAATAACTGGTAGGATAAAAGCCCACCCGTTGAATTACCCCATAACCGTTTTTGTGGGATCCAGTTATGGACCACTTGCTTCCTTTCAATGCACTGCATTTGAAGCCCAGAAACAATACATTTGAAGCCCTGCAATCGCAACTAAAGCCCAAAATCATTGTACAGGGCTTAGATGGTATACTTATTTATTTAATATTAATTTTTGGAAATTTTTTAAATTTTGCCCTTCCATAAGGAATTAGTTACACAACATGTGGCAACACCCTAGATGTTCCACAGTACTGAAAAACGAAATCTAGTAAGTGAGGCCTTAGTGGTACACTATGTAGTGGTATAATAGTGCAAATGTCACACATTGTTTTATTAGGGGTAGAAGTGTTACTAAGTAATTGTAATGGAGTTGGTAATGAGATATTTTTGTGACCGTTCGATTCTCCCAAAAAAACTCTATAAAGTTGTCCACCAACGTTCAATAAAATTCGGACCGTCTCGATCGGGAAGAAAACGACTGAACCCACATCATCGGATGCATAAACAAAATACCTTCAAGCCCTGCCGTAATTTGTGAAGCCCAGATATTAAATAATGGACTTCTGGCATACAGGCATACAGCTGGGTCAATAGCTGTGGTCCACTTTCAGTTAGTGGGATCCAGCTGTGGTCCACTTGCTTCCTTTCAATGCACTGCATTTGAAGCCGATAAACAATACATTTGAAGCCCTGTAGCAGGAACTGAAGGCCAGAATGATTGTACAGGGCTTAGATATTATACTGTTTGATTTTTTAATTTAAATTTTTTTTCCTTCCATATGGAATTTGGGTTTTCACAACATGTGGTAACCCCCTAGAATTTTATAAAGTTGTCCACCTATGTTCAATCCTTTTCGGACCGTCTCGATTGGGAAAAAAACAACGGGACCCACATCATTGATTCCCAGACTGAATGGAGGTGAAGCCCTGGAATTGGAATTGGAATTGAAGCCCACAATCACTGTACAGGTCTTAGAAGGTAAACTTTTGCATTTAATTTAACATGTGGCAACACCCTATACGTTTCCTTATTCCCCACCCGAGGTTACACAAATGCTTCTGAAAGTCTAAACTTTTTAAGTTTTTACAATTTTATCCTTGGTTTGCTATCAAATTAGAATTGCATTTCATCTTCATTAAATTCGCCATTGCAAAACACAAACAACGAAAGCAAAGCCATTGCAAGGATAATGCATGCATTAGGTAGTGAATAGGCATCCAGATGAAAAGACTTTTTTACAATTACCAATTTACAATGATTGGTTACCGTTCATGGTGAACGTTTGCATGTTTTACAATTAACTTGTAAATAACTTGTCCAAATTCCTTTTCAAAAATCACAGTTCATTTCTATTTGTTCATCTTTCTTTTTTTCATTCATACAATGGTTGAAAACAATATCGGCAATCAGACCATCAATTTGATCATAACATTCAAGCTATGAGTTGAAGACACCGGTTCTCCTTCCTTTGAAAACGACATACACCGATTTCTTCCCCATTTCAAACAACATACTGTATAACACTTCAATAAACAAGTAATCAACAAACCAAATATCAGATTTTAAATAATGGAAAAACAACATAGTAAATCGAAAATAACAGAGAAAACATTCAAAAATACAAATATTAAACTTTCCTATTTCCCTGATAACCGAACAGAATAATAGCGTACATAATTCGATTTTTCTGACTTCACTTCTAAACAAAATGAAAGTGGAAATAATACCAACAAATTATGGTTAATTAGGCATAGAAGTGTTTCAAAAGAAACCAAAGGCAGAAGCTATACTTGCTTGTAACTTCGATTTCTTTCGAAACACTCCATGCCCTATTAACCATATGAAGAATATCGTGCAATGATAGGACATGTGCCCGTGTGCGCTGGTCGACAGAGGTGGTGTAGAAGGTGAAGGATGAAGATGGGTAGAAGATGGATAGACGATGGAAATGTTAAGGTAAGAAGATGATGATGTTGTGGGAACGGTATCCATAATTATCGTCCCGGAACCATAAATAATAGGAGTTGTGGGATCCAGCTGTGGTCCACTTTCAGTTAGTGGGATCCAGCTGTGGTCCACTTGTGAAGCCTAGAAACAATACATTTGAAGCCCTGTAATCGGAACTGAAGCCCAGAATGATTGTACAGGGCTTAGATGTTATACTGTTTGATTTTTTCCTTCCATATGGAATTTGGGTTTACACAACATGTGGCAACCCCCTAGATGAAGGATACCACATAAAAACCACCTACGTTCCATCAAATTCGGACCGTCTCGATCGCAAAGAAAACGACTAGACCCACATCATCAGATGCAGAAACAAAATACATTCAAGCCCTGGCGTAATTTGTGAAGCCCAGATATTAAATAATGGACTACTGGCATACAGGCATACAGCTGTGGTCCACTATGGATTCCCTTCCTTTAAAGGCATTGTATATGATTCCAAGATTGAATATAGGTGAAGCCCTGGAATTGGAATTGAAGCCCACATTGACAGTACAGGTCGTAGAAGGTAAAATTGCATTTAATTTCAATTTGTCATCGGTTATGGTATCAATCAATTTCATTTATTTCATTAAACTCGCCATTGGAAGGATTCTTCAAAACAATTCGAGTCAACAAGAACACAGAAAATAAAAGCCAACCAACTGGAAGGAAATAAATGCTTACAAAACAACAACACAAACCAACACAACCAAAGCAAAACACTAATATAACAACTGTAAAAATATCCCAATCTCAGCACAATTGACCGCAGTCAATGACCATTATGGGCTTGGATGTCAAGCCGGTGATGAAACCAATATTGTCAACGGCCTTCAAGAAATCAAATCATTGGACCACCTCACCGAAGACGACTTGCTTGCGATCGAGCCACTCGGACTTAGCGGTACAGATGAAGAACCGGGACCCGTTGCCTCTTTTGCCAGTTTTGGCCATTGACAGGATACCGGGACCGATGTGCTTCTTCACGTAGTTCTCGTCGGCAAAACTAGGGCCGTATATCGATTCACCACCGATTCCATTTCCGTGAATGATGTCTCCTCCATGGACCATGGACCATGTACCCGGGTATCACGCGGGGAAAGGTTGAACCCTTGTAGTGGAGTGCTTTCCCAAACGTGCCGATACCCTTCTCTCCGGTACAAAAAGCCCGAAAGTTCTCCACTGTTATCGGGGTGCTGTCTGCAAAGAGTTCCATCACAATTCTACCCATAGGGTGGCCATCAATGCTTAGGTCAAAGAACACTCCAGGGTTCGCCATAACAGTAAATTTGATAAACAGAGAAAAACGAAGTGGAAAGGGGGAGTAACTGAGGAGGAACCGAAGAATGGGAACCAAAGGCGGGGCCCATTTTCTTTACTTAGTTGGGTTGGGGTTCATCATCTCAAATGTCATGTGGGTTGGCTTTGTTATTCTCTTATTGTTTATCGGGTTTGTAATGCAAAGGGCCCAACCAAATAATTCCAATAAAAGTGGTTCATGTGATTTCCTCCTTTTTTTGTGATAATATCTGATGACTTAATTAATTAAACTTAAATTAATTCATTCATTAATTAAACTTAAATTAATTGATTCATCAATAAATAATAAATATCATTGTAATTAAATAATTAATTATGTGTATCAGAACCAACATCATAGTATGGCAGCTTCACACTAGGTATGATAATGAAGAACTGTACTAAAGCTGGGCTGTCAATCCACAATTGCAACATATACATTCTAACATTCTTCTTCTTTTTCTCTACAATATAGTATCCTGGGATGAATGAACATGAATTTCACCGATTTACCAATTTCAAAAATCGAATATGCACATCTACCAATTTCACCTACGGCTGAATGGGGTTTATAATCTCGCCATTAATGAAAACGTCAAGTGCCATTGCCTTCCTAATGCTTGGTATATTATTTTGTCCAAATTCGTGAATCCACGGTAAAGGAACTCCGAATAGTACTAATTCGGCAAACTTTAACATGAAAATGCCACAGCTGGAACTGCACCATATGAAAATAACGGAAAGATAATGATGATTACATGTAAAAACCACCAAGTTATGTAGCAATGTAAATTAACTACCCATTGCCCTGTTGAGGAATTGTGAGTGGATCCACGTTTTCGCCAATGAATGGAGTTGTGGGCACAGGTAAGTTCAATTCTTCGTAATAATTTGATGCCTTCAAGATGGAGGGTAACAAATATAGTAATGGTCGGATTTCCCCTATTCGATTGATCCTTCGTTGTCTTCCCCATCAGGAATCAAACATCCTCACTTTTCCTTCTTTTAAAAACACTTCAGAAATAACCCAGTGGTCACCGACGTTGCAAGGAATCAAAACCTGCAAGGAACGTTCAAGAATTTCAAGCCTTAGAAATGGGAATACAAGCCCTGCCAATGGGAATTCAAGCCCTGGCAGAGGGAGTGAAACATAACATACCAAATCCATCGAATCCAGATTCATGCAAAACATACAAACTTACCGAATTCATCTTCCACCACGGTTCATTGTAAAACAGATCATGACCCCGGACGTAATGTAAAAACTCATTGTCAGGGTGGAAATCCAATGGATTGAACTCGGGGTAATCTTCCTAAACTTTTTTTTTTTCGCACACTGCTGGTGGAGAATGACCTTTCTTCTCCTTTTTCACACATTGCTGTATAACTTCTTTGTCTGATCCATCTTCCCCAGCCTTTTCGGCCTCCTCATTTCTTATCCTATCTTCCTTTTCAAACTCTTGTAGCTGCCTTTGGGTTTGTATCTCCAGCACTATTTTCTTCCACTGAATGTTCAAATTGAGCTGTGTAAAAAAAAACCAACCATATTATAAAAAAAACCAACCATCTTAAGCAAATAAATATTCCATAATCCAAGAATAAAAGTGAACTTACGAAAAACGCGGGAGAGACCAATCCTATATCCTGCCGATAATTAAACTGTAATCCCAAACGCTTCTTCCAAAGCACGTCGAAGTAGCTGTCTATATGCTACAATTACATGTATCGACGGAGAATTAGAAAACAAGTGTGCATGTTAACAATATGATAACAAAATTGAACACTATAAAAGAAGTTATCGAGTTTGAAATCCATTTGTCCGTGTTAATGAAGTCCTTCAACTCGGAACACGTCATGTCTTTTACGGACTGCCCGGTATATATTCTGTTCATTGTCAACCAGTTTTTATTTTTATTTTTTTATATTATGGCATAACATATCACAACTACATAAATTGAACTAGCTTAGGTTAATGGAGGATAGGAAAAGAGCATTACCTGACTTCATTTTTGCCCTTCAAAAATGCCGTGAAGTCTTTGGAATGCTGATTTTCTTCTCCTTTCTTCTTCGTTTCTGGCATGGGGTCAACATACGGGGTCAGGAGGAACCTTGACCGCCTTCGGTCCCTTTCCTTGTCGTCATTCTTGTAAACCACTGAGGGGTCAGCAGATTCATCCCATATAACACTAGGCATACTGGTTGGAAGCACACTAACCAGGTACACATCCGGGGATGGGAAATCATCCACACAAATTGACTTTTTAGCAACATCCGCATTGTCTCTTTCAGACTTCTTACCAACTACCTAAACTTCAACATTACTCTCATCCTCGGCCTTCTCAACAACACTATCAGCCTCGTCCTTCTCAACAACACTATCAATGTTGTCCTTCTCAACAACACTTTCAACCTCTGCCTTCTCATTTATGCTCTTATCCTCAGCCTTCTCAATTTTGCTCTTATCCTCGGCCTTCTCAACGCTACTTTCACCCTCGGCCTTCTCAACAACACTCTTATCTTCAACCTTCTCAACAAAACTATCAACATCAGTCTCAACACTTGCCTCTCTGTCAACCTTAAAATCCTTCAGATCATTCTCAACACCTAGTAGTCTGTCACCCTCCTGATCAACTTCATCATCATGAATGTCATTCACAAAATGTACCTTCTCATCTAACATATTGCTGTCATCCTACAATGAGAACAATATATTTTAAGGACTGCCCTGGCAAAGGACTCTTATTATGTAATAAATATTAGAGTAAACTAACAAATAATTGAAGCTTACCCTATCAAAACCTTTCTCCTTCATTTCTCTTGATTTTTTCGGTGAAGATGTATCTCCAACCTTGTTTTGTTTGGCAATCTTTGCAATTTCTTATGCTATCTAACGCTTCATCCTCCCCTCGCTTTCTTTTATTTGCTGTGTAATCAGATTTTCCATACATGTATACAATTCAGGAATTGTATACGGAACCAATGTCTTCAATTTTGACTGCAAATCCAATTCAAAATCGAAAATTAATGATTACATCATGCAAAAGAACTTAGTAAAATAACTTAGGATAATAAAACTTATGTATATTATGAATTTTTACCTTCGGAGTTTCTACATCTCCATGGAAGAGATGCTTCTTAGACGTCAGTTGATCTGAGTTTTTAGATCGGAGAGTCTTGGTGTGTTGAATGGAAGTGGCACCCTTTTCCATTGCATCTGCACGGTCCTCCACATCATCATGATCATGGTCCTCCCTTGCCACATCATCCAACATCAAAGATTTGTAGTAAGCACTTGACTTTTCATGATCATAAACCTTCCATGGGAACATTTCCATCTGCATGTATAGTGCAGAAAACATTGAGGTTAATGAATATTTTCAAACAGAAACCCAATAGCAGGCAAAGGGTTTTCAAGCCCTAGAAAGGAATTTGAAGCCCTAGTAACGAAATTGAAGCCCTAGTAACAAATTTCAAAATGATCTTCATAGACAATTCATAGACAATTCATAGAGTAATAAGTAAGTAATATAACACATAACCCCAAAATCTAATGTAGCACATAAATCAAGCAAAATAGGCAAGACATCAAAATACAACTAGAGACCAAATGGTAAAATACATACCGTTGTGCTGAAAAAGGATTCAACTTTTAGAACCCTTGTATTGAAATTCCAATTCTTAAATCTTGGGAACCCTGTTCCTTTCCGTATCCCAATTTTACCTTTCAAACGAGTAATCCGTTCAACAACCCAAACCTAAACAATTAAGAAAAAAATCTTATAAAAATAAATCCATAATAGAAATCCTAGCATAAGGTTGATTTACACATTCATTTATTGACAATACCTGAAATGCTAGCAGAAATCCATAACAGTGGAATGTGAAATACTTCACCTCATCATTGTTCTGCTCATTGTCCAACTCCAGTTTGCCTTCTTTTTCTTCTTCTCCATCTTCTACTTCAGTTTGCCTCTTCCTCTTGTTCGGCTTCTTCTTCTTTTTCTTATTCTCTTTCTTCTTATTCTTATTCTTTTCGTCATTCTCTCTTTTCTTCTGCCCATCACCTCCTCTCAATTTATCAAGGTCTTTATCGGATGCATTCTTCAGCCACCACAACGTGACATCAAAAAGGTAAGATCCCCAAATAAAACTCTCAAAAGCATCGATGTCCTCTACTAAAGAAAACAGCCAACAAGGTATGGCTGTCCGTGCCTCATCAATCCCGAAGAACTGGGACACCATTGATCAAGCCAAAATTGGTATGATTTTGACCCTCATTTCCGATTCTTTTAGCTTGATTCTCGGGCATTTCCCCGTGTTTAATGTTGTTAAATTGAGTGTTTCAGGTTTTATTAGGTTTCAGAAGCAATTGAGATGAAAGTGAAGGACTTGTGCGAAAATGTCTCACAAATAGGAAGAAACAGGGCATTTTCGCCACTTGGACTTGAGAGGTCGCTACATGGGCGTCATGGCATGGGCGCCATGGCGACAGAGGATTCTCTAAAGACATCAGAAGGTCACCATTTGGGCGCCACTTGGTCGCCATGGCGACAGAAAGTCACAAAATGAACCAGGTGGGGTCGCCATGGCGACCTTGATGTTGCAAGTGGCGACCTCCTTACAATTGCAGGGTCGCCACTTATGGTCGCCATGGCGACCTAGAGGTGCAAGTGGCGATCTCTATACAAATTGCTCATGGTCGCCACTTGCCAAATGGCGAGAAAGATGGTTTTCGTGGCGACCTTCTCATCTAACCGTTTTACGCACCAGGGTCGCCATAGCGACCAAATAGCGAACAAGGCGCCACCTCAGCGAATCAAGCAGTTATCAGTACATGTCCAAGAGTGCATATATATAGAACGTCCCTCCATCTTCAGAGGCATCGAAAAATCAGAGAAAAATACAGAGAACAAAATCTGAGATCTAGCTCTATCATCCATGGCACACTCTTCCTCATCCTCCATTTCTCTCCTTGAACTCATCTAATCCATCCAACCCTCAACACAAACCTTGATTACTTCACTACATCATTCCTCATCCCACCATTTCTCCACCAAAATCCTTAGTCACTTCCCACCAAAACACCCACATTCCAAGACATATCCTCTACTTCCATTCCTTGCATCTAGGAGCATAGAGGAGAAGAAAGATCAAGCTTAAAGAAGGTGACCCAAGGGTTATTTCCTTACTATTTACTTCTTTTCATTTATTGCAAATATGTGTAACTAAACCCCTAATCTAGGGGATAGATTTGAGGATCAATTGGTTGTGGGTTTAGCTTAACTTGTAATGAATCTCTTATGTGTTCTATTCATTCAAATTAATTAGATTCCATTCATTATAATTGACTTGTATATCACTTGTTGATTGCCATCTTGAGTGGAGTAATTTGTTATATATTCATATGTGGATTGACAATCCTTGTGTGATTAAGAACCCATTGGATATGATATATTAGTGGTGGGTATATCAACCCCACTAATCTAAGCCTCTAAGTGGTTTACATAATGAGATTGGTACATTAAAGTAGCTAGTTAGCTTACCCACATTCAATTGTTAATCGATCTATTCCTTAGCTATCTCATTAATTGATTTTATCACAATTCTTATCAAGGTGTTGAGTATTCTATTTTTCATAACATATTTTGTGTATTTTCATTTGAGTAGTTAACATTGGTGGTTTTAGAAACCACACATCTATCAAACAATATGATTTACTTTATTGTTAAAAGATTAGTCAATTTATCTAATTAACACTCCATTCCCTGTGGAACGAACTTGCTCACTATTTTGCTATCAAATCACATTTTAAAAGGATTAAGTGGCTTAAAAGAGTTTTCAAGAATCAACCAAAATCTATATTATTACTATTTTGTTGAGTACACAAACGACCTCATCAAAAAAATGGCACCGCTGCCAGGGAAATGGTAGTGTTGATTACATAGATTGACTTTTCTTCACATTTTATTAGTATATTGTTGATTGTTAGTTTAGTATTTTGTTTTGTGGTTATTGACTTGTTCATAGTGCTGTTTTTACTTTTTTCTTTCCTTGTATCTCTTTATTTATTCCTCTTTCAGGTGCTCAGTTTTATGCACGGTAGGAGATCTCTAGGTAGAGGTGTTCATCCCCCACTAGAAGGCACTAGCCGTGTGAGAGAGTTCGAAGCAATTTCAAGACAAACTATGAGTACTGAAGGACAACAACATGATAGGGAAGACGAAGCTCCTTTTAGAGAGGAGATGACGAAAGAGACTCAAACCAACCGTGGTCAAAGGATGACCATGGGGGAATATGCCTTGCCGGATATCGGGAACCAACCATCGCCTATCGTGTTAGACCCGATTGCTAGGGGTTATGAGTTGAGGACAATGCATGTCAACCTCTTGCCGTCATTTCATGGGAAGTTGAATGAAGACTGTCTCCAGTTCATGAAGGAGTACAATGCTATTATTGAGACCTTCCCCATCATGCGTCTCATGCGCGAACAGTTGCAAATGCGTTGCTTCCAGTATTGTATGAAGGATGCGGCTATGACATGGCTCATGGGGCTTAGGCCAGGATCATTGACAAGTTGGGGTCAAATTTGCAAGGTGTTTTTCAACATATTCTTTCCGGCTAGGAAAGCAAAGGAGTTAAAGGTGAAGATAATAGATTTTTATGAGAGTAAGGGGGAGCTATTTCATGAGTCATGGGAGAGGTATCAACGCCTTGTGGCCCAATGTCCTCCTCACATGTTCACTGAGGAATACAAGGTGTCTTGTTTCCAAGGAGGTTTAACTCGATTCTCCCAAGTGTTGGTGGATAACGCTTGTGGAGGTTCATATGACACCAAGACCGCTTCGGAGATCTATGACATCTATAAGATGTTGGCACAAAACTCTCAACAACGAAATGTCAACAGTATTCGAGGTGGGAAATTTGATGTAAATGCTAGTACGGAGGCCATCATCGAAATCTCAAGGATAAACAAGAAGGTGGAGACCTTGACTTCTCATATTGAGAGTATGGGATTTCCGAAGGCGGGAGTGAAGTTGCTAGGAAGGCAAGAAGGAGGCTCTAGCGGGCAATTCAATGAGAACGAAGGGTTTGAGGACACTTTTCAAGGTCAAGAGTAAGAGGAGGTTCAAGCTATGGGATTTCAAGGACAAGGAAACAACTCCTATTCCAACAACTATGCTCAACCATGGAGGAACCACCCAAACCTTTCTTGGTCAAACAACAACAACATTTTAAACCTACCACCAAGAAATCAACAACAAGGGGTGTACAATCAAGGAGGTAGTTCACAAGGTGGTTACCGTCAAAATCAACAACAAGGGATGAACAATCAAGGAAGTAGCTCACAAGGAGGCTACCGTCAAACTCAACCACAAAGATGATTTCCACAAGGAGGAAACCAATGGGGAGGAAACCAATGGAACAACAACAACAATGCTCAACCTAGCTCGTATCAACCTCGCCGAAACATTGATGAAGAGATGAGAGGTATGATGCAAGGTTTCCAAAGAGCCGAGAATACCTTGACAAGTTTCATGCAAGCTAGTGGCCAAAGGTTTGGCAACCTCGAAGCATCTTTCCGGAAATTGGAGACCCAAATGGGGCAAATTGCCGAGGCCCTTCAAAAGCAAGAAAAGGGGAAGTTTCCAAGCCACACCGAGCAAGTTAAGGAGGGAAATTTTGTAAAGAAGGATGGAGCTAGGGATGAGGCTATGTTATTTGAAGAGGCATATGTTCGGAAAGTGGAAGATCCGGGAAGTTTTGTGATTCCTATATCAATAGGAGATAGTGGGGTGCTTAAAGGAGTACTTGATTTGGGAGCAAGTGTGAGTATGATGCCCCTATCGACTTATGTGAAGTTGGGTTTGGTAGGATTGAAGCCAACCGGGAAGAAACTTATGCTAGCGGATCAATCCTCTCTATCATCGATTGGTGAAATAAAGGATGTCCCAATTGTCATTGACGGAACAGTGGTTTTAATAGATTTTGTAGTCCTTGACATTGGTGGCAAGTCAAATGATGTTAGGGAGTGGCAAGTTCTTCTCGGTAGACCATTCATGGCTACCGCTCAAATGAAGATCGATGTTTGCAAGAGGAGAGTTTGTATGCATGCATTTGAGAAGGAACTTGAGAAGGTGTTGAGTATTCTATTTTTCATAACATATTTTGTGTATTTTCATTTGAGTAGTTAGCATTGGTGGTTTTAGAAACCACACATCTATCAAACAATATGATTTACTTTATTGTTAAAAGATTAGTCAATTTATCTAATTAACACTCCATTCCCTGTGGAACGAACTTGCTCACTATTTTGCTATCAAATCACATTTTAAAAGGATTAAGTGGCTTAAAAGAGTTTTCAAGAATCAACCAAAATCTATATTATTACTATTTTGTTGAGTACACAGACAACCTCATCAACCATCAATAGGTATCCCATCTTTAACGCATCATCACCAGCTGCAGGCTCCATCAGCCGGTTCAAGGTTTCCTCCAACAGTTCCATAGATGGCCTTTCATCATTGAAATATCGTCTTAAGATAGATTGCTCATCGACTTCTTTCTTTTCTTTGAAACCTTCGGGGAGTGTGCCCATGTTCAGGCCACTACACAAGCAAAATTCTTCTCTCCCAAACCGAGCCTCCTTTTGCCCCAAACCGAACCAAATTTCATCCTCCTTTGAATCGGGAAGAATGAGCTGTCTTTTCAACATATTGTAGATTAGCATCCCATGCACTTTAATCGGCTGTACCATTTCCAAATACTGCCCAAAAGGGCCTTGCTTAAATCTATCTACCACGCCGCAACGTGTCAACACTAACTCCAGCTCTTGAAGAAATTTTTTTTTGTTGTGCGAGTTTATTCTTGCATGTACCCAGCTTCTGTGGTCTGGATACCTCCATTTTTTTTTTTGAAATGATCAGCCGGCATCTGGTATAAAACAAAAAAAAAAAATTAATTAAAAAACAAAATGGGATTTCAAGCCCCACAATGGGATTTCAAGCCCTGATTTGATAAACAATTAAATGAAATGGACATCCCCACCACTATACATGATAGATACGATATACTTAGTATGTGAACACAAAAAAAGACATAACAAGGCATGAAAAAATCCACCAATTCCAAAATCATCACAAAAACCATTAACAACTAAAATACTACACTTCATATTCGTTTACAGGGCTTGAAATACCTTTGTCAGGGCTTCATATTCAGACAAATGGGGCCACATTTCAAAACTTGAATTAACAAAACACAACACATCATAACATAACATCACAAAAACCATTAACAACTATAATACTACACTTCACAATCGTTTACAGGGCTTCAAATCCCTTTGTCAGGGCTTAATATTCAGACGAATGGGGCCACAATTCAAAACTTTAATTAACAAAACACAACACTTCATAACATAACATCCCAAAAACCATTAACAACTACAATACTACACTTTACAATCGTTTACAGGGCTTCAAATCCCTTTGTCAGGGCTTAATATTCAGACGAATGGGGCCACATTTCAAAACTTTAATTAACAAAACACAACACTTCATAACATAACATCCCAAAAACAATTAACAACTACAATACTACACTTCACAATCGTTTACAAGGCTTCAAATCCCTTTGTTAGGGCTTAATATTCAGACGAATGGGGCCACATTTCAAAACTTTAATTAACAAAACACAACACTTCATAACATAACATCCCAAAAACCATTAACAACTACAATACTACACTTCACAATCATTTACAGGGCTTCAAATCCCTTTGTCAGAGCTTAATATTCAGACAAATGGGGACACATTTCAAAACTTGAATTAACAAAAAACCAAACAAAAGCACCTGTTCCCCACCATTGCATGAACCCCTGGCAAGATAACTACTCATTTCTCAAACAAATACTTATAACTTAATAACACATCATCCATGCACATTCAAACACAGATGCAAACAAACATATTAGAGGTTAAAACGCCAGAAGACAATGAGAATACGAATGAATACCTTTACTTGCGAGTTGCATCTTCTTCGGGGCTGGGTCTCGATATTTGACTGACTGTTCTTCTTCTTCAAGAAATTTTCTTCTCAAACTTGGTTTGTTCTTCTTCTTCTTCTTCTTCTCCTATCTCGTTCGCTTCTTCTTCTATTTGATGCCTTCTTCAATTCTTCTTCTCTCTCGTTCTCTTTTGGAGTTCTTGATTTGGGGGATAGATTTCAATTTCGCACGACCACCTCTCTGGTTTTCAATTTAAATATGTTAGGGCAAATGCGTAATCCCGCTTAATGGAGTTGGGGTTTAGGGCAATTTCGGAATTTCCACTTTAAAAGTTTTAACTGTTTCAAATCCCACCTAAGGGTATTTCTGGAATTTCATGTTCCCAAGGGGACACAAATGCAAGAAAAACAATTGGGAGACTTTTTTGCTATTTCAAACTTCAAAGTGGACATTTTCTGTCATTTCCACAATAAGTTATCAAATTATAACTTTGATTAAAACATTTTGAGGAAGTGTTTTGGAATTAGAAAAGAATTTATAGTTTTTTTTTTTTTGGAATTAGGAAACTATTAATTTGTAGATTTTTTTGGATAAAAAAAAATACATTAGAACTTAGAAGTTGCTGATTTACAAAAAGATAGTAAAATTTATTAAAAGGTAATTTGTTTCCTTATTTTTAGGAAGCCTTATATTTTTATGGTAGATTTTAAGATGAACTTAGAAGTTGCATGTTATATGGTGCTGGATTCTGGCTGAAAGTTGTGATTGCCCATTTTCTCCTAACCATTTTAATCCTATTTTACTATTTCTTGTAGTTACTAGTTAGTATGGTAGTGAACTAGTGATTTCTATCATCTGTTGTTCTGCTGTTAAATAACATACAAATCCTCACTGGAGGATAGCAAGGCAGCCATGCATGGTCATCGGATACGAAGGTAAAGTTGTAGGAGATGCTAATGTGCACACAAGTCCCAAGTTTTTATCGGCTTGCTGTTGGGTGCGTTTCAAACTTCATTATAAGCCATTCCTTTTGGGGATTTTACACCGCCTGTAAGGCTGTAAGCCTGATACTAACAAGCTTCATCCATGGTTTGACATCCAAGTCACTTGCATAAATATGATATTTACTTGTATGCATATAATTATTGAAGATGCCTTTGTGATTTGAATTTGCTTATCGCTTATGTTGCTGCTTGTAGATTACGCTTATGAAAAGCAAAAGATCACTGTTCCTATGAGAGAAAATAAGTTCCGTTTCATTCTTATCAGGGTTCGTTATGGATGGATGCAGAGAGTGAGATTAAGTTCAATGAGAAAATATGCTGTGTTTTTTTTTTTTTTTTTTTTTTTTTTTTTGATACTAGAAAATATGCTGTGTTACTGAAGAATGGTAGAGAAACTAGAGTAACAGTTGTGCTTTGGCATCTTTAGTATTCAAAACTATCTTTTGTAAGTTATCAAATTTGTTCTATTATTATGGAAGCAGTGTGTATTAGTATCCAATAGTTATAGATATATTGTTTATAAGCACCTAGGCTTTGGATCAAATATTATGGGTTGTTCTTAAGATAAAAGAAAAGAGCGGCGATGTTTACATCTGTTAAAAATTGTACGTGTACGGTGTACCTCTTTTTATATGTACAACCCATTCAAAAATTTTAAAATATGAAATCTTGCAACCATACACACACATTACCAAATATATCCTATCTTTTAATTTTTAAAAATATTAAAAATAAAAAATTATAAAATAATATATGACTCATATTTTCTTTATTCTATCTAAAAAAATAAAATAAAAATGAAAAGCACAAACAAAACAAGAAAAATGTAGACATCTCCTTTGTCATCGTCTCCATTTTCCTCCTTTCTTCGTTTCCTGTCACTTCTGTGTTTCTTATTTTACTTTTAAAAAAAAAATATAAAATATAAAATTATAAGAGGCTTTAATATATATATATATATAATCTAGGGTTTTTGTTTTTATTTGATTTAGTTAGTTACAAATTCGAAAAAGTTAATAGTTATAAGAAATTATTATATTTTTGAATTAAAATATTAATAATTTAATTTAAGGGTAATGTTGGAATTTTGAAAATATATAAATTTGGGATGTACGTACAATTTTATAGGGGTGCAAATATAGTCAATGAAAAGAAAAACATGGTAATTTAAGTCGATAATCGAATTGGGTTTGGGTGTACTTAGAACTAAATGGAGTGTACTTAGAACTACTAAAAAACTTAACTTTTTTTTGTCTTTCAAAAAGCTAGACTGGGCAAAATTAAAATTTTTATTTTGTGTGTGGGTATTGAGTTTATTCAAAAATATATGAATTTATTTTATTAAAAATTGTACAATATCCATATTTTAAAAAACAAATTTGGGGTGGGGAGGGGCGCGGGATTGCGGCCAACTTCCCCATGTCTTGGAAATTCCTCACCCGAACCCAATCTTCAATAGTTGTTGTGGGGGCAAGTAATTTTTTTCGGGTTGGGTTCGGGATTTTTAATCCCCATCCTGAACTCGCCCCATTGACATCCCTAATGAATATTTAATCAAAAAACACTTATCGTAAATGATATTATCAAGCGATTTTTAACTACCCATCAATTTCATAATTATACTATTTTAAATAATCTACCACGTACAACATTAATGAGGGCATGCATGTTTTGGATAAAAAATTTCATGAAATTTATGTTGACTTAACTAACACATCTTGTAGAACAAGTTTTGAACAAATTATTCAATGAATTTCATGTTTACAATTTACCTTCACTGTATATGAAACTAGCTAAAAATTAAGGAGGTTTATTGTTTTTATCCGGAATTAGTATTTTGATTGTTTTTATCAAACAATCCACTTTTGGGACAAAAGTGTCCTTCATTCAGAAATGATTAAAAAAATCAAATGAATTAATATTTTTTTTCTTTACCTCTTCTCTCTCCTTTTCTCTCTCATTTTCTCTAGAACATTTTCTTTTCTTCTTTCTCTCTCTCTCCACCGGATCTCACGCCTCTCTCCTCTCTCCACCATAATTTTTTTTTTTTTTTTTTGCAACCCAAATCTCCTCTCTAGATCTTCTCTCACGCTTCTCTCCTCTTTAATCCAAATTCTAGATTTTTTTTTTTTAAATCAGTCTTTTTTTTTTTTTTGGAAAATTTTCCAGATTTTAAAAATGTTTGGATTTAAGTGTTAGTTGTTGATTTTAATGGTGGTTGTGGTTGTGCTTAGGTTTGGGTATTGTTTGTTTAAAAAAAATTCAGATTTTATTTGTTTAAAATTTTTTCCAGATTTTTTTTTTTTAAAATTCAGTTTTATTTATTTATTTATTTATTTATTTTGAAAAAATTTCAAGATTATGTTTGTTAATTTTATTTTTTCCAAATTAAACACATAAGAGCAAAATGAATTAAACATACCAGGTAAACGAATTAAACACACCAAGGCAAAAACGAATTAAACACACTAGGCAAAATAAATTAAACACACCAAGCAAAAACAAATTAAACACACCAAACAAAACGAATTAAACACACCAGGACAAAAATGTATTAAACACACCAAGGTAAATCAATTAAACACACTAAGACAAAAAAAAATTAAATACACCAAGGCTAATCAATTAAACACACCAATACAAACAAATTAAACACACCGGGGCTAATCAATTAAACACACCAGGGCTAATTGGGTTGCCGTGGTGTGTTTAATTGGTTGCAGTGGTGTGTTTAATGTTTTTGGCATGATGTGTTTAATTCATTTTGCTTTGGTGTGTTTAATTGTTTTTGCCCTGGTGTGTTTAATTAATTAGCCGTGGTATGTTTAATTTATTTTGCTCTGGTGTGTTTAATTCGTTTTTGCCTAGTGTGTTTAATTCGTTAATTCTTTTGTCTGGTGTGTTTAATTCGTTTTTGTCTGGTGTGTTTAATTTGTTTTGCCTGGTGTGTTTAATCCGTTTTTGTCTCGGTTTGTTTAATTCGTTTGCTTGGTGTGTTTAATTCATTTTGCCCTGGTGTGTTTAATCTAGAAAAAAAAAATTTAACAAACATAAAATCTAGAAAAACACAACTCCCACCATTCATAAAAACAACCACAACTTGGAAAAAAAACGAGATCTGAAAAAAAAAAGAAGAAGATAAAATCTGAAAATTAAACACAACCACAACCACAACCTCAACCCAAACTTAAACACAACCACAATTTTTTTTTTATAAATTAAATGAAATCTTGAAATTTTGTTAGTAAAAAAACCAAATTTGAAAAAAAAACCTAAATTTTTTTCAAAAATCAGGAAAAAACGTGAAAGAAACAAACCACAATCTCAACCCAAACTTAATAAACTAGAAAATCAAACAACAAAAATCTAGAAAATCAAATATGAATTTTTTTTTAAAAAAAATCTGAATTTTTTTTTTAACAAAACGCAAACCCAAACACAACTCTCACCATTCATAAAAAAAACAACCACCCTTAAATCTAGAAATTTTCTTTGAAAAAAAATGAAATCTGAAATTTTTTATTTAAAAAATAATCTGAATTTTTTTTAAAAAAACCTGGAAAAAAACGTGAAAGAGAAAGAGAAGACAGGAGAGAAAGAGAAGAAAAAGAAGGAGAGAAGAAGAAGACGAAGGAGAGAGGAGGAGTGAAGGTGTGAGACGGTGAGAGAGAAGGAGAAGAGAGGAGAGAAGGAAGAAGAAGAAGAACTCGTGAGAGAGAAAGGAGAGAAAGAAAGAAATAAAAAAATGATCTGCAGAAATGAGAGAGAAAAGGAGTGAGAAGAGGTAATGAAAAAAAATAGGGGCATTTAAGTTTCTATAGTGGATTGTTTGACAAAAACAATCAATTTACTAATTCTGACTAAAAACAATAAAGCCCTTAATTTTTTGGTTAAAAAGGGGTATTTCCTCTCTCTCTCTCACACACACACACACACACACACACACACACACACACACACACACACACACATATATATATATTTGAGAAAGAGAAACTTCATTAATGAAAAAATGAAATTACAAAGAGCTTGGATAATCACCCAAGACCAGACTCTCCACAGATAATAGACAGTCATCAAACCACACAAACTCACCCCACATAATCGAGAGCAAGCTTTGCCAAACTATGAGCAACCTTATTAGCTAAACGAGATCGAAAAACTATCAACATCATTGAGCAACCTAAGCATATCATGAATGACAACCCCAACCTCATTACAAGGCACCATCTTCAAGCAAATCGCATTCACCACAGTTAATGCATCTGATTCCAAGATAGCAGGCACAAAACCATTATTGAGAGCCAAGAACAAACCCTTCAAAATTGCCAAAGCTTCCACAATCTGGGGTTGGAAATAAGCACTCAAATTTTGACACAAAGAAGCTCTAACATGGCCATCACTATCTCAGAACACCACATCAATACCCGAAACCTCATCACTAGAACAAAGAGCAGCATCAGTATTAATTTTGAATGCTCCTAGCTGAGGAGCTTGCCAACGCGGCACCACATTGCTCCTTGTCTGGCACTTCAACGGGCATTCCATACCAGTGATCGGAACCATCCCAAAACGATGCAACAACTCTTTCACCATAATCCTACCTCTTAGGAGTTGCCATATAAAAACTTCTACCTTAGGAGGACCGAACCCTTGCCAAATAGACTCATCAACCATTGAACCATCCAAAATGGCATCTTTAATACTTCTTCTAATAGGCCTCATTGAAAAAATTCGTCTATGGCAAAAGGACCAAGCCATTCCCCCACAAACCTATGAAGTTTAAAAACGTTAATGGTTGAAGAAAAAAATGTTCCATATGTCCAATTCCCAATCAAACAACCTCCTTCTCAGTTGCACCTCCCAAGACCAGATATCACCTTACCACTTGCCAAACTCATTAATAGTGCCACTTTTCTTCACTGCTAATGCAAAGATTCTTGAGAACATATCTTTGAGCGAAAGTTATATTTAACACAAAGATTGTCGTTTCTATTTGTTGTATCCAGATGTTCTTAGGCTTGTCAGCCTGTTTTTTCAATAAATTGCTGCTTAAAAAAAAAAAAATTGTTAAAATGATATATTTAACTCCCTGTATGCAGGGATGTTCCTTAAAAAGGGCTAGGGTAGGCTCACCCTAACTGATACTCGCTTTTTCCATCGTTAAAAGAATGCAAGGATCAAAAGATAGTTTAATTTAAAAGGGGTTTCCTACGCAATGAGCTCTAAACTAGCAAAAGACTAGTAAAGTGGCAAGTGAGGGTATCGTTCCGCAGGAAGGTGTTTCTGTTAACCGTTTCGAGTTTTAGTGTTTATTGAAAGCAATGTAAATAAGAATACGGATGTGGTGAGAATGGTGTGTATGTACAATTCAGGTGTGTGTGTGTAAAGAAAATGTAAATAATAAAAACAAAGAGAATATGGAAGGGTGAGAATGGTGTTTAAAGTGATAAATAAAATGGTGGATATGAGAGATGTAGGATATGGTCACACAAGGTTCAACAAGTTCACCATACATAAGTGCACAAATAGTTGGTTGTTAGACATTAAGTGCATCTAATTTTAGTTAAAGGTTCGTTCTTGCCTCAATCCGATTTATACCCATTCATAGAGCTAACGGTTGAAGAGTGTGCCGAGAGCCCCTCGTACATTAAACCATAACCAACCAACATTTGTGAACACATTCTACAAACCAATGCTAAATTGAGTCTCAATATTAACACGGTAATATAAAATAGCAACGTTAGGTACAATGAATGTGAAAAGAGTGATTGTATCTCTAACCATAACTCACCTACAACCCCTAGCGTGAGGGATAGCCAAAGACCAATAATTGTAACTCTAACCATGACTCACTTAGAACCCCTAGCGTGAGAAATAGCTAAAGTCCAATTGTTAACAAGAACAATGAACCAAACCCTTATAATATGACAATTTATAGGTTCACCCATTCTTCCTAGCAAATTAGTCAAGACTATGCCCGAAGAGCCCCTCCAAAGGCACAATCCTAACTCTTAGTCAATCAAAACCATTCATAACATGCAATTTCGACCTTCCAAAGACATATACATAAAAATGAGATATTTGATTACAACTACTCCTGCAATTAAGTTAATCTACTCCTAATCCCATCTATGAACACATATTAATTTTCAATCATCCATAAACATGCATTTCAAGATAAGAGATATATCAATCAATAACAAGAGTGAATCAAAACACAAATTAGATATAAAAACAACCAACATATATATTTAGCACAAATTAGGTTTACAAATATTCCCAAAGTAGGGATTACATATTCAAGAAAATAAGAAATACATAGAGAGTGAGAAATATATACAACCTTTGAAGAAAACCTCCTCCAAGAGCTCTTTCCTTTGTCTAGCTCGAATTTGGCCAAAGCCCACTCCTATCTCTATGCAACCTATTCCTAAATATGATGGATGATGGATGATGGGTAAAAGATGAAATGGAAGGCATCTATGGAGGAAAAACCTCCATGGATGCCCTTGAAAGCCTCTCTCTCTCTCTCCCTCTCTCCCTCTCTCTCTTATTTGAAGAAGATGAAGTTGGGAGAGTTTTTGAGGAAGATGGGGATGTTGGATTCTGGTGGAAGAGAATAGAAGAATATGTTTATATAGTGTGGGGAGGTTAGGGCTGGAATTATGGTGAAAGGACGAGACTGCCCTTCAATTTCGGCTAAAAAACAACCTTCTAGAGGTGATCAGCGGTTTGGTTCAGTGGTCTGGCCGCCGAATGAAACAACCAAATGATTCTCACATTTGTGGACCTTTTGGAGTAGAACGACGGTCAACATTGGCTGCCTGGTCACCGTTTGGACTTTTTAGCATTTCAACATCGCGTATCAGTCACTCAAACGAGCATAACTTCCTCTAGAAAGCCTAGAATCATAATCCGTTAAATTTTCTGGAAACTAGACTTCCGGGGCTTTCCAAATATATATGGATCTCGTCATGGTTTGATCTGAGGAGGGAGTTATGGCCTCCACAAGCTGAATGTTCTGCGCAAGCCTATACAACTTCAACCCTTTTAGCTTCTTGGACATCTCTAGAATTGAATGACGGTTTGCAAATCGGTGGTGGGGCTCACCGAATGCAACTGCCGAATGCCTGATTTTTGTACTTCGTCCGTAAGCGGTTGGAATGCCAAAGGGGTTCTGCTGTGGTCTCGGTGTAGCATTCTAGCTCGGCAGTGGATCAACCGTGGCGACATTTAGATTTGCTTGGCCACGGCTGGGTTTAGATCACGCCGCGGTCTATATCAACGGTGAGGTGCGACACTCAGTATATACTCCAATTATTCCGTTTTTAGCTCATTTTAGCCTCACAATATTTCTTTTAAGCTCAAATACCATTGGTAGGGAATATGTACCTACACATGGCTCAAATAAAACATTATATACAAAAATACGCTTGAAAACAAGACAAACGATTGGAAATGGGGGACCTCAAATAGGTATAAAATAGTCCGATCACTAACTCATTTAAAAAACAAATATATTAAGAAAACACTCATACGTAAATTTATACGAAACACCATTTATAATTTCAATTCTCGTGCACATGCGCATCACAAACACCGGCTAATAGAGACTTTTATACCCAACTTTCTCTGTCATTCCCAATTTTGATTTAACATCTTTCTCAATCTTAAAAAATTATGTCTTCAAATCGGGTATGTTTTTAGGAGTTATATGTGTTTAATTATTTTATTTTGTTTTAAAATTTTAGAGTTGGTATAATTTTAGTTTATAAATGTTATATCATTATATTTGATTCAATCTCTTCATGTTTCCACAACAAGAGAACAATGATTTTGAACAATGAAAATGATTAAGACACAGTGAAGAATGAATTTCTAACAAAGTCTACGATTTTCTACATTGAAATAGAAATTGTTGATGCTATTAGGTGTATCTTTGTTTTTTAATCAATAAAATTTCCTCATATCGTTTGGGTTCAGTAAAGAAAATGTATTATATCCCAGTCTAATGTTGACTCCCGGTTACATCCCTAGCTGTATGCCAATCTTGCTAAAACTGTAGAGCACTCTTACATCCAAGTTTTTTTTTTCCTTATTAACAAGCTTCCATGTTAATACAGATTTTACTGGCACATCTAACTGAAAGATATATGTTAAAGAGGTAGTTTGGCTGGTGTCATTTTATTGTGGAAATATGGAGTCCTTAACAATAAGCGATGAAAAGGAGGGAAGACCCTTACATGTGATAAGTCAAATTCACTTTTCTTTCTCATACTAAATTTGAACAAACCTAGCTAGCTAGTAAATTAGAAAACCTACCAGTGATTAAATAATAGGCTTAATAGCCCAGTATACACTTACTATTCACTAGTTTTTTCCATTAAAACGAGGAGGCTGATATGTAAAATTTGTCACTCTCATACTGAAACAAACATAATCTGACTTCCAAAACAGATTTTATCAAATATATATATATATATATCTACTCACTCAAATTATTCCATGTATTGAATAACACCATACCAACTCAAATTATGTTATACAAAGATACATACACATGGCATACAGGGACGTAACCAGGATTAAACATTAGGGTGGGCTAGAATTTTTTTTTTTTCGATCATTAACATTATGAGAAAATTATATTAATTAAAAATAAAGATACACTCAATTAAGAAGATAAAATGGGGGATTACTCTATAAATGTATATTCTAAATAAATACTTTAAAAAAATTAATAAAAAAATAAAGTCAAAACAAATTATAAAATAAATATGAAATGCAAATACGATCAAATACTAATTAAGATGTATCCTACGGTTTTTCAAAAGATCAAGCTTATCAATTATGATATCAGGATCAATAGCACCCGTAATTTCTCTTTCAATGTAGACAACCATGGAGTTTGTTAATTACCAGTGTTGCAAAAGTCGCCGACTAGGGCCGCCTAGTCAGCGCCTAGTTGCTAGTCGGAGCCCAACCGTCGCGATTTCAATGAAGTCGACCAGAATAGGCGGAAACAGTGCAGTCGCCGCCTAGTCGGAGCAAGTCGGATAGTCGGCGTTTAGGTGGTCTGGTCGGTCAAACCGATGTTGACCGATTTCTGCCATAAACGTCATCGTTTTATGGGATTTCATTTAATTTTTTTTTTTGAAAACCTAAAACCCAAACACAAAACACAACAGAGAAGAGAGAACACCATTTGCAAATCACAAATAGCAAAACACAAAACCCAAACGCAACCAGTTCAGCTTCGTCGTCCAACTCGTCGCCTCCGGTTCCGTGGCTCGTTGCCGTCGCCATCGCTGTCGGCCTCCAGTCCTTATTCTTCACTTCTGGTCTTCTTCAATTTGTGAGGTGGGTTACAGATTGCCAATTTTTGGATTTTAGGGTTTGAATTGAATTTTAATAAAATCGAACCCATTTGTGGTCTGGTTTAAATGGATCAAATCATGGCAGTATTTGGGACTTTTATTTTGGGAGGATTTTAAGAAAAGGGTTCTCTTCTGTTTTTGGCTAAATCTCAAGAAAAATTGAAGGGTTGTGTTTTGATGCTTTGGTTTCTGGATTTAAAAAAAAATTGCTCTGGTTTACGATCTGGTTTTGTGGTATCTAGACTGGCAATAACTAGCTTTGGATGGCCTACCTCTATACGAAAAAGATTGCTTGAGGCAACTCTGGCTCTTCCTCATTCCGCTACATCGACTCGCCTGTGCGCTACATCTGCACTTGAACAACGCTATCTCGTTTCGTTCCTTATGTCTTTATTTGATCTGCTTTCGTGAGGTAGGAATTCGGAGGGAGAAGAGACTTGGTATTATGTGCAGAGAAAGAGCATCACAATGAACAATTTTTTATTTTCTTATTTTTTATGGTGTGAGTGTTTGACTAGTGAGGAGGATTTACAATGAATAATTTGATAATAAAATATAATAATTATTTTATTTTATAATTACTTTATGACTTTATGTTTCTTTTTTAATATTTGAAGAGAATGAGAACAAAATGGTTTTGTGGTAAAGTAAAAAAGAAATATATATTCTCTCTGTTAAAAATCTTAAAATTTTAAAACATATTAAAAAAAAATATTCCGGCCAGCAACAGGTTTGCCGTCTACCGTCCGGCGGCCGACTTCTGACCAAATGTCTAGTCCCCGATTAGTCTCCGATTAGTCCCCTTAGGCGCTCGGCAGTGGGTCACCGCCCGACTAGCGCTTACCGACTTTTACAACACTGTTAATTACTTTCTAAAAAATATATAATTTATTTAATTATTAGATTAGTTTAGTTATGATAGAGCATTCATATCACATAAAAAAATAAATATACACTTTTATTATTATTTACTATCAAATCTAAAAGCAAAAGAATAATTAAAAAAAATTAACAAGCATGTATCTAAATTTCAACTAAAACAAAAAGAAATTTATTAAACAATAATATTAATTTGTTAATTAAAATTAGAATAAATAATAATTAGATTAATCCTAAAATTTAATTACAAATAAAATATTTAAATTTATAATAGTTATAAAAATATACCTAATTGGAAGTTGAATTATTAATGTTTATATAGAGGTTGGACTAAAATTTAGGAAAAGATAAGAGAGAAGAATTATTAAAGAAAAAGAAAAAGATTGATATTAAAGACCTGATGGGCTGATGTCGCTGATGGTTATTGCCTCGTGATTTGTGAAGCGAAGTAGGTCAAAGTCTGCCAAGGTATATATATAGTTGTTTCCACTTCCTAGTTCTACACGGTAACTGATATCAATAATTAATTAGTTATTTATTTTTTTTAACTTTCAAGTTTTTTTAGAAAGGACCCTAACCCAGCCCAAGGTCCATCCATGATGGCATGGTATATATGTGCATGTTCGGGCACGCCAAAGCATTTTTCTGCCTTCTTGGCTCTATATAAACAAAAAAAAGCCTGAAAACGTGTCTGTTCAATGTTAATTTCCATTTTCCTTCTCACTGACATCCCAAGCCTTCAATCCACTTGAAAGGCCAACCTTAAATAACATAATTACAATGCTGTGTAAAAGAGAAAAAAAATACATCCATGAAAACTGAATAATAGGTAAAAATGTAAATTCCATGCAAGTGAAGGTGCGAGACGTGTTTTTGTCACGTGTAAACAGCTGTCAAAACGAAGCATGAGCAGCCCAGAAATAACACTTGTCAACTCACAAACTTCTGCTAACAAAATTGTCAGTCATACTTGCTTATTTGTCATTAAGCTAATGCCACCGCGTCACATTTTCCATTTATATTCCTTGTTTGGCGGAGACTCGAGAAGATTAAATTTACACTTGAGACATATACATGGAGAGACAAGTACTTACAACAACAACAGCTACTTCAAAGAAAGCCACGGCTGCAGCTACAAGTAGCAGCGACAAGAAACCCAACCTGGGGAGGTCAAGAAAAGGTTGCATGAAAGGCAAAGGAGGTCCAGAAGACGCTAGCTGCACGTACAAAGGAGTCCGGCAGAGAACTTGGGGCAAATGGGTCGCTGAGATTCGCAAGCCCAACCGTGGAGCTAGGCTCTGGTTGGGCTCTTTCAACGCCTCTCTTGAGGCTGCTTTGGCCTATGATGAAGCCTTATGCAAGCTCTACGGACCCTCTGCAAAGTTCAACTTGCACTACAACTACAACCCCACCAACACCATCACCACAAACACCACCACCACCAACACCACTGCTACTACTAATATTACATCACTGTCTCATGACAATATATTTCCAAGCCAGCTGAAAACAGAGGAAAACAGAGAGTTTTTAACATTGAATAATCCTGAGTCTGGAGGGTATTGTTTTGGTGAAAGTTCGTCTCTGATATGTTTGGTGGCTTTTTGTCGATTAGGCAGACTGTGAGGTGTAAACCTGTAATGATAGTTTCTTGCTGTATTCTACTTTTCTCTATTGTTTTGTTTGTTGATTTTGTTAACGAGGGCACCCGTTACTCGGCGGTTAAACATTATATAACTAAAAAAAAAAAAAAAGGATATATATAACATTATATAGTCACTTATGGGCTATGGCACACACTGTACGCCTAATTTGTATTTGTTGGGAAATGAAAAAAAGTACAATTATACCTGAAAAGAAAACAAAGAAGAAGACAAAAGTCAAAAGAAAAATAAAAGTGTCGTGATATTTGCGGTAGCTTTTTGTTTTTCTTCTATTAAATATGTATGGTAGTTTGTAAAAAGGTGTTTGGATAGAAGCAAAATGAGAATGATAGTTTGTTTTTTATTTTTGGGTTAAAATCAAAACTAACCAAAAAAAATTAAGGGGATCCCTTTTTTTAGCCAGTATTAGTGTTTTGGTTGTTTTTACGAAACTTTCCATTGAAGAGACAAATTTATCCCTGTACCGAATTAAACACACTAGAATTAAACACACTGAGAATTAAAATCACCAGTCTTTTTCAATTAAAAACATCACCAGTTTTCATCATTAAACACACCACCAGTTTAATTCACAATGTGTTTAATTCCAGTGTGTTTGATCTGGTGTATGAATAAATTTGTCTTTTCAGTGGAAAATTTGGTAAAAACAATCAAAACATTAATATTGGTTAAAATTAGGAAACCCCTTAATTTTTTGGTTAAAAATGGCTATTTTCTCTTTATTTTTTGATATGAATATAAGCAAAATACGAATGTCAGTTTGTTTATTTTTTGGCTCAGTGGTATAAATACCCCCTGAATTGTTCGTGAATTGCTGATGTGTTCCCTGAATTCTTAAAATGGTCATTAAACCCTCTAAACTTTCATTTATTTGCAGTGGAGGCTCAAATCCTAACACCATCCATTTTTTTGTCAACACAAATTGTAATAAGTTCCCCTGATTATATAGATAATTACATCAAACCAGAAACAATATAATAATATGACCTAAATACCCCTCTGACCAAATTTTAATAAAATTTGGAAATTTAAAATTGAAATAATGGTTAAATAATAATAAAATTCTAAATTTAATAATAATAATAATAATAATAATAATAATAATAATAATAATAATAATGGATAGTGGAGATCAAATATGAAAATTTGGAAATATAATTTTAATGGTTATTAAGTCATAACTATTCCAATTCCATCTCATTAGTCAGTACTTATGTTATGAGATTATAGTTTATAACATAACACATATGACAGAGGTTCATAATATATATTAATAACTAATTTATTCAAATATGAAAATTTCCTGATTCGAAGAGATTAGGAGAACTTAAAAAAAAAAAAAAAAAACAACAAAAATTAAAATTATATTTCCAAATTTTCAGATTGGATCTCCACCATCCATTAATAACCATGATTTTCAAATATTTATTATTATTATTATTATTATTATTATTTTAATATTTATTATTATTATTATTATTATTATTATTATTATTATTATTATTATTATTATTATTATCACTTTTATTATTATTATTATTATTATTATTATTATTATTATTATTATTATTATTATTATTAATAAAAGGGATATTTAAATAAAAAATATAATTTAATTATTCAAAAAATTAAATTCAGAATTTTATTATTATTTAACTGTTATTTCAATTTTAAATTTCGAAATTTTATTTATAAAATTTGGTCAGAGGGGTATTTAGGTCATATTATTATATTGCTTTTGGTTTGATACAATTATCTATATAATTAGGGGAACTTATTGCAATTTTCCATGACAAAAAAATGGATGGCATTAGGATTTGAGCCTCCGCTGCAAATAAAGGAGAGTTTAGAGGGTTTAGTGAACATTTTAAGAATTCAGGGGGCATATCAACAATTCGTGAACAATTCAGGGGGTATCCGTACCATTAAGCCTATATATATATTGTTTTGTATTACCACCTGGCAACTCAAGTGTGTAACTGGATGAAAGTTAAAAGAAAAAGAAAAGTGTGTAATATGTGTGGTAGTTTTTTATTTTTTTTTTATTTTTTATTTTTATATTTATTTATTATTTATTTTATTTTTTGATCAAATATGGATGGTAGTTTGTAAAAAGGTGTTTGGATAGAAACAAAATGTCCAAAATGAGAATGATAGTTTGTTTATTATTTTTTGATAAGGATAGAAGCACAATAAGAATGATAGTTTGTTTATTATTTTTTGATATTACGATCTGTAGTGGCGGCCAGGGCCGGCACTGACTTTTTAAAGGCTCGGGGCGAATCCCTAAAATGGGGCCCTAATGGTCTAATGCATGGCTGCTTCTAAAACGTCAATTGTAGTTTTCCATTTCTAGCAATTTAACATAAAATAGATAGACGAATAAAAAGATTAACAAAATTGGAAAATGAAGCAATGACAAAGGTGGAATTTGGATTAAAAAAGGCATGCAATCCACTTCTATCCCTATAAATAAGAGTGAACTACAGAAAATGTTTATATATACATATCTATCAAGTTTTTAGACAGAGAAACTTAGCAGCATTAATATCTCTAAAATCCTTGTTTTCCCAAAATATAATACCAATAATCTAAAATCCATGTCTTTCCAATTACAACAAACACAACCATTAGAACCATCCATCATCTCTCCTACCACCAAACAATTCCCTAAAACAACCAATATAAGCTCCTTCTAACACTTTAATATAAAATGTACATGGTAAAGCAAAAGTGACATACTTTTTTAAAAAATGAACAAATTCAAATTTTTTATTTCCATCAAATTGAAGCAACAATGCAGCCAATTCCAGTTAATCTTCTATACAACACATAAATAAAAGCAAGAGCAAAGACTTATACTAACAATTGGATCTATACAAAGAAGTCATCAAAGGTAGGTAACAAATTCAGAAACGTCGCCAACGAAAGGAGATACTAAAAGGGCATATTGTCTGCTTAATTGCTTACAGTCTTACACACAACAACAATATCAAGCTTCAAATTGACAAATTTACGGTTATCAAAATGACTAAATTGTGTCGTAATAATGGTCTAGATCTCATCCGTCAATTGAAGGCACATCAACCACGTCTCTAACACAAAAAAAGAATTAATCAAATCTTCACAATTTTTTTTACCAAATAATCAATTTTAATCTAACAAGCAAAGCCAATCGGATTTTCCCCAATTCCAAACAATCCTGATAAAATTTAGGAGAAAATAATAAAAATAAAATATAAATAGTTCCTAAAAGTGAATGGTTGAGGTCCTCTGGTTGTTGCCTTTGAGTTGTTTTTGGAGGAGGAGACTGGCTTGAGACTTGGCCATTGAATTGAATTATTTGAGAAAACGAGAGAAAGAAAGAAGTCTATAAATTGGGATTGTGAGAGTGTTATATTTTAGAGTTTAGAGAAAGAGATGGGCAACTGCGTTTTAGAGTTTGGTGGGGGAAAACAAAATAATGATGACATGTGAACTGAAAGTCTGAACCCTAGAAAAAAGTAAGAAGAACAGTGAATGAAATTGGGTATTATTGAAATTTGGGTTTTTTTTTTTAATTTTTTTTAATTTTTTTTATAATTATTATTGACTTAGTTTTTTTTTTTTTTTTTTTTTTTTTTTTTTTTTTTGAGAAGAACCAAACCGAAAACAACAACCTACGACAACAAGCCAGGAAAAATAAACCTAAGGCAAACATCTTGCCACATAAATTCCTCCATAGAGGACAAGGCCAAGGCTGCGAGATTATGGGCCACCCTATTTCCAGATCTGGAAATGGACTGACATTTTTGAACCTCGATCACCTTAAGCAGGGCCCTAATATCATTTAACACAAACTCGGTCTCTCCAAAAGAAGCAGAAACATTTGAAATTTTGGAGACCACATTGCAAGCATCCACCTCCACCAACGAGACCTTGAGCTGCAGATTTTTTGGAAGAAGCAGCCCTTCTCTGAGGGCAACCATCTCCCCTGTTTCAGCAGAGAAATTCCCCACAAAGGGTTTAGATAAAGCAGCCACAATCCATCCCTTGTCATCCCTAATAACGGCACCAACCCCACACACATTCATACCAGCCTTGATTCCTACATCAGTATTCAGTTTCAGGCATCCCGCTGAGGGGGGGGGGGGGGGGGGACCAACGAGCAGGGGCTAAACTAGGAGAAGGAGAAGCAAGATAAGCCTTTCCACCTGCATGAAAATCCTGCAACAACCCACTGACACGGTCCACCAGGGAGGTCTCAACACTGACCTTCTTATTATGCACAATATCATTTCTCAACCCCCAAATACCCCATAACACCATACACACCGATTCAAAGGCATCCACCTTAAGACATCTTGCTACCTCCCTTAACACATCCCCACACCCCAGCCCTTTGAACAAAATAATCAAGCCCCAATAAGGCGTAGAAACCCAAACTTCTGTCGACTTCGGACACCACCACATGGCATGTTCCACAGACTCCACGCCTTTCTTGCATCTTGGGCATCGGGTGTCTTTCACAATTTTCCTCTGGAACAAATTCAGAAGAGAGGGAAGGGCATTATTACAGAGTCTCCAGACAAAAATTCTAACCTTAGGGGGGATGTTTAGGCTCCATAACCTGGACCACCACTTTTGGGAAAGAGACGGATCCGAGCAGGCCTCTGAGATCTTATTATTCATCGCCACTTTGTACCCGTTTTTAATTTCATAGGATCCCTTCTTATCAAAGTGCCACAGGAGCTTGTCAGCAAGACTCCCCACACTTAGAGGAATAGACAAGATATCATCTCTATCAATATTTAAGAAAACTTGCTCAAGTTTCCTCGTATCCCAGCCTTTTCCATCGTCAAGCAAAAAATCTGCAACACAATTGTTATTATTTCCATCCACTGAAACCGGCAGGAAAGAACTAGGACGAGGAATCCATGGATCAACAAAGGCCTTGATGCTTTTGCCATCGCCCACCTTCCATCTAATGCCTTTATGTAGTAGTTCTCTCCCCCACAAAATGCTTCTCCAAACATGGGAGGCCCCTGGCTTCAGCTTAGCATGTAGAAAATCTTCATCCTTGAAGTATTTCGCTTTTAACAGCTTGAAAGCGATGGATTCAGACCCAAGAGCCAACCTCCAAGCTTGTTTAGCAAGGAGGGCTTGATTGAAGGCAGATAAGTCCTTGAAACCCAAGCCACCAGCCGATTTCGGTAAGCAGGCTTTTGCCCAGCTCACCCAACTTATCTTCCTCTTGCCCTCTTTAGAGCCCCACCAAAAACCAGAGGTCATGGCCCCAAGCTCATTGCACAGCCCCTGTGGAAATTGGAAAATACTCATGGAGTAGGTGGGCACCGCCTGGACCACGGCCTTGATTAGCACTTCCTTTCCGCTAAGAGAGAACAACCCACTCTTCCAACCCCTCAGCTTCTTCCACACTTTTTCCTTAATCTCGTTGAAAGTTTTCTTCTTATTTTTTCCAACTAAAGTGGGAAGCCCCAGGTATTTGTCATGGGCCTGAGCGTTACCAACTCCAAAGACAGCCTGAATATCAGCCTTTAACGCACTACACACATTTGGACTGAAAGTGATGTTCGACTTCTGAAGATTCACCATTTGCCCCGATCCTTTTTCATACACCTTAAGAATTCTACTAATCTCCTTACAGCTGTCCACGCTAGCCTTACAGAACAAAACACTGTCATCGGCAAAAAATAGGTGGCTCACAAGGGGACTACCTCTACAGCACCGGAAACCAAGAAGCTTCCCATCCTTCTCAGAATTCAGCAACAGGCGGGACAGAGATTCTACACAGAGAAGAAAAAGGTAGGGGGACAAGGGGCATCCTTGCCGTAAGCCTCTCGAAGGGGAAACAGCCTCAGAGATGGAGCCATTAATAACAAACCCCAACGAAGAGGTGGAAATGCAGTCCATCACAATCGCAATCCATTTCAGGGGGAACCCCATCCTCTGCATAATGCGCTCAAGGAAACCCCACTCCACCCTGTCGTAAGCCTTACTCATGTCAAGTTTAAGGGCTGTGAAACCTTTCTTACCTTTCTTTCTTTTTCCCAACGAGTGCAGCAACTCAAAGGCAGTCAACACATTGTCGAAAATCAGCCTCCTGTGCACAAAGGCGGATTGGTTTTGAGAGATGATATCCGGAAGGATCCCTTTAAGATGGTTAGCCAGGGCCTTTGTCACAATTTTATACACCACGCTGCACAGGCTAATGGGCCTGAAGTCCCTGATATTCAGAGGATTCTTATTCTTAGGGATGAGAACCACATTAGTCTTATTAAACTGCCTGATTGACCCTTCACCATTGAGCACTTTCAAACAGACCCGGGACACATCGCTGCCGACAACCTTCCAAAACTTCTGAAAAAACAGAGCGTGAAAACCATCGGGACCAGGCGCTTTCGTAGGCCCAAGGCTAAAGACTGCCTGGCGAACATCATCCTCCACGAACGCCCTATCCAGGGTCTGAAACATATTAGGATTTACATTTCCTTCCATCACTTCCGAACACCGATCCAAGTCCTCCACAGAAGGGGAAGAAGTAGTGAAAAGAGTATCAAAATAATTACACACCACAGCCGAGATACCAACCTCATCAGTTACACGCCTACCACTGTCATCTTCAAGCACCTCAATCTAGTTCCTTTTCTTCCTGGCAGAGGCTTTGCGGTGGAAGAAACGTGAATTTCGATCTCCGGCAGTTAACCATTCAGCACGCGACCTTTGTTTCCAATAAATCTCTTCTTTGGATAACAGATTTTTGAGCTCACTTTCCACCTTACCAATCTCTTTAGACACCCCCTTCTCACGAGCCCTAGGAAGCAACCCCTCCAGCTCCTCCCTCTTGGAGTTAATGGACCTACCCAGAGACCCGAATTTAACTTTACTCCAAGCCTCCAGTTTGCTTGCGCAGTCTGATAATTTCCTCAACAGGTCATTCTCTGATCTTACCTCAACGATATCTCCCCAGGCAGACGTAACCACCTTTTCACACTCGGACTCTGTAAGCCAGAAAGGCTCAAATTTAAAACCCATAGCATTTCTTTCCTTAAACGCTCTTCTTGAACCTTTTGGGTAGAGAACAATCGGTCTATGATCGGAGTTGTTATAACCCAAGTGTTTCACCTCCGCATCCAAAAAAATATCCAGCCAATTCTCAGTCGCGAAGAATCTATCCAGGTGTTCCTGCACATTCCTATCCCCTTCTCTTCTATTATTCCACGTTAATTTAGGCCCAGAGAACCTCATTTCGATCAGATCGCAGTCGTCAATCACCTTCCTAAAGTTTACCATCCCAAGCACCTGTCTATCAGAGCCCCCCTGTTTATCATCAGACCTCAGAATTTCGTTGAAATCACCGCCGCACACCCAAGGTAAATTATCCACTCTTCTAAGCCTTCTCAGAAGCTCCCAGGAATCAGCTCTGTTAGTCTGTGTAGGACTCCCATAGAAACCAGTAAAGCGCCATAGAACTCCATTATCCAACTTCACTTTCACGTCTACATGGCCTTTTGAAAAAGATTGAATTGTCACACTCCACTCTTTCCAAAACACCAGAAGACCACCACTCTTGCCATCGCTATCCACTTGAAAAACCCCATCAAAACCAAGGATGCACCTGAACTTCTCAGCTTCACTCTTATGAAGTTTTGTTTCACTCAGGAAAACCAAATTAGGGGAAACTCTCTTCAGCACCCTTTTAAGGGCTGCGAACGCCCGAGGATTTCCCAAACCCCGGACGTTCCAGCATAATGTCGTCATAATGCTCGGCGGGCCTGGACCCCAGGCTCCGCCAAATCCTCTGGAAAAGTGACATCAAGCTTAGGTGCTTCAGGAGAAAGATCACCAAGGCCTGACTTGTACTTTTTCTCAGTAATCTCATCTTCACTTCTTCCCAATGTTAACTTCCTCTTCGCCCCACTTCCAATTTGTTTTGTTGGGGATTTCTTCCGTGATCCCTTAAAATGTTACCCTGTCCCACTTGGTGAAATACTAACCTCATGATTCTTCTTCCTGGCTAAGTTGCAAGCATCAAGGATTCTCTTCATAGGACTTGTAATTCCAGCCATTGCTTTAGGGACTTTGTCCTTTCTAGCAGCTCTTCTCCACTTCCGGACTGTAATTCTGCCAGGACTTAACGCCATATTCTCACCAATGAAACCTATTTCCACACCCCTCTTCCCATCTGCATCTTCTTTATCCATACAAACTTCATTTACTTCTACCCCTTCCATTGTGGTTTCCTCCAAAGTTTCTATAACTTCCACATTCCCTTTCTGGTAATTCTCTGGCACTTGGGCCTGGTTAACATTGTTACTTTCCCTCAAATGTGTGGGAATCCCTGCTTTCTCTAAACTGGCCTTGGCAGGTAATTCGATATTGTTATTGCACATACTTGCACTTCCCTCATGGTGCTTGTCAACACTTAGCACTTTTGTGTGAAGAGTACCTCTCCCACCATCTCTCTCTAGCCCTAACTTGTCCCTAGACTTTACTCCGCTGTTCTTTCCCTGTGAGCTCTGAATCTCCTGATTGGTAGTTGCCAATGTTTGTTTGTTTCTATTCATCCAATTCTCTCGTTGTGCTCCTAACCGATCACCGCTCCCACCCTCATTCCCTATTCTAACCTGGGGTTCCTTTTTCTGAAACATCGGTCTCAATTTACTTGGAGCACTAGCTTTCAACCATGCTCCATACCTAGTTGTCTTGCCCGTTAAAGCCTCCTTTTTTGCTTCCATATCAGCACAATCCCTAATCACATGACCTATTATCCCACAAGCAAAACAGAAGTCTGGCAATCTTTCGTAGTGAATTGGGGCCACGATGGCCTTATCTAACCCCTACAATCGAACCTTCAAACTGTTAGGATTATGCTCAATAGCAAGAGTGTAATAGTGTAATTAACAATCTTATTCATATTAATAAAGTGATTTCTGATTTAAACAAATCTTATAGCATTTATAGTTTAATAATTGTTAAAGTAAATAATCATAAGGTCTAAAGACTATGAGAAAAGAAGAATTGTTCATACATCTGTATATGTATGTGGTAGACACAATTCTTTAGTTAGTCTTGAATATCGTTCACAACTTAAGTTAAAGGTTGGGCACCTTTATCTTGTTAAAGTTGTAGAATTCTTTTGCTAGCATTTGAGTGGGATCAAATGAGATATGATGAGTCTAAAATCATCGGAGTGTCTTCGAGCAAAAGGATCTAGTGCACTGGGTGCATTGAACAGGATCACAATGAAATACTTTATCTATAACCGTCAGTAGATAAAAGTAATTTCATTATCAAGACAATCGGAGAGTCTATCTTAATCCTGAGATAAATGATAGACTTATGGTTGCAGGTGATATCATTTGAGCTATCAATGAGTACGATTATATCGCATAGTCTATCCTCGATAGTTTGGTGATATTCATTTGTTAATCGATAGAGGACTTCATTTATAGATATGGACATCGTGGCTCCATTTGTTAAATGAGAGTATAATATCATCATATGGATGTTTTGAGGTAATTGGATATTAAATCTCAACGTTGAGTTTTCAATAGTGTCTATTGAAAACATGGCTTCTGGACAAGTCAAAATATCCAAGTTCAAAATGTGGTCATATGAGTAAATATGGTAACTTGGAGAGTTATAGGCGGTCTATGAACTCTTGGCGATTACTGATATTAATCACGAGGATACACTATCTCCAATATGATTGTCTAGGGTATGAATGAGGAAGCATCTTCCTTTTCTGTCTTTATTTAAGAGTTCAATTTTAGCTCTTTAGTGGAATGAGCTAAAATTAATGGATCGGACCTAAGTGAATCATTTGTTGATTGTGATTAGGTTATGTCTATTGGAGCTTAAATTTAGATAGCCCGCCAAGATCCCCAATCCACACGGACTTGCATGGATCACTTGAAATATTCTACCGGACCAATTTAGGGTCCATCTAGAATTGCAATTTAATATATTAAGAATATAATTTGCACATTATTTATGTAATGGGCTGCACAATTATATTTATATATTAATGGATAACATGTGGGCTTGTTTCTTTTAGTAAGAATGGGTCTAGTTAACATGTGGGCTTTTTATTTAAAGTCCTATGGATTTAATGAAATAAGAAAAATAATATTTGGCCCAATACATATGTGGGGCGTCAAGATGCTATATTAGCATTTAATATTATTTTGTTTCATTATTTAATTAAATAAGAATTAATTAATTGTTTAATTAATTGTTTAATTAAAGTAACAAATCTTTTCTAAATAGGAAATATGATTCCTATTTGTATACTATTGGTAGTAGTATAATTAAATAGAAAGACTTGTTTGACAAGGAAATAAATAATTAATTTTATTTATTTAATCAAATAGGAAGTCTTTTTATTTTAGTCAAATAAGGAATAAAAGATTATTGAGTTTGATTAGGGTTTGGAAATCTTGAACAAAATAGGAATTAGGGTGCAACTAAATCTCCAATATTTTAGGAGTAAAATTGCGGCAACCCTAATTAGTTTTGGTCAAGGATTTCGGTCACCCTAGGGTAAGAAAGAAGAGAAAAATTCGGCCACCTATATAAGACAACATATAGATTTCGGCCAACCCCTCGTGCTAATGTGCGGAATTTTTCTTCTTCTTCTTCTTCTATACTCATAGCTAGAAATCTATTATTCAACTAAGAACAAAAAAGAATATAGATTATTCTTTGATTGTATTCTAGTTGCTTATTCATCTATGAGCTTGTGAATACTATATCGATTAAGGTTCACGCGAGTTTCGATCATTAGATTGAGAACTCAAAAGTGACCGGAATAATCTTAGGTTCTTTTAGATTGTTTTTGGGACTAACGGATCAAGAAAAGTTTGTTGAATCCAATCACAGGTTTGCAATTCAAAGAAAGGGAGACCACGCTCCTAGGTGATCCACGTTCGTGCTAGGATTGAAGATCTTGCGGATTACCATCGACGCAAGTCAATCGGATCACGCTACAAGAGGTATTAATATATTTTATTACTTTCTTATATATATATGTTTGATTAATCAAAAGGGTTTAAGGTTCATAATTGGAAAAATTTTAAAAGCCACTAAACTATTTTTTTTTAGTCTCGCTTCCGCTGCGGGTACGTTATTTTTCCCTACACAAACACCTCTTAAGGGGTTTCGAAATATCAATTCGCACTCTCACCCTCAAGAACTTCCCCCAACATTCCCTTGAATCCACTGGCAGTTCTATAACCTCCCCAATCTGCTCAGCTAGAATTTTTGCAATTGTTCTGTTCATACACATCATGGGAACGTGATGTATTTGAACCCAGAAATCCACCATATTGAACTTCATAGAGGCCATATCTCCTGGTCCTTTGGGTTTTTCCAGGACTATGATACTTCCGTCGAAATGCCACGGCCCTCTGGCCCAGACAAGTTCTCTGTCCTCTTTTCTAGGAAAGTAAAACATGAAGGTATTTTCGTCGATCGTTTCTATATCCACATTCCCGATAGGTTTCCAGAGTTGTTCTAAAACACCCTTGAATGCCTCACGGTTGACTCTCTTACTAGCCAGAATCTTTCCCACAAGACAATGAGAAACCTCCTTTATCCCTTCCTTATGTGCCTCACCTTTAATGAGTATCTCTGGTCCATCAAGATCTGATCCCGCTAACATCTCACATAACCCTCCAATTTCATCTGACGCCATCTTCTCCTCCCACTCCCACCCGGCGGGACCCACCTCCACCCTTGGCAGTGGACCCCAGGCCTCAGTCCTCACACACCGTAGAAACCCTAAAAAACAACAGAAAGCAGAAACCACGCAAACCCACACAAAGAACCAAAAGAATAAACAAACCAGACACTAGGGGCCACCAAGGAGCAAAAGAGACCCAATCTTCCAGCAGGGGACCACTAACCAAGACCCACAACTCATAAAGAACACCACCACGAACACACGAAAATCACAGTCACACACAGAAAGACAAAAACCACACCCCCAAAAGAAGCACCGAGAGCACCAACACCACCACAACAAACAAGAAAAGGAGCAAAGTAAAAAGAAACACCAAATCTACTCGGGTGAGGAGAGATCTATCCCAAAAGGGCACACACTTTCTCTACGTTTACCTTCTCGAGAGAGAGGAAAAACGAGAGCACTATACACAATCTTTAGATTTTATTGGACTTAGTTTTAAAACAAATAATATGGGCATTTTTAATTGTCATTTGTTGGACTTAGTTTTTTTAAAAAAATATTGGCATTCTGAATTGTATACAAAATATTTATCAGGCCCATATACATGTAAAATTGTAAAAAATTTGGCCCTTTAATTGATGGGCCTTGGGCGGCTGCCACTACTACAAAATTGTTAAAAGAAATCCATTCTTTAAATCGGTTTTTAGGTAATCGATTTGAAAAAACTTTTAGACATTGGTTTTTTAAATATTTCGATTTAAAAAGACAATGGTTTTAGGGAAAACCAATATGGATTTATTTTCCAATAAGAAATCAGTTTTCCTTAAAACCGATGTCTTAAATATTACGGTTTGAAAAGACAACGGTTTTTGGGAAAACCGATATGGATTTATTTTCCAATAAGAACCGGTTTCCATTTAAACTGATGTCTTAAATATTGTGGTTTGAAAAGACAACGGTTTTTGGGAAAATCGATATGGATTCAGAAGCAAAATTCTGCTGAAATTCAAATTTGACCTATGTCCACATTCAAGTGTGCATCTCTAAAAATACTCAACATTATTTTCTTAAATTTTGACACAAGAAAGTAGACATGCAAAAAAACACTTTACACACAGAAAATATTCCAAATATCGATTTGGAAAAGTGTGAAAATGAGCAATGAAAATAGCTCACTCGCGGATTCACGTCGCTTCTGACCTTTGATTGAATAATTGATCATAACTTTCAAAATACCGCCCAGAATTTTACGTTCTTTATACTGTTGGATTCGTATTGAAAAATCAAATAATCCTACATAGGAAAAAAAAATTTAATTTCTTGCCAAAAGATACAGTTTTAAGGAAAACGTTTGCACAAAAATATCTCTAGTAGAACACAAAACCACACAAAAAATGAAATGAAAAATAAACCCACCCCCAAACCTAATCTTATATTTGTTCATCAAATTGCAAGATGTGTGCAGAGAAATATCTCCCTTGTAGTGAGAGTTGTATTCCAAACCATGCTTATTACAATTGATGTCACTAGTCTTCTATAGAGTATAGACCCATAACTCGACTATATATGTTTTAAAAAATATAATTTTATTAAAAGTTCTAATAAATATTTTTTAATATATGTTTGTTGTAGAAATTGGAATTTTGATTAGTGGAATGAATTTAAATTTATTTAACAAGTTTTTTTATTTTATTTATTTATAACAATTCATATAGGTTATATATAAATATTGTGCAATTGTTAACACATCCAATCTTGTAATCAGGTGGTAAAGGCTTACCACTTTGACTTTAAGGTTGCAAGTTCAATTCCCCATAATGTCAATTAAATTGTCATTATTATTAGAGGAGGGTGGGCCGGCGTCTGTGGTGGCCAGACGGTGGAGCGGTCGGACAGCGAGATTAATTTTCGTAATCCATCAGTTTTACATCGCGGTTTTTAAATCTGTTTTATATAGGGGTGTGCAGGATCCGATCCAATCCAATCCAATACGATCCATTGGATCGGACCCAATCCATTGGATCAGATCGGATCGGATCCAGAGTGGTGATTGGATCAGATTGGATCCTAAATTCTAAAATCCATTGAATCGGATCGGATCTTGGATTTTCGTTTGGAAATCCGCCAAATCAGCCAATCCGCCTAAAATATTGCACCTTATTTTTATATTGGGCAATTTATTTTGTCCACTACTTTCTAATGTAAAGGTCCAACCAAAATAAAATATTTAATGTTACTATTTTGGGTTTTCTTTCTCAATTTCTCTACAACTAATAATCCATCATCTTCTTTTCTTCTATTTTTCTTTATCAACATCATGACTTATTAAGTTTGCATTTGGAGCTGATGTATAATGTTTATAAACTTTTTGAATTATATAAAGTTTACAAGTTATGTCATGTATTTTTTTTAATGTTAATTTTATTTGAGTTAATTAGTAATGTTTGAATAATTTATTTGATTTTATTTATTTCAGATTATAACTTTGATATATTACGAATAACTTTATATTTAATCGATCCATTGGATCATATTGAATCGGATAGGATCGGATTGAAGTATTTTATAATCGGATCAAATCGGATCGGATCCCACTATAAAATTGGATCGGATCGGATTATAATTTCTTCGATCCAATCGGATCGGATCAGATCTTGGATCATGGCAAATCCATTGGATTCGATCCGCCGCACACCTCTAGTTTTATATATAACCGATGTGTTTTCGCTTGTTTTTACATTGGTTTTAAAATTTTGAAAAACTGATTTCTTCCATGTAAAATAACCGATTTCTTTTGCATTTTTTATAGTAGTGCTCCCCTTTAGTCCAGGCTCAGGGCCAGCCCTGGTGGCAGCAACTCAAACGTGAGATATTGATAAACTGAATGAACGCCACTGTAAGAATGATAGTTTGTTAAAATACCATTTTCATCATCTTAATTTAATATAATTTAAGTTAGTATTTTTGTTATAATTTTGTTCTAATAATTTCAAACAGAATTTTGAGCTTCACTCCTATGGCTAGCTTGCAACTAGCCAAAGGAGTGAAGTTCACGTGATATAATAATCATTGACTCGCTAACTTTTTCAGGTGAATCAATTTGAAAATGTTACTGAGTCAATGGCTACTCAAAATAAAATAAATTAAACTCAAGTGATATACGTAGAATTGAGTTGACTTATAACAATCCGTCTCACTATAAGAAGCATGTATATTTCGTTTGGTGGAGATAACTCGTATCCGGTTTGGATATTCTCCGGATACTCTAGGATATGTATCCAATACGCTAAATGACGTATCCATATTAACTTTTTCACAAGTTTAACTTGGGGATACTTGGGGGATACTTGGAGGATATAACAAGTTTATAGATATGTTTGGTTATGTTTTGCTTTTTGGCTGGTGTTAGGTGTTGGCGTGTTTTTTTGGGGGCTTTTGCTCTGTTTCTCAACTTGTTGTGGTTTTGTAATTCTGGGGAGTTTAGTTTGCTGAGGTCTTGGGGATGCTTTTGTATGTTTTTTCTCCTATTTATATAATATAGCAGTTTTTTTTTTTAAAAAAAAAAAACAAGTATACAGTGGGATACATGGAGGATATGTTGAGATACGTAGTCCAGGATACGTTTGGGGCAATATTATAATTATTTTAGTTTAACAAGTTATAATTTTAAAATTTTAGGTGTCAAAATGAAACTGTAAAGAACTTTTGGTTTTGATTCCATGGACATGGAGAATACTGGGATACTACTGGGATACTTGAGATTGCAAACATTTCTCTTGATGAAGTAGAGTTAGAGGACGAATTATTTTGATCATTTAACAATGTGAATGATGATAATAAAGTTAATTAGGAATTTATAATATGTTTTATGACTTTTATTATTATTATTATTATATGTATTATTTGGATTTTGTAATATGTTATGGCTTATGTGACGTATTTTTTTTATATATTTTTTTGGATTTTGTAATATGTTAAGACTTACGTGACATGTTTTATTTGGATTCAGTAATGTATTACATTTTTATGACTTATGTAGTTATGCGACATGTTTCATTTGAATTTTGAATATGTTTTGATTTTGAATGAATTATCAAATATGTTTTCATATAATATCATTTCTTTTAAATATAAATATATAATCCTAATTTTTAGAGATTTACTGTATCCCCGTATCGTGCCATATCCGTATCCCGTACCCGTATCTATATCAGTACTACATAGGTCTCACTAATACAATAGTTGAATGGGTGCTAATTTACCACTCCATCAATTTATCACATCATTTTTCTTTTTAACTCAATTGAGTTGGTAAGTTTTTTATTTTATTTTATTTTATTTTTTGTCGAGGATCCCGGACTTTATCCAGGCAACCATCAACCTGTCCTCCCCAACTACTTGACTCGTTGCAGCCTGTATGTTGGATCGTGGAGTAGGATAAATAGGAAACCCCAGCCCACACCCCTGGCTCCATAAGGATGCAAGCGGGTAAATCAGAACTCGCACCTATCTACGTAGGATTCAAACTGCTGACGTTAACCCCATGTCCGTCCTTCCACTAGCAGAGCTAAACACCCTAAGGGCTAGCCATAATGTAATTGTCAGGAGTAGAACCAAAGACTTGGGTATTTAATCCCAAGCCTTGGATCACTAAGGTAATCACCTTGTGGTTAAGTTTCTTTAAGATAACAACTCAACTCCCATATAAATTGAGAGGTTGAAAAGGGCCATGGCCCCCACTATTAAGGATAATCCAACCTGATGAGTTTGTAGTTATCTCTCATGTATTTGTATCTATCTCTATCTATTGTTATCTTGATAGTTAGAGTTTACTTAGGTAATCTCTTTAGTCTTTGTATGTAAGTAAATCTCTTATACATTTTCTACTGTAAACTCTACCTGTAACTATATATATGTTCGTATGATCATGAATAAAACTAAACAGTATTATTCTCTATATGGTATCAGAGCTATTCTAAACTCAAACGAGTTTCTCGATCAACCATGACTAACAACACATCCCTTGCTTCTTCCTCCTAATCCGTCACAGTTGTCTCTTCGACATCTTTGTCTCATGAAATCAATTCCTTATAAAAAACAATGGTCTCCATCAACATTACTACCAAAGCTCACCTGAAATTAACTACCACCAACTACCGATCATGGAAGCTGCAGTTTCATACACTTCTTATTAGGTTCGATCTCATAGGCTTCGTGGTGGCTGGAACCCATGCCCACCAGCAATCGTAATGGTAGGTGATAATGCCACATTGAACCCTGCTCACCACATCTGGACTCGACAATACTAGTTGCTACTAAATGCAATTATTGGATCTATTTCACCGTCAATCATACCGTTTATTGCTTCCACTATAACCTATCATGATGTATGGACTACGCTCACCAACACATATGCCAAACCTTCCAGAGGTCACATTATGCATCTCAAAGGAGTTCTTACCAGTGTTACAAAAGGAACACAAACCATTACAGAGTACATGCAACACATTAAAGCCGTGGCTGATGAGTTAGCAATGCTAGGTGCTCAGAGAACTCTGAAGACCTAACTGTGAAAATCCTAGTCGATCTAGGTGATGAGTTCAAGGACATATCGTCCGCTGTTCGGGCCCATGAAACTGCGATATCCTTTGAGGAATTTCATGAAAAATTGATTAATTTTGAGGCAATACTAAGGCAAGAGGCTGCCAAAACTCAACAGTTCCCCATCACAACCAACTATACTAACAAACCCTCATCTGGGAACCACTCCAACAGCCACACACAACCCAACCAAAATTTCAACAACAACAATAGCACCACCAGGTAAGCCGAAACTCCATCTCAGAACAATAATCTTCAGCAACCTCAAAACAAGCCTCAAGCCTACCACGATTTTTGTCAACTCTGTGGTGACCAAGGTCACACCGCCAAGCACTATTCAATGTTCACAATGGGCACCGTGAACAATCGACCTCAGCCAAGCTATCCTCCTCGTCAATGGAAGCCACGTGAACAACCGCGTGCAAATTTTACTGCACCTAACTCGGCCTCTTCTTTAGACCGGCTCCTTGATTCGGGTGCTTCTCACCATGTCACAACCGACCTCAACAATCTCTCACTTCACTCTTCATATGGTGGTAATAATGATATTATGATTGGTGATGGCTTGGGCCTACACATCGCACACACCAGTTCACTTCGCTTACCCTCTAACTCTTTTAATTTTTTGTTATCTAATGTGTTGTGTGTTCCAGATATGAAACAAAATTTAATCTCTGTATCTCAGTTTTGTATCTATAACCAAGTTTCCATTGAATTTTTACCCTGCTCTTTCTCTGTGAGACAGACTAGGAACGGTGTCTACGAATGGCTGATTCATGCTAAGCCAAAGTCATCACAAATTATCGCTTTCTCCAGTGTTAAAGCCTCTATTCCCAATTAGCACCATCGACTAGGTCACCCATCATCCAAAGTCATAGGTCAATTACTGTCGCCCCAAGTGTTACCTGTTTTATCGCTTGCTAAGTCTAGTATCCCATGTAATGCATGCAAATGTAATAAAACTCATAAATTACCTTTTGCAATTTCAACTGTTTTAAGTTCGAAGCCACTTGAGGTTATTTATTCTGATGTTTGGAGTTCTCTTGTTCCTTCCAAAGACGGTTTCAAATACTACGTCCTCTTTGTTGATCACTTCACAAAGTATATGTGGCTATATCCATTAAAAAACAAGTCTGATGTTTGATGCAGTAAATATTTATGTTTAATTTAAATTAAAGTTCGTTCATTGTGATCGGTGATTCAATCAGTTGAAACTATTTAGTCTAGGGAAAAATCTACTCTAAGTGCGTGAAATAAAATTGCATTTAGAAAATGATTTGGTTTTTTGCAAATGATTAAAAAAAAAATGCACACTTGTAAGCTAAAAATTTAAACTTAAAACTAAAGATGCAAACTTGAGAAATAAAAATGCAATCTTGCAACTAAAAACTAAGCTAAACACAACAAACAAACACACAAGTATTAAATATATGGAGAAAGCACTAGGGAATCGATGCAACCTTCTTAGACCACTCAATGCATTCACTTAGTCTCATTAAGCACTCCAATCTAATTTTAGGGCTTGTTTATAGATTACACAATTAAGAACTAGTTTCTTCCCATTGCTCACACAAGGCCATGTGACAAGCAATGATCATCACCTAATATTTTCATAATACTCTAAGCCAAGACAACATAGCAAGGCCATGCATATATTATCTTTCTCAATTACTAAGCTTATAATTGGCATTAAGGTGGAAAAGGTCATTCACACCAAAACCCAATTTCATAGATAGTCTACACTACACACCCACATCAATTGAGGCAACAAAATAATATGAGTAGTAGGCAAACACAAACTAATCAAGTAAGAGAGACTAATTTCGAATTGAATTAACGAGTAGACTAATTAATTACATAGAGTAGTCCAATACCGTTACATCTATCCCCTAGCTAGAAAATTAGTTACACATTAATGGAAAATAAAAAGAGGAATAAAAGGTGTAGAGAAAATCCATAAAGTCCATGTGAGCTTCTTCTTGCATGCTAGCCTTGAATCCTCCTTCTCCTTCCTTGTATCTTCCAAAAATGAGTGGACTTGGTGAACATGTGAAGTATGGATTGTGGAGACGATGATGTAGGAGTGTGAAGGGTTTTTGGATATGGTGAGGTGATTTCTAGATCTAGGGTTTAGAATTGTGATGTGTGGGTGTAAAAGGGGTGGAAAAGGATTGAAATTTGATGTAAGAGGGTGTTTTGTACAAAGAAAACGTGATATATATATATATAGTAGGTGCAAAAAAAAGGGTCAGGAATTCATCACTTAAGCTGAGCTGGCACGAGAGGTCGCTCTCAAGTTGGCTATTGACGGGTGCGACCAGCATGACAGCGAAGATCTCTGTTCTTTTGGAGTTGATGAGGTTGTTGTCAAGTTGGCTATTGACGGAGGCAACTAGCAAAGGTGTGAACCTCTCTGGAATGTTGAGGGAAAACGGTCACTATCACATTGGCTTCCGGAGGGGGTGAACTTCATGGTGACCACCATGACGGCGATGACCACTTTACATGGTGACCTGGAAATGGTGGCAAACTAACCGGTGGGAGGCGTGTGGTTGATCTGGGTGGAAAATCACTGGAAACGATGTTGAAAAATGGCTGGAACAACTAGGTCTGTTGTCAGGTTGTGCGCCAAGTCGGGTCGGGTCGGGTCATGGTTTGTAATTCGGGTCAGCTGCATGTTGAACACGATGTGACGTCATGTTTAGGTCAGCCAATAGCTAGCCAAAATGTACCGTTTCATTAATGATGTGGCATGCTGGCGTTGGTTGGCAAATTACAAAAAACACCCCTAAACTCTTCTCTAATCATAGAATCTTTAATATAATCTCCATATTTTCACTTTGACCCATGATTCTCCAAAATTATGCCAATGCCCCTAAACTCCATAAATACCTGAAACACTTATTTTATCATATTAAATACCCGGTTTTACCCGAGGAATAAGCACAGCAAGTAGGAATTGAGGACATAAAAATAGGAACAAAAATAGTACAATCAATGTTCATGAAGTGTTTAAACATTTTAAATCATTAGTTGAAAAGTTTTTTAGTCACGACATTTTTTTTTATTTTTTTTATAGCGATAATGGTGGTGAGTTTATAGCACTAAAACATACACTCTCAACTCATGGCATCTCACACTTCACCACACCACCACACACACCGAAACACAATAGTGTCTCCGAGAGATGTCACCGTTATATAGTTAAGATTGGTCTCTTACCCCTTACTCATGCATCAATGCCACTACACTTCTGGTATCATGCATTCACTACAGCAGTTTATCTAATCAATAGGATGCCAACCCCATTGTTAAAAATGGAATCACCTTTTAAATGATATTCTCCAAGCGTCATTCGTACGAGAAGCTATACGTATTTGGTTGTTTGTGTTATCCATGGATTAAGCCTTATAACAACCACAAGCTAGAGTTGCGTTCCAAAGCTTGCGTCTTTGTCGGTTACTCTCTGTCTCAGAGTGTCTATCACTGTTTAGACTTGGTAACCGATTGTGTGTTTGTCTCTCGTCATGTTACGTTTGCTAAGTCAGTTTTTCCATACAGACAATTCCCCTGTCATCTTCCTTGGTTTGCCATTGACACTTGCATCTAGAGGTGGCCATGGTTTAGATTGAATTGTCGGTTTTGTCCGCGGTTTAACCGAAACAGTATGGCCAAAAACCGAACCAAAATCGAGACTGATGGTTTGAAAACCGATTGGAAACCTATTGAATCGGTTACGGTTTCGGTTTGGGCATGCCTAAAACCGAGAAAAACCGACTTTTTTAACTGCCATTAAACCGCTGATATTTGTTTTTAATAAATATAACTAGACGAATTAGAGCTATCACGTGGCAGACCTTTTGAAAAAAAGACCGTTGGGACTGCCGATTAACCAAAAAAAAAAAGAAAAAAAAAAGAGGAACCAATGACTTGCTACTACGTGGCAGCAAATTTGAAAAAAAAAAAAAAAAAGACATGGCCGTCGGGCAGATGACCATTAAATACCCGGCGACTAGATTTTTTCCCCCTTGACTTTTCTTAATTGCAAACCAGCCCCTTTCTACTGTAATCCTATAAATACCCCCAAACATTTCATTATTCTTCACACCACTTTCATTCTCCCAACTTCTCTCAATCTCTCTCAATTTCAAATTCTCAATTCTCTCTACAATCTACAATTTTCTTTAATTCTCATTTCACATATAAATTATTTGTTGTATTTTTTACTATCATCTATTTTTTCAATCATCAAATGATTCACAATATTTATTTCTTCTATTTTTTACTATCATAATTTTTTTTTTCACCACTATTATTTCAACAATATTTGTTTTTTCAATCATATATTTTTTTTAAGTGTTACCTTGTTACCACTATTATTCCAACAATTTTTTTTCTCATTCATCTATTTTTTTTTTTTTACTTGGTAACACTTACCACTATTATTCCAACAATATATATTTTTTTCAATCATCTATTTTTTGTATTATTAATTTTTCAATGGCAAGTGGGGGGAGATGGTTCAAGAAATTTGGAGAGAGGAAATGGTCTAATGCAAAACATGTTGGTGATGATGTCACTTACGACAATTTGGCTTACCACCAGTTCCTTCAAGATCGATTTGGATCCGATCACCCTTATAGTCCTAATCCTCTTCTAATAATTCCCAAAGTTCGATGGACTCGACCCCGATCACAATACTCTGAATACTAATGAAAATCTATCTAACCCTCCACCCCTTTCAAATGATTTTTTTTTGCAGGTGAACGTGAAGAAGAAAAGCCGATGAAGTCCGAACTCTTCAAAGTGCATATGAAGAAAACTAAGTTGGATGGTGGATTTTTCCAAATCTAATGCAATTACTGCCCCAAATCATACAAGGTTGCAAAATCCTTCGAATATGGCACGTTCTGGTCCCATATCAGAAAAAATCACTTGTCCGAATACGCAGTGGCGAGTAAACAAGCCCAAATCTCCAGGTACGTAACTCCTTCTAATTAATTATTTCATTACACGTCTGAAAAAAATAGAGAAAAATTAGCATTAATGGTTGCAGCTGAACACTTACCCTTTTGGTTTTGGTGAGAAAGTAGGTTTTGTTAATTATTGTCAAAATGCATTAAATCCTACAATGCAACGTGTTCTTAGATCCACTCTCACACGTACACTAAATGTCATTTACAAAAAAGAAAAAAACAGATTGAAAACATTTTTTAATCAATTTCAAGGTCACGTTTTTGTATGTGCCGACATATGGACCAACAATTTTGGTAGTCATTCATATTTGGGTGTCACATGTCATTATATGGATAATGACCGGGACATGCAAAAAAGAATTCTTGCATTTTGTGTTTTCAACGACTCACATTCAGTTCAAAATATTTTTCAACTCCTTAAAATCAATTTTCAAGAGTATAATATCCTAAACAAAATTTTTGCTATTGACTTTGATAATTCTGCAAGCAATACCGCATCTATTCCTATGTTACAGGATTTGTGCAATCCCTATTTTAGGGGTAAATTATTTCATCAACGATGTGCATGCCATGTTTTAAATTTGTGTGTTCAAGCTAGATTAGCACAACTTTCTACCTATATTAGACCAATTAGAGATAGTATTAACTATATTTGGAGGCATAACAAAACCTATAAACAATGATTAAAATATCGCTCTCAGAATAATATGCGTCCCAAAAATTTTTCTTGAGATATTACTACTCGTTAGAATTCTACTTATAAGTTGCTTAATGAAAGTGTTGAATATAAGGAATTATTAGTTTCTTTTATTACTTATAATGTTCCTTCAATTTCTCTTCAATTGAACCATTAAGATGCATGTATAAAAATTATTGAATTGTTATGTGTTTTAAATGATGCTACCAATGCTTTATCTGGTGCTTACTATCACACTACTCATTTATTTCTTATTCGAAGTGTTAATATTGCTGGTGCATTTAATGACTGTGAATTCTATGTTCAATTGAATCCATGTGTTGCTGCCATGAAAACAAAATGGGTACAGTATTATAGGGAGATTCCAAATATTTACTTGCTTGACCGTGTTTTGATCTACGTTTTAAATTATAATGTTTGCAGGATTTAACTAATTATTACAAATGTTTAGAATTAGAAGTTGATGTTCGTCATTATTGTAATTTCGTTAAGACTTTGCTTCATGAATTATACGATGAATATCTAAGAATGTATGGTCCGTCTTTGAACATGCCGGTTTTACAACTCCAACCCACATTTGGTGGTACTAGTACTTTCACAAAATTTCAATTAAAGGGTTTAGGGGATCGATTGTTAAAGAGCCAAATAATTATGAACATCTTCTTCATCCTCATCTGTCTTTGAGCTTGACCGGTATTTAGAAGACACATGAATTTTTATAAGAAAAATTTAGTCTCCAGGGTTGGTGGAAGAGTCATCAACAGGATTATCCAATTTTGGCTATTATATTGCCAAACAAATTCTTAGAACGTCGGTTTCTACCATTGCTGTGGAACAAGAATTTAGTGTAGGTGGAAATATTTTGGAACCAAGATGGTTGGTTATGTGTCCACAATCACTTGAAATGCAGACGTGTGTTGATGATTAGACAAAGGTAAAATATAGACAACAAGAACTTTTTCGAAGGTGACCAAACCACGGGAACGGAAGGCAGCGAATAGATTCCGTTCCAACTTCCAACCTCCAACATCGAGCAAATAGTTAAAGATAAAAGAACTATGTATCCTTTGATTCCTTTACATTGGTGGAGGATACGTAGGTAACTTAACCGTGGTAAGAAATTAAGTGCAAGGCTGGTTTTTTTAATTTTTATTTTTAATTTTTATTTTAAATTTTAACTTTGTTACATTGAAAATTTGTAATATTGTATATTTGAATTCAAGCCTTCAAGGCCAATTTCTTTTTTTTTTTTTTGGTGAAATTGTAAAGTTGTATTTATTAATAAATGTCAATTTCTTTTCTTTAAAACATTGTTAAATACTTAAATACTTCAATGAAAATGTTTGTGATTATTTTTTTAATTTTAAACTTTGTTCAATTGGAATTATTATTTGGCAAGATTTAAGAATTCATATTTACAAACAATATAAAAAACCACCCTAAACCGAAAATAAAATCGAAACCATAAAACCGTCGGTTTCAAACTGTTTATCAAATCGAATTTTCGGTTTCGGTTTCGGTTTTGGGTGACCACCAAACCGAAACCGCTGGTTTCGGTCCGAAACCGAACCATGGCCACTATTACATGCGTATCTTGGCTCCCTTAGCTCCCACCACTGGACCGTGTCCCTATTGCATATGCTCACTCCCCATCGGTTGTGGCTTTGCATGAACCTACTCATTTGATAGGACTGTCCAACTCTAGAGCTCCAGCTGCTGCCTCCAATATGGTATCTACTGTCATGCCTATTATTGTGGGCCACCAACCACCTGAAATAACCAAAAACCAACTCCCATTAGCCACAAACTAGCCTGACACAACTGCACCACCTTACCTTGCCGGAGATCGGTCTTGCCTAGCCATACTCCAATCAGCGGCAACACCTGTTCCTGTCATCCATCATCCTCCTCCCTTGACCACATAACCAGCTGATACATCACCTGATCAAGCCTAATATCAGCCTCCCCCATCACTCAACCCAAACCCCATAGCTCAAGGCACTCATCCCATGGTTACCAGGTCGAAAAACAATATTCATAAACTTCTCACAAAGCTGTCCCTAACAGGTGTGCTATCACAATCTTTGCAGGTTGAACCAATGTGTGTGTCTCAAGCTCTAAAAGTCTCTGAATTGAGGAGGGCAATGTCTGATGAATTTGATGCGCTCGTCCACAATGGCACCTGGGACTTAGTTCCTTCCCATCCATCTCAAAACATTGTAGGGTGTAAATGGATGTTTCGAATTAAACACTCTCCGGACGGCTCGGTTTCACGCTACAAGGCTCGCTTGGTCGCCAAAGGTTTTCATCAATGACTAGGACTTGACTACACTGAGACATTCAGTCCAGTGGTTCAAACCACCACTATTCGAGTCATGCTGAGTATCGCTGTCTCGCGAGGATGGACTCTTCATCAACTTGACGTCAACTATGCTTTTCTGCAAGGGCATCTGTCTAATGACATCTTCATGGCACAACTGCCAGGCTTTAGTGACTCTACTTATCCTTCACATGTGTGCCGCCTTAAGAAGGCAATCTATGGTCTCAAACAGGCTCCTCGAGCATGGTACAATGAATTGAAACAGTATCTTTTGCAATTCGTGTTTGTCAACTCTAAATCTGATACTTCACTATTCATCTATACTACTAATGGTTGTGTTCTATTCTTGCTAGTTTATGTTGATGATATAATTCTTATTGGAAGTGACACATTGGTAATTGACAAATTTGTAAAGGCACTTGCTCACTGATTCTCTATTAAAGACCTTGGCCGCCTGTCATACTTCCTTGGTGTTGAGGTTCTTAACTCACCTCATGGACTATTTCTTTCATAAAAGAAATATGTGACTGATATTCTAGTTTGAACAAAAATGCTTGATGCTAAGCCTGTCCAACCTCCGTTGCTGACTGATCAAACTATCAAGCTTTTTGATGGTACCTCACTCACTAATGCAAGAGAATATCGCTAGGTAATTGGAGCTCTACAATACCTGTCGTTCACAAGGCCAGACATAGCTTTTGCCATCAACAAGCTTTCTCAATTCATATATTGTCCCACAACTAGACACTAGTCTCTTACCAAGTGACTCCTTTGGTACTTGAAAGGACCAATCGGCCATGGCCAGTTGTTGTGCCGTGACTCACCTATCACCATGCATGCTTTCTCTGACGCAGACTGGGCCGACAACCAAGATGACCAAACCTCCGCAGGTGCCTATGTTCCCTTTCTTGGCTCAAACGCTGTTTCTTGGTGCTCTCAGAAACAAAGGTTAGTCGCTCTATTATCCACTGAAGCTGAGTATAGAGCAGTTGCGCTTGCTGCATCCGAGGTGCTTTGGCTGTCTTCCCTCCTACATGAACTGCTCATGCAGCCAACGTCCCCTTCAACGATCTATTGCGACAACGTTGGCACCACATACTTGTGCTCCAAGCTAGTTTTCCATACCCAAATGAAACACATCACCATTGACTTTCATTTCATCCACAAAAGAGTTCAACGAGGATAGCTTCGGGTGTTACATGTGGCTTTCGCGGATCAGCTGGCTGACTCACTCACAAAGCCACTTTCCAGGAGTTCACATTATTATGATTCAAGATTGGTGTCTCTGAAATGCCCATCATCTTGCGGGGGAGTATTAAGGATAATCCAACCTGATGAGTTTGTAGTTATCTCTCATGTATTTGTACCTATCTCTATCTGTTGTTATCCCGACTGTTAGAGTTTACTTTGGTTATCTCCTTAGTCTTTGTATGTAAGTAAATCTCTTCTGCCTCTTCTACTGTAAACTCTACCTGTACCTATATATATGTTCATACGATCATGAATAAAACTAAGCAGTATTATTCACTATACCCGCTTCCCTAATATTTTTTTAAAAAACATCCTTAAAAATTTAATCTTGTAAATCTTTTACTTTGTCCCTTAAATATTGTATTTTAGTGCATTGATTTCCCAAACAAAATGTTACGAATCGACCCAGATTGAGAGTAAAAAAATTAATGATGGGGCAGTATATAGTTTGCGAGTAGTACTGTTTTGGACTAGTTGCAAGCATTCAATTGGTAAGAAACGATGACAAAGCTGGTTGGTTATCTCAAGGGAGAATAATAACAAAAGGTAACAAAAGATGAGACAATAATGATAGATTATTGGAGTGAGAGTTTGCAGTTCTAATAGGAGTTATTGTAGTACATATGATTTCTGTACTATTTTTTTTTTTTAACATTGAGCACATCACTTAGCACAAGTGGTAGTGCACATCCCTTCCACATTGGTGTGAAGGGGTCCGAGTCTCACCAAACACATTTTGTAAGTATTTTTTTGGGGAGTGATTTTCTGGTTGATTGGGAGTAAGTATCCGGACTGCATATATATAAATATATATATATTGTCTGATATTAAAATTTAATAATTTTTTTTAATATCGTAAAAATAATAAACAATTGTCAGGTCCCGACAGTCCTATTGTAATAGGCTTGAAATCTGCATCCAATGGAAGGATCAATATTTATTGTGATCTGGTGGCCCGTTGACTGTGTAATGTAAAATATAAATATTTGCCTCAAGTTACTAAGTAAATCGGTTCATAATTCCTCAAACAATACGAGATGAGTTAGACTGGTTTAGTCATATGCCATTTAAACTCAAAATTTATTGTAATAATTGATGAAGGAAAAAAAAAATAGATAAGGAGTTCAAAAGTTTAATTGTAACTTTTTGAAGGGTTACACATTATCTCTTTAATTAAAGAGAGATCTGGCTACATATATAAATTCTTTACTCAAACAGTAGTGAGACAGCTTCCTTAAGAGAAAATTTGAAGACAATTATTGTAGGTTTGCTCAAAGCAAATTATATGTTTTTTATTTTTTATTATTTTTATTTTTATTTTTTTAATTTTTTTTTTTAAATCTTGACACCTAATGAATTAGGAGCCTGCTGAAATTTGTGGAGATCGAACATTATATGCGTGACCTAGATATCTATTAATTCCCATAATTATACATAGAATTCTCTTTACACATGCTAGTAAATTTGCATGGTGGACTTGAACCATCCACCACAAATATAGAATGAAGATCGAAATTTGACATTGATGCCAACACCGACGTCTTTGTCAATGGAGGAGGTCGATTCTCCTACCCAGTGGCAGAGCCAAAAATATATAAAAAAATTTTTTGGCCAATATTACGATAATTTTGTAATTTCATAAAATTTTTAAAAAGTTTTTGAGGGAAGTGGGGCCATGGTCATTATGGGCCCCCTCTTCTGTTCATGTTGGAGGGGGTGAGAGGCTTCTAAATCGGTCGATACGCGGTGGAGGTAACTCGTTTCCTTCAAACATCGGAGGAGGATTTGTCTTTTGGCAATGTTACCGGATGATGCTATGCCATGTGGTGATGTCGTCGTGTCGGAGGCCCTGGCTCCGGCGATCCTAAAACAAACAGTCATTTCACACACATATATATATATATATATATATATTATTGAAATGTTATTTAAAAACCGGGAAAGATGAGTTTTTTTTTTAACAAAGTTTGAAAATTGAAAAATAAAAAATGAAAAAACAGTAGGAAAAAATAAAATAAAAAAGAATAAGCTGGAAAATAAAGATTAAAAAAAAAAAAAAAATTCAAGCTGAAAAAAATGGGAGAGAAGAGTATATTACACACATTTATCTACATTTTAGTATTTTTATGTAATTTAATAAAGTTTATAAAAACTCATTTTCTTAGTTTTTATTTTATTTTTTATTTTTTATAAAAACTCTCACTGACCTGGAAGTCATTTGTTCAAACCTCAAGTTCGTCTATCTACCAACTGAGCTATGCATTTGTTGGCTACTAGCTTTTTTGTTAAGTTTTTTTTTTTTGAACATTAAAAAGAGAAAGAAAGTAGGCGAAAAGCAGAACAAGGGACCAACCCCAAACATTAAACAAAACACAAACAGAGGTCCAGGAGCACCCACCCAAAAAACAACCCAAAGCATAAAAAAAAAACAAAACAGAGTACCACCTGAGAAACAACAACACAACGAGATTAACAATCCCCCCAAACAAAAAAATCGTTCCCCATGTTAGAGCCATTTTTTGTTAAGTTAGATTATTCATAATGCTAATTTAGACCACTCAGCCTTCTTTATCTTCGTCTGCACTCTCTTCTCTAGTTTCTATAGCTACAGCAGCACTCTCTCTTTAATCTTTATACACCCTAATTTAATTTGTAACTTTTAGGGTTAATTTAATTTTTTTTATTATTATTATTTTTTTTGTTTGTGGGGGGTGTGGGGGGTCGGGGGGCGGGGAGATGATTTTTATGAACTCGTTAAAGACGCTATGATGGGCTGGATACATTACTTCTAAGCCCAACAGACAATAACTTATAAGCAAATAACTGTGACTATTCACACCCCTAAAATTAGCTAGGTACAATTATTGAACATGATCCTTTTCGAAATCGTATCAGATATTTAGAAAGTGAGTTTTGAATAAAGAATGCTAGACATCAAGACTATTATCACAATCCATGTGGCAGCTGATATGTTAATTGATGAATGGATACACATGTATCCACCTAACAATCAACACATCAACTACTACTTGGGTTGTGATTGAAAAGTTGTGATAGTGATCGTGATGTCTAGCATTACTCTTAAATAAAACATCATGAATATTTAATCCAAAAAAACTTATTGTAAAAGATATTAGAAGGTGGGTTTTAAATACAACATCAAGAATATTTAATCAAAAAAACTTATCATAAATGATATTATCAAGTGATTTTTAACTACCCATCAATTCATCATGATGCAATTTTAAATAATCTACCACATAGTTAATGAGTACATATTTTGGACAAATAATTTCATGAATTTCTTGTTGACTTAACCAGCACATCATGTAGGACAAGTCCTAGAAAAATTATTCAAAGAATTGAATTTCATGTTTACAATTTACCTTTATAATCTTATATATTATGACATCGTTTTATTAATAGGTTATTAGCTATTAATTAAAGAGTTTATATGATTGTGTCCATGATCACTAGCTACAAGAAAGTGAACAGCTTTCATGGTTGTGATTGTTTTAACTGTGTTATTATTGCTTTGATGAGGAGTGAGAAATCTTGCATGGCAAACAAGCTTATTTATAGATGGATCGGAGTTCATTGAACCAGTCTTTGCTAGCAGCAGATATGAAAAGCTTGCCAAGTCTCAAATTTATTATATATTATCTATGATCTATTCCCATATTGAACCATTCTTCAACAACCACAAACATATTATATAATATATATATATATATATAAATGTTCAAGTCAGTGCGCACTGATATAACTTCATCAGTACGTTGGATGTGGACCATTAAATTTACATACTTTGACTCAAAGTGTATGCATTTGTCAAAACTTCTCCATAATCAGTGGTTCATATGCATTGATACTAATGTAGTTATATCAGTGCGTATTGATGTGAACATGACCGTATATATATATTTTCACCTTCAAATTTTGGACATGGAAATGGTCTCATGATCAGTGTTATAGTAAGTGCTAGACGCTAGTCAGGCGGAAACCCAACGCCTAGTGCATAGACCAATTAGTTGGTGATTAATCGGCAATTAATTGGCTAGCGAATTTAAACCTTTTTTTTTTTTCCTGCATAAAAATCCAATAACCTTTTTTAATTAATTTAATTAATTAATTAATTTTTTATTTCATTTTTGGTCGATTAATCAGCAATTTGACCAATAAATTGCCTGCCTAGGCCGATTAATCGGTCACCGACTAATAAAGTCAATTTTGGCCATTTCACCTCAGTTTGCTGTCGACTGGCTGTATTGAGCCGATTAATCGGCCTAGGCGGCCGATTTCTCGAACACTGCTCATGATCAATTCAATATTTCAATCGACTAGAGCAACAATATCTAAATAATGGGTATATATATAGATTACTTCAAGGTAATCAGGGCCAACCCATGGGGGCAGCAAACCCAGCATTTTGATGGGGCCCCTAAAAAGTCCAATCTACTTCTTCATCTGTTATAAAATTAGGGGCCCCAAAATGGTCCAATCCACTTCTTCATCTTTCATAAAATTAGGGGCCTTATGTCCAATTTATATAAGTTTAAGAAGGCCCAATTACCTTTATCTAGTTCAATTTGATAAAATTAAACTTCAAAGCCCAAATTGATTTCTAACTTATTAGATTTAGTCAGACGGTCTGAGTCAAACATTGTTTTGAGTCCAATTGAATTCTTTTCTCTTTTGAAAGAGAGTCCAATTGCTAACTTTTCTTTGCTAACTGAGTTTGACAATTGACATCGTCTGAGACTCTGAGTCAAAATTGCCGCTCTCTCTGCTCTCTCTCCGTCAACTGGCTTCGTTTTCAATTTCAATTTGCTTCTAGAAAGGTGTGTGTCTCACCTCTCGTTTTCTCAATGTCTCATTTTCTTTTATTTCTAAAAACAGTCCACCATTTCTTGTAATTTACAAAATCAATTGCTTTTATTTTTGAAGTATCTGTTGAATTTAATTTAAATTGGATTTGATGCTTTTTTTTTTTTTTGGTTTTATATGAAATGTTGAATTTTTACATGAACAATTCCTTTTAGAGTCAACCGTGTAGACTGCCCAATTGTTTGTCAATTTTTGGTTCAAAGCCATTGAAGGCCTTTTTTTGTTGAGTCTCAAAAGAAAATGTCAAATAATAATTGGTCGAATAATAGAGAAATAGAGCCCTTGGCTAGGTTGGATCATTTTCTAATCTCCCCGGAGATTCTTTCTTGGTTCCCTTCTTTGATGAAAAATGGTCTTCCTCGGTCCCTTTCAGACCATAATGCTATTATGTTAAGTGAGAAGAACATTGATTGGGGCCCAAGTCTATTTCGCTTCTTCAATGGTTGGTTGGGGAAAAAAGCTTTGATGAAAGAGGTGGTGAAGGGTTTGAAAGGTTGTAAGGAGGCAGGATCTAGTAGTTTTTCCTTAGCAGCCAAGGTTAAGGCTTCTAAGTGTAGTATGAAGAAATGGTTGATAGTGAACAAGAAGGACTCGTCTTCCTCCAAAGTTATTGAGACAAGCTTAGCTTTAGTTGATAGCAAAGCAAGTAAGGAAGGTTGGACAGATTTTTTTAAGAAAGGAACGCTTGGCTCTTTTCTCAAAGTATTGGATGGAACTTAAAAGGGAGGAGCAATTGTGGAGGCAAAAATCGAGGGTTAAATGGTTGAAGGAAGGTGATAAGAATTCGAAATTCTTTCGTTGTATGGCGAATGAGAGAAGAAGAAGGAATTGCATTGGTGAGATCTCTTTTGAAAGTGTCAAGGTTTCGAATCCTTGTCAGGTTAGGGAAGGGGTCCTAAAGTTCTTTAAGGATCATTTTTCGAATGTTAAGTGGCAACGCCCAAGGATTAGGGGTTTAAGTCTTAAGCAAATTTTGGTGTCTGAAAGGAAGGCGTTAGAAGGTGCCTTTAGTAATAAGGAAGTGTGGGCGGCTGTGTGCAATTGTGATGGGACTAAAGCTTTTGGCCCTGAAGGTCTGAACTTAAATTTTATCAAAGCCAATTGGGAGGAAATTCAGGTAGATTTCATGAAGTTTATTCATGAGTTTCATGGAAATGGGAACAATGTGAAGGAGTTAAGCAATACGTTTATTGCTCTTATTCCAAAATGTACGCATCTGGAGACTATGAGGGACTTTAGGCCGATAAGCCTTGTGGGTTCTATGTACAAGATTCTCGCTAAAGTGTTAGCAAATCGACTGAAGAGGGTGATGAATTCGGTGATAGGAGAGAATCAAATGGTTTTAGGCAAAAATTGACAAATTTTGGATAGCTTTGTTGTTACGGAAGAAATCATTCATTCTTGGAGGAATGACAAAGTTGGAGGTCTTCTAGTGAAGTTGGATTTTGAAAAAGTGTATGATTTAGTGGATCACTCCTTTTTGGATTCCATTTTGGAGGGTATGGGCTTTGGTATAAAATGGAGACATTGGATGAGTTGTTGCATTCCGACTCCGTCTTTGTCAGTTTTAGTTAATGGAAGTCCAACGACGAAATTCAAGGTGGAGAGAGGTTTGCATCAAGGAGATCCGTTGTTACATTTCCTTTTTAATATCGTGGTAGAAAGCTTGAGCTGTTGTTTGAAGAAATCTTTTGATTTAAATATGTTGAGAGGTTTTTTTTTGGGTAACGAAGAGGTCCACGTCTTACATCTTCAGTTCGCAGATGACACCATTCAGTTCCTAGAGTCGAAAGTGGAGTATTTGGTCAATACTAGGTGAATTTTACGATGTTTTGAAATGGCGTTAGGCCTTAGTATTAAATTTCAATGTCCTGTGTGGTCAAATTGGTGAAAAAGTTGAATGGTAAGAAGGATTGGGTGGCTTCCTTCAAATGTAGAAAAGTCAATCTTCCAATCACTTATCTTGGGATGCCTTTGGGTGCTAGACCTAGCACCAAAGCTTTCTGGAACTCAATGTTGCTTAGTGTTGTGAAGCGCTTGGCTCCTTGGAAACAGAAGTTTTTAATTAAGGGTGGAAGATTGGTTTTGATTAAGGAAGTCCTTTCTAGCATTCCAACGTACTTCATGTCAGTTTTTAAAGTCTTTGGGAGTGTGGCTCAAGCCATTAAGAAGCTTCAGAGGGGGTTTTTATAGGGTGATGGGGCTGAGAAAAGAAAACTTCATGCTGTAGACTAATGGTCTGTTTGTAAAAGTAAAAGAAAGGGTGGGCTTGGGATTGGGAGGATTGAGGATAAGAACAAAGGGCTGTTATCAAAGTGGATTTGGAGATTTGGGAGGGAAGAGGAATCCTTGTGGAAAAAGATCATTTGTGCTAAGTATGATGCTCAACAAAAAAGTCTTTTTTTGGAAATGGAATGTTTTTTCTTCATTCTCTCCCTTTGTCAAAGCAATTAGAAGTTTTTTCGGGAAGGTTCTCTTACGGGGAAAATCCTTGAGGAGGGTTTTAAGGTGGTGGTAGGCTATGGTGATCGTGCTTGTTTCTAGAATGAGGTGAGGTGGGATGCTAATCCACTAAAAATGGTGTATTCGAGAATTTTCACGTTAACGGTTAAAAAATGTGGCACGATAAAGGAGTTTTGGAGATGGCAAGGTATTACTTGGGGTTGGGATATTCAACCGTGAAGAACTCTTTTTGACAGGGAATGGGATTAGTGGAATTTGTTTATGTCGACTTAGGGATGTTCCGGATTTGCTAGCTTAGTCTTTCTGCCCCAATGATTCATCATCTATTAGTTCTTTTAGAAGATGTGTTGAAGATTCTTTGTTCGATGGTTCTTCAGAGTTTGAGTCTATTTGGCAAGGGATTAGCCCCCTAAGGTTGAAGTCTTTTTGTGGCAATTTCTTAGAGATACGATTATGGTGAGAGGTTTGATGTATCGCTTTGGTGTTGTTACGAATGCATGCAAGGAGTGCCCAATTTGTAATTTGTATGAGGAATCGGTTGATCACTTATTTTTACAGTGTGTTTGGTCTTGGAGTTTGTGGTCATTCTGTATGGGGTGGAGGAGGGTTAACTGCTGCTCTAACAAAAACATCAGGGAGTGGTATGGGAGCTGGAAAGGTTTGTGTCCGAATCCTAGTTTTGGTAGAGTTTGGGCAACTCTTTTCAATGTTATAGTCTGGTCTATTTGGGAGGCGAGGAACCATGCAGTGTTCAAAGGTATGCATGTTGATTTAGATCATTATCTAGACTTGGTGAGGTTTAGAGTGGCCTGGTGGTTTAAACACCATGGTAAGGGTTTTGCTGAACCGATTACTCTTATTGTTGAGAACTTGCATACCTATTGTGTTGAGGAAAAAGTTGTCAAAAAGAGAAGAGTTCAAGCTTGGATCCCTCCCTTAAATTAGGATCTTATGTTTAATGTTGACAACTTGGTAAGTAGGGAGTTAGGTAGTGCTGGGATCGAGGGGAGCCTCCGTAACTCTAAAGGTGAGGTGTTGTGTTTGTTCTCGGTTTTTGTTGGTAATTTGGATGCCATATCTATTGAACTTATGGCAATTCATAAAGCCTGCTCTTTGTTTTTGTCGAATGCTTTCTTGTTTGGAAGGAAAATTCTCATTGCTAGTGATTCTAAGGTGGCGGTTTCTTGGGTAAATGATGAAGATTTTGGCAACCTTTCTCTAGTTAATATAATTTATGATATTCACGCTATGCTTCGTTTCCTGAAGAATACCTCAATTCGCCACATTTCAAGATCTTCTAATGCTGAAGCTGATAACTTGGCTAAGAGGGGTTCCTCTTCTTCTTCTTCCTGGGATGTCATTGAGTGGAAAGAGTTGTAGTTTTAATTCTCGTTTCTATTGCTGTGTTTGTTCTTTCCTCTGTTTTTATTTTTCTTGGGTGTGTTTTGTTCTTTGTTGGTTCGGTTCCCTTATTTTCTGCTCTGTGCTAGGCTATTGTGTTAGTGTTTTGGTTGTTGAATAAAGTGTGCCGTTTGAAAAAGAAATATAAAAAAATTCAAAAGCTTGTGAGAAAGTAAAGTTTTTGGGAGGGAAATAGAGAGTTGACACTTGACAGTTGAGTTATAGATATTAGAGACACAGATGTGAAGGGAGGAGTATTGAAAATAAAAGTTGAAGTTTAGTGGATTAATATTCAAAGAGAAAAAAGTGATGGATATGAAAATGGTGTCTCTTCTGGAAGCTGAGTTGAAGAATTTTTTATTAAACCAACACAAGAGAGAGAGAGAGAGAGAGAGAGAGAGAGAGAGATTGGAGAGATTGGAGATACTGAAAGATTTAGCAGTTGGGTAGTGGGAAGAATGTTTCAAAGCTAGGAAATAATCTTTAAGTCAACTTAATAGTTGCTTCTTTAAGATGATCCTTCATAGATAGATAAGAAGGAAGGAGTATTGTAGTGTAATATCTGGTTTTCTTTGCTCATTTGGTGGGATGAGAGGTGTTCTTGTTATTATCTTTCATTTTGGCAACTTCCCTTTGCTAATCTTGATGGTAGCAATATAATTAGTAAATTTGCACTTCAGAAAGCAAGAAGAATAGAAATGTAAACAATGTTTTGTTTTTATGTTTTTAGATACGATAAATCTTTTTTTGTTTTAATTTATGTGGATTGCATTGTATTTGGTAAATGAAGAATTATTTATTTAATTTTTTATTTTATGTTAATGATAATAATTTTATATAGGGCCCCGATTTTTGTTAATATCATAAAATCGCTCGGTCTCTCGGACCCCAAAATGTCTGGATACGGCTCTGAAGAAACTCAATAGATTGGAAATATTCATAAATTAATATCACAAAGAATTATTATGAATGATTATGTTATTCCCATTTCCACTTATTACAAAACCAACAAGTAACAACCATAAAAAATTGGGTGTTTTGGATGCAATTTCTGCTGAAGTTCAAGCTATTCTCAAGGCTTGTGAGTTATGTGTGACAACTTCTGAGTTAAGAATGAAGGAGGTGGTTATAGTGAGTAATTCAAAATTGGCTGTTTCTTGGGTGGAAGGAAGAGGCACCATGAATTCAGGCTATGCTCAAGCTATTTGCGAGATTATTAGATTGTTAGATTTATTAGGCAACATGACGGTGATGTATAATCCCAGGGACAGCAATGCTTTGGCGGATTTTTTGGCCAAGAAAGGGTCGGGGAGGGAGGAGGATACTCAATTTTGGGAGTTTTGGTAGTGTGGCTGGTGTTTGTTCCTGACTGGTGTTTTTGGGCAGGTGGTTGTTGGCTGCAGTTTCTTCTTTTCTCTGCAGTTGTTGTTCTGAGTGGCCCGCTGTCTCTGTTCTATTTGTTCTTGTTTCTGCAGTTGTTGTCTGAATGGTCCTCTGTTTCTGTCCTGTTTTAGTTGGGGCTGGGGCTGTCTTTGTTGTGTTGGTTTGTGTTTGTTTCTTGTGTCTTGTTGGGTGTGTGGCTTGCTTGTTTGGCTGGATGCCTGGCTGTTTGTGTTGTTTTTGTTTGGTGTTGGCTTTTGCCTTAATAAAATTTTTGCTGTTCAAAAAAAATTAATCAAAAATTAACATCAATCAACAAGAAACTTAATGTCACATGTAAAATGTATTGAATTGATCGCTTCACCAAATGTGATTGTTAATATCTATTAGAACAAATATCAATTTTCAATTATGATTAGCGAAAATATGATATTGATAATTTATGATTTTAAATATTTTTTACAGAATTGATGAAAAATTTAATAGAAAATATATGATTTTGATTCAACATTCTGTTCTTCTAAATTACATAACGAAGTAAATGTTTGTTTGGACCACTTAATGTTGCTTGGGTGAAAGACGTTCATTCAGCCTAGTAATGTGATTCGAGTCGCCAGACTGCAACTTGTATATATAAAAAAAGTTTGTTTAGGTAAAACTATCGGGCACAATTCATAGAAATATTTGTGAAAATAATAGAAATATAGTCAATATCCTCTACAAATAGGAATATTCATGGATATATTTAACCGATGAATAATTACCAATTAAATCCCTCTAACTAACGAATGTTAGTTTAGTGGAAAAAATTTTCTTTTTCTTAATTTTTTAAAATTAAATTATTTTTATTATAAATGTTAAAATTAAATTGTATCAAGTATTTATAGGAGTCATTTTTAATTTAATTCCAAGTATTGATAATGAGATTATATATCCCGATATTATTCATATTTTGGATATCAGTAAAAAAAAACATAGGAAAGTTGTAAACTATTTGTAATTAAAAAAAGTTTGAGACTTATTTAATAATTTTCTTATTTAATATCAATACCCGTAATATGGAAAATATGGTGGATATATAATCTCAAAATATCTTGGACGCTTTCATTATCTGCTTATATTATATATGGTGGTCAACAAGCTGACTCATCTTGAAATTTAGTTTCATGGAAATATTGTATGTCACTATGTCAGCAGTGTGACGGAGAGACAAAATAATCAGGCAACAAAATCATAAAAGACACGCATATATATTTTGATTGATGTTACACAAAGCAGCCCTCTTTATTACATTATAATTTAATCAGAACCATAGAAGATCTCAAACATTTTAATTCAGACAAGCTGCTACTGCAACATTTCACACATTAATAATTATTTCTCTAATTGCTGTCCCACCAGAACTTTTCCTGAAGAGATTTCACCACATCCACGTCCAACTGGAATGCTTTAGCCAGAAAATCAGGATTGATGGCCGGATCAGACCCGAAAACGGCGTTAGCAATGGTAATGACACCAGGATTCTGGCTGCTTAGACCAGCAAAGGCAACTGCATCGTATTTCCCAATATTGAATTGAAAGTGAATGAGGCCAATTGGGAACACAAACACATCTCCCTTGTTTAGGACTTTGGTGAAGAGTTTGTTGTCAGGGTTGGATGTCACAAAACCAACGTAGAGAGTGCCTTCTTGGACAAATAGGATCTCGCTGGCTCGAGGGTGAGTGTGGGGCGCGTTCTGGCCGTATGGCGCATAGTCAATGCGGACTAAGGATACACCGAGAGTGTTGAGTCCTGCAATTTGGTCCACATTTACAGGAGTCACAGTAGATCCAACCGGATTCGATGTGTTTCTAGGGATGTTGAGCCCTGAAAAGAAGAAGTCGTCTGGTGTGGCAAGTTTTGGGTCCTTGCAGAACTTCCCATTCACAAACACTGCAAGGAAGAAGTAATTATTAGTTATTTTCGTATGTAATGTAAATTTACCAACTCTAATTTCATTATTTCAATTCAACAAATGGTACGTTATTTTCGATTTATAAAATAAAATTTATACGTTTATAAAATAGGATGTATGTAAAAAACTAAAAATAGACATCAGGTACTATTAAAAAGTATAACTTATACAATCTGAAGCTTAAAAGGATACATAAATATAGTTAGAGAAAGTGAACATACCACCATTCTTGTAGTCTTCAATGGCTACACAGAAGTCCTGAAGAGGGCTGGGGTCAGAGGCAGAGACCAATGAGGATGCTAAAGCCAAGACAACAAAAGCTACAAGAAACTGAACACCTTTCATTGTGATTATGCAAGTATTGTTGCCTTGTCGAGGGGTGAGAAATGTTGCAAGGCAAAGCAAGTCTATTTATAGATGGGAATTCATTGAACTAGTCTTTGTTTTTCCCCTGCTCGAAGAAGATATTGAAACAAGTCTATTTTTGAACTAGTCTTGATTAAATGGTTATCTATTTTTAATGTGCACAATGAGTCAGTCTTTAACTACTACGGATAATTGTCAAAATTAAGTTTGTTTTTTTCTTCATCTGCTTACACGCGTCTACACATTTTTGAAACATTTTCATTTTCATCGTGATCATTTATATAAAATTCATCGTGATCATTTATACAAAATACTTATGAACAGATCTTTAAACCCTTTCGATCTTAACAAGAGTTATGTCTAATATGTCTAATATAGTAAGTTAATGGTCTTAATTATTTCTATTAATTTTTATGTTTTTGCACAATCAAAAATAGAATTAATCAATACTATTGATTTAGGTGAGGACATGACCAAATCTCATGCTGCTGCACAATTTTGTATAGTTAAATAGATTAGAATAATGTTACTTTGTCTAAATTTGGTACTCAATTAATATGACAACACTTTAATCCATTAATTTAAATCATGCAAATCTAATACAACTTAAATGAATAGATTAGAATGATGCCATATCATTTAGATACCAAATTTGGACATCAAATTTGGGCAAAGTAGCATTATTGCTAATGACTTACTTGGACAAGAGTTATGGACCATGAGACATCTAACATTTTTTATAATGTTATTTTTTTGAGGAAAAAAAAAAAAGGAATAGATTATTACTAGTCATTGGATTCTCTCTCCATAAAAAAAAAAAAGAAAAAAAAAATCAATTAGTCTCGTACTCTCGTTACTATCCATAACCTAAATCCTAATTATGATGTTCAATGCAAGGACATATGAAACAAGGAAAAAAAAAAAAAGGATCGAAAATTAGATCAACATAATAAAAAATAAAAATATTTTCCTTTTTCATACTCATCAATTTACATATTCCCGCGTCCTCCAACAATTATGCAGCCTAAATAACATCATGAGATCAAATATAGAAACTAGTAAAGAGCGTTTTTCAAATTAAATTAAATTAAATTTTAAAGAAAAAAAAAAAAAAAAAAAAAACCTAGTAGAGCGGCTCAAACATGTTGAGACGTTTGACAAGAACAAGCAGAGACAGGGTTTGGCATGGCCAAGTATGTAGGGTTTTGATCTCCGGCCATGATCACAACTATCTTTGGCTCCGTTTCCCCCTTCATCATATTCCCTCTTCGCTTACCCGATTTATCTTCATTTTCGCTTCTCAAATTCGATGAAGAGTTTCTGTAAGAACAAGCTAGAATCAGCAAAGCTGTGGCAATGAGCAACAACATGAGTCCCAACCCACCAAACAGGAATGGAATGGGAGAGTGCCAGTGCCCAAAATGCCCATTAACACCACCTGTGGTTGCGTTTGAGTTGTTTACAGTCATCATATTCGCCTGAGTTTTGGTAGGTTGAAAAATGAAAATGAAAATTGGTCTTCTTTCATATGAATCTCACCTGTCCTGGTAATACAGTGTTTTATCTCAGGATTATTTTAACAGTGATCTTATGCTATCCAAAAATTATTTTATGGTCTAAACATTTACCCAAATGATATGACAAACCAATTTTTTACTACGGTATCAATTATCATCATACATTATCTCATAATCAATATAAAATCAACTTGTGGTATCACTTGGGCCAAAAATATAATGATGTGGAAAATTTAGTTCCTAGTTAAATTTTGATAAGTATTTTTTATTTATCCTCACATTTTTTTCGTACGACGAAGTTTCCAGCGCATGAGAAAACATATGAAGCTTTCAAAAAGGATAATTCTTTTATTCATTTACTACCGGTATCCATGTAAGAAATAATATTATATATAAGCACATACGAAGTAAACAACACGTGATTACCATATTTGACCGCTAATCAGTAAATATATTTTTTTAAAACTATATATTATATATTATGGTCTTCTTAAGGCATGTGTTAAGTTATAATAATTCATTGCTAAGTCGTATTAATATCAAGCGAGGATCTTTGTTTCTAATAATATTGTTATCACTACCGAACTTGGATTAATATATGGAAAAGAACACTCAATTGGCTTATATATGTTTGAGTACTTATTGAAACAAGTTGGATTAGGTAAATTAATGACTTGTTGGAGATAGTTTGGTTATTAAAACACAAAATGACCAATTGTTTATTTATTTATTTTTTTGATAACCCAAAAATTCTCTAAACACAAATTTGAACCGGCGGAACCCTACAATCTTTGAGAAAAAAATAATTATGGTCTTTGCTAGAGCCTGTGACAGAATTAGAACCTTTCATACCCCATACCTTATGTGAGCAAACAATAGATTTAACCATTCAACTAACATACCATGTGTTAAAACTTTAATCTAAATTTTATAATATATATATGCCTTTCAAATATATATATATTAGTAAAAAAATTAGGAGGATTTTTTTTTTTTACCTAATATTAGTATTTTTATTATTTCTACCTATTAATTGGTTGTGAAGACCTAAATGCCCCTCATTTTCCCATTTTTTAAATTCCTCTCCTCTCTCCTCTCATCAGATTTTTTTTCTCTCTTTCTCTCCTCTCTCTCTCCTCCGTCTTCTCTCCAAAATTAGATTTGAGGGTGATTGTTGTTTTTATGATTGGTGGGAGTTGTGTTTGGGTTTGGGTTCTGTTAAACAAAATTTTTAGATTTTTTTTTTCTTCAGATTTTTTTTTTCTTCAGATTTCTTTATTTTTTTTTTCAAACAAAATTTCCAGATTTAAGGGTGGTTGATGTTTTTATGAATGGTGGGAGTTGTGTTTGGATTTGAGTGGCCAAACCATCCGCAAAAAAATTAGACTCTCTAGAGCAAAACTTAACGGAGGCTTGCCCAAAATTACCCAGCTTGAAATGAATATCATGAATACATTGAGCGTGCTTGGTATTGACCCATCCACTGCTGTTCACCTAATCCATAGCCGTCTTCGAATCACTTGCTATCATAAGATTCTTCCCGATAAACTTTGGTCTAGAACCAAAGAGATCACATGCTCTTGCAATGGCCAGGATTTCTGCAGATTGTTTTTTGAAGCCGTAGAATATATTAAAGATGGGGGCAACCCCAAAGGAAGAATTACAGACCATATAAGCCCAGGAAAAAACTAAGAAAACAAACAAAACCATCTGTAGTACCAAAAGATAGGCAGAAAAACAAAAACAAAAACACTGAAACAACAAAAGCCACACGACCAGCGTAACAAAAACAACAGAATCAGCTTTCAAACATCTGCCACCAGATCAAAAACTCCCCCACTGAATGACATCCCCTTCCTTATTGGAACCTTTCTTAGCCAAACTATCAGCGTAGGAGTTCGAGGCTCTTGAGCTAAATCGAATCGTCAGACTTCCATGATTCCTCATTTGATCCCGGATATCGTAAACCAAATTTACATGCTCATAACTCCCAATAGAATCATAATTAATCCACGTGACCGCTACCAATGAGTCGCTAACAATTTCAATTTCAATACCTTATAACAATAGATTCAAAACGCAAAGAGAACATGCCTTTTCAATGGCCAAAAGCTTAGCTGTGATAGAGTCCCAATTGCCCATGAAAAGCGAAAACAAACATAACATCATACCTCTGCTATTTCTTAGAACACCCTCAATACCTGCCAAACCCTGCGTATCTCTCGAAGAACCATCAACGTTGAACTTGAGAGATCCCTCAACCGGTGGCACCCAAGCTTCAACAACCCGCTGTTTTGATTTCAAAGGGTCCTTACAGAATTCACTCACACCTTGTAAAAGAGAAGTCAAAGGAACCGAAGAGCCACACTATGATGTTTGAACCACCATGCAATACGAAATTGAATAGAATCCAAAGCTAAAGACATCTTAGGCTCACCATTGTTAAACACCTTAGAATTTCTGGCCGCCCATATAGTCCAGACTATTGTAAAAAACAGCGTGGATGAGGCTCGTTTACAGACTCGAGAAGGACATAGACAATCCTATCTAACAGCCCATTCCTTGATAGACTTCATGACACACCTTTCAGCTCTCCACCACCCCATCCCTTTGGACCACAATTTCCACGACCAGCTACATCGAATAAAGAGGTGATCAACAGATTCATCTTCCTTATTACACAAAAGGCGCACCAAGCTCGAATTTGAAAGCATACCATAACTATAAAGCCCCTGTTTGACCATGATTCTTCCTTTTAACACTTGCCAAACCAAAAACTCCATCTTAGGAGGACATACACTTTGCCAACAGAACTTCCCAAGATCAGCTGGATCCCCCACCAAATCCTCCCATGCTTGCTTTACATAACGTGTTCACCGAAAACACACCATTGGTGGACAGATTCCAAGCCATATAATCTGAGATATTGGCCCGAACCTTAATGCTTTGTATAAAAGCCAAAAAACATCGCCATTGGTCCTGCTCCCAGTCCATCATCTGTCTCCGAAGAATAATCTTCCAAACCCACAAAGTGCCACACCATTCTCCAAACTCTTGAATAACACCATCCTTATTTTTAGCCAAAGCAAATATTATGGGAAAAGAATTACTCAACACATTCGACTCTCCACAATTGATTTCCCAAAACTTAACTTTGCAGCCATTACCAATTATAGCTCTGAAGTTATCATTCATAATTGCTGCTGCCTTAGAGCCCGGTTTGAAAATGCTAGCCACCGCCCTTGCAAATTGAGAAGCATTCCTAGAATCCAAACCTTTCTAGAAAATATTATTATTGTTCAGCCCATATTTAGCATCAATAACCCTCCTCCATAATGAGGACTCCTCAGTACTATACCTCCAAGCCCATTTGGCTAGCAAACCCTTATTTTTAATCAAGACTCTCCCAATACCTAGACCACCATTAGCTTTACGTCGGCACACCGTCTCCCAGTTAACAACATGTACCCTTTTCTTATCAATTCCAACACCCCAGAGAAAACCCCTTTGAAATTTCTCAATATCCAAGGCCACTCCCACCGGAATTTTAAAAATAGACATAAAGTAGGTTGGAACACTTGACATGGCAGATTTAATAAGGACCACTCTACCACTTTTGGATAAAAAATTTCGCTTCCAAGGGCCTAATTTTTCTTTAATTCTATTAAGAACCGGACTCCAAAAAGCTTTAGAGCAAGGACGAGATCCAAGAGGAATACCCAAATAATTTATAAGAAACATGGAAGCCTTGCATCTTAAAATGGCCGCCCACCCCGTATCATGATTTACCTTCCTGCCAACTCTCACACAGTAGGGCTTAAAAAAAATAACTTTCAACCCTGAAACAATCTCAAAGCATCTAAGAATCCATTTTATATTAAGATGATACTCAAACTTCAACTTGGAAAAGATGATTGTGTCATCTGCAAATTGAAGGTGAGAAACATGGACCCTGCTTCCCCCGAAATCTTTCCCACAAAACATCCCTAGCTCAGATGCCTTAACAAACAAATGACTAAGTCCTTCCGTAACAATATTAAACAAGAAAGGGGACAACGGATCCCCTTGTCTCAAGCCTCTCTCAACTCCGAGTTGGTTCATGGGGCTACCATTGACAAGAACTGACAAAAGTGGAGAAGATACAGATTCTCTGATCCATCCGCGCCATTTCTCCCCAAACCCCATATAACCCAAAACATCTTCCAGAAAGCCATGATCTATACAATTGTAAGCTTTCTCAAAGTCTAATTTGATCACTACTCCACCCTCTTCCTCACGATTCCATTTGGAAATGATTTCCTCAGCAATAACGACACTGTCAAAAATTTGTCTTCCCTCAATAAAGGCCATTTGAAAATCTCCAATAACTGAATGCATCACTCGATTAAGTCTATTTGATAAAACCTTAGCCAATATCTTGTACATAGACCCAACCAAACTTATCGGTCTGTAATCCCCCATCGTCATTGGTCTCTTCACCTTTGAAATTAATGTAATGAAAGTATAATTCAAATCTTTCACCACAGAGCCATCACTATGAAATTCCTGGAAAAAAGCCATAAGATCCTCCCTAATATCCTTCCAATTTTTCTTAGTGAAATTTAGATTCAGTCAATCAGGTCCCAGTGCTTTATTACCATCGCACTTGCAAACGGCATCCCATACTTCTTCTAAGGTGAACTTCTCCACAAGGTCCTCTTTTTCAATAGGAGATAACCGGTTGAAATTCACTCCATAAAGCTTTGGTCTATGCCAATCTTCTTTTTGGAAATGACAACTAAAAAAATTGTACACCCCTTCTTTTATAAGTGTCGAATTTTGGACAGTAATTCCATCAAAAGATAGGTCCCCAATGAAGTTTCTTCTCCTCCTCCCATCCGCCACCATATGGAAATATCTAGAATTCCTATCTCCCTCTCGTAGCCATTTAACTCTTGACTTTTGTCTCCATGCTTGCTCTTCCTCTCTAAGCCCTCCCCAAATATCCGCAATAAGAGACAACCTTTCTCTCCTAAAATCATCAGACCAACCATCCCGCCTAGCCTCTTCATCTAAACAATTCAGCCTCTCTTCTACCTTTAATACAGCCGATTGGTTCACCCTGTTAAAGCCAATCCAATTCTTCATTCTCCTTTTTTTTTTCTTTTTTTTTTTGAAACGGCAAGATTTATTAAGAAAAAGCCACAGGGGCAAGGTAAAATAGCCACAACGATCAGACAGCCACATAGAAGACTAACCAACACCACCCCCGACCAAGAGAAAACATCCAAAAAAGCAAAGAGAACGAAAACAGAGACCAGGTACAAACTTAGGAGAAGACACTAAATACACCTAAGGAACATCTAACATGCAGCAAACTAAAGACCCAAAAACTAAATTAAAAAGCATCCCAAACTAATCTATCCCCATTTTGATCCCCTCATTTTCGTAGCAAGTACCGCACCTTTAGAACCAAGCACAGCTACATCCTTCCATCCTACCGTAGCAGCTTTCATCATATGAATGTCCTCCATCCATGCATTAACAAAACGGAAAGGACGTGGGCCCCAATCATACTTCCTATCACCCAAGACTATAGGGTTGTGATCTGATAAGCTATGTGGGAGACCCCACTATTTCAGATTTGGGAAGTTCATAACCAGACTTGGTGAAATGAGAAAACGATCAAGTCTTGCCCACGCTGCATCCATTCTAGAATTCATCCAAGTGAAAGGCATGCCCTGCAATGGAAGGTCTATCACCCTAGCATTGAAAAGAAAATCTTTAAAACTCCTCATAGAGCCTAAGAATTGATTCGAACAAGATCTTTCTGAAGCCTCTAGAACCGTGTTAAAGTCGCCCCCAACGATCCACGGAATCGAAAAAGAATTCATAGAATTCACCAATTCCTTCCACAAAATTTTTCTCTCCGCTTCAATACACGCCGCATACAAATTACAAAAATCATCCATTTGATTTAGAGCTAGCAACAGAAAATACATAGAATTTTACCATGATGGTACCGTAACACCCTGATCATCAGTATATATATCCTGATTCTGGTCAGTGTGCACTGATATAACTTACAACAGTGCGTTGCATGTGGGCCGCTGATTATGGAGAAACACTAACAAGTGCATACACACTGAGTCAAAGCATGTAAATCTAGTAGTCTACATGCAACCCACTGATGTAAGTTATATTAGTGCACACTGACTTGAAAATATATATATATATTACAAAAAAAAAAATTTGGAAACTCTAATTTTTTTTCCATTATTGTCATTTATTTTTATTTTATAATTTTGTACAAAATACAAAATAAATTAGACTTCTAACATTTCTTATTTCTTTTAACTACTTGTATATGTTGTTATACTATTAAAGCTTTTATGTTTTATTAAGTTTCGTTTATCAAAATGTTAAATATGCTTAGCCCATCCATAGAAAAAATCCTGGCTATGCCACTGGATTCATCTAACTAACCTTGATTAACTAAGTTAACAGAAACTTTAAGTTTTAGTTGCAATACACTGATAATAATATCAAAGTTACTGTGTACAACTTTTTTCTTCTGTCGATTGACTTTTGGATATTGGTAAAAAATAATAGAAAAGTTGTAAACTAATTGGAATTTACAAAAAGTTCGAGAATTATTTAATAATTTTCCTATTTAATATCTATACAATATGAAAAATATTGTGGATATATAATCTCATAATCAATATGATCACTACAAATCATTTTGGAAAAATATTTAATATTAAAAATATTCAACAAAATTACAATTTTGTTTTTTGAAGCAGCTTTAGTTCTTTAAGAAGTTATAGCACAACTTAAGATTGAATGAGATTGGCATCTAAATTTCCAAATGGGCGCTTTCATTGTCTGCCTATATTATATATGGTGGTCAACATGCTGATTCATCTTGACATTTAGATCTCATGGAAATATTGTATGTCAGCAGTGACGGAGAGTTAGAGAAGAGACAAAATAATCAGACAACAAATTAACCAAAAAATCTTAAAAGATAGAGGTCACACAAAGAAACCCACTTTAACTATAGAAGATCTCAAACATTATAATTCAAGCAAGGGGGAATTGCACAAACATCCCTCGAGGTTTAATAAAATTGCATGAATATAATAGTTTTGACCATATATACACAAACTTCTCTTAACATTTGAATATTGTTACACAAACATCCTCTACCATTAGATAGATCCGTTAGTTAATGGTCAAACATGTAAAAAGTCTAAAATACCCTTTATTTTTATTTTAAATAAACTAAAAAATTTAAAAATAAGATAAAAAGTATTAAAAATATATTTTAGAAAACATAAATGTATCTTAAATTTAAAACCTGGAAAATAAATTCATTGCCAATGTATCTTAATTTTGATATGGTAAATGTTTTCTTTTGACTACATTGTCTATCATATATTGTCAGATGTGCTATCAAATTGATTAAATCCTAGCTGATCAAATGTGTGTGTTCAATGCCAACTGTTTCTTTCTCTTCAAATTTTCCCATTTGATATTTGCATGTATGTTGTATTTATAAATAATTTTTCGAGTGTGTCCTCAAATTGTTTCTATGTCATTAATACTGTATTGAAATTCTCATTTATGTTTGTATGATACTTCATTTGTCTGACTAAATCATTTACACACAAACATGTGTGTGTGCAATCATTGTGATGAATCTTTAATGAGCACTCATTTTATTGTCTTATATTATATCATTCATGTTAAAAAATGTTATGGACTTGAGCATGCTTACATGTTGAAGGTAATCGAGATTCCTCATTTGCGTCATTTAGTGTTTGATCTAATTTGCCCAAGAGGTTCCTTGATGTGAATTGTTTTTAGTGTCGATGGGTAATCATATGGATAATAAAATATTTAAACTTGTAAAATAAAACCTTTCCGTTGAACTGCCACATTCTCGAACTTGGATAAATATATGACAAATCTTTTGAGAGAAGCCATGAAAGATTCTACCAATTGGACAAGTATTTGTAGTCATAATATTCATGTTTCTTAAGCCTTATTGTTTTCAATTGCAGTTTATTTTTTGGCATATGGCTTTTAAAAAAAGAATATCAATCCATTTTTGTGTTTCACAGGTTATGAGGGATATAATAGAGGGATACATGGACGAAATCAAGCAAGCTGGAGGAATTGGGTGTTTTGAGAAGGGAGATGAAGAGGGGGGGAATGTTTTCATCTGAACTCTCTGCACATGATCTGGATGCTGATGATCATAGAAAAATCAATAGTGATTCATTTGAAGCAACTAGAGCTAGAGATGGTCCAAATTATAATAGGAAACAATCTTGGTATGATTATGATTTTTAAATCAACATCAGTTGAGGATGCTTTGCCTAGAGATCGTAAGCTATCAAGACAGAGTCTTCATGGGAACCGTGAACATTTAGAAGTTCACAGAAGTAGTACTGATGGAGAAAAGCATGGTGGAGAGTATTATTCCAGCAGCTCTGAAAGACGCAGAAGTCATGATAAGTCACATGAATGGAGCAATCATCAAAGGGGCTGTGAAGATGTGGAATTGACTAGAACTAAGCATGATGAGACCAAAAGGCCATCATCTAGCAGGTCCAACTACCGAGATTATAAATCATCTTATTCTGTATCAAATTCTCGTCAAAACATGATCACAGTACTGACCCTCATGTACCAAATGCATTCGAGGATAGATATGATCCTCCAGAATCCCATGATTGGTATGAAGATGATGTCGTGAATGGAAACAACTATGTCAGACCAGAATAATTCTGTGAATTAATAGCAGCTGTTCTGAAGAAGTGCATTATCCCCCTTAATGTGAAATTTTTTCTGCAGTTTTACTATGTGGGGTAAGTCATACAAGCTGTACTTAATCTTAAATAGGGTTTTAATTAAAAGTTAATCAAAATGAAGTTTTGATTTTTGACATGATTTATTCCCACAACTTTGCAGTAGGAAGTCATCAGGCTTCAGCACCTTTTTCCTACACCTGTATCCTTCTTTTGTATCCTTAATATATTGTGTTGTTTGTTGCTCAGCTTCTTGTTATCTGGGTAATTTATTTTCTAATTTTTTGTTTATTCCTCCTTTTCCACGCTACATAACGACACAAGAGTCTCCCGTAAAAGTTAATGATCTTCATTCTTCATCGTCATGAAGTTCATCATTATAACCAAGTTAGGAATTAAGAGGATTATATAATGAATGAATTTGCATTTCATGTCATCAGCTTCACGTTCCACCACGCACGGTATATCACATGATTTTCTTATAAGATATTTATGTTTGAATCCTCATCTATCTGAGATTAGTCATAACCTAGACGAAGACTGAAGTGAGTAGGACATAAGTAATTTAACATTGCAGACTAGCTGGCTCATTTACATTGTATTGATATTTATGTTAATTGCACTTTCACTTTATATTTTGAAACCAAATAAGTTGCATGTTATATGGTGCTGGATTCTGGTTGAAGGCTGTGATTGCCCATTTGCCCTGTCCTATCCATTTTAATCCTATTTTACTATTTCTTGTAGTTACTAGTTAGTATGGTAGTGACTAGTGATTTCTATTTTCTGTTATTCAGCTGTTAAAATTTGTGGATAAAATAACATACAAATCCTCACTGGAGGATAGCATGGTCATCAGATACGAAGGTAAAGTTGTAGGAGATGCTAATGTGCACACAAGTCCCAAGTTTTTATTGGTTTGCTGTTGGGGATTTTACACCGCCTGTAAGGCTGTAAGCCTGATACTGACAAGCTTCATCCATGGTTTGACATCCAAGTCACTTGCATAAATGTGATATTTACTTGTAATTTGTATGCATGTAAATCATTAATCATTATTGAAGATGCCTTTGTGATTTGAATTTGCTTATAGCTTATGTTGCTGCTTGTAGATTACACTTACGAAAAACAAAAGATCATTCTTTCTACGAGAGAATAAGTTCCGTTTCATTCTTATCAGGGTTCATCATGGATGGATGCAGAGAGTGAGATCAAGTTTGATGAGAAAATATGCTGTGTTTTTGTTTTTTTGATACTAGAAAATATGCTGTGTTACTGAAGAATGGTACAGAAACCAGAGTAACAGTTGTGCTTTGGCATCATTAGTATATTCATAACTATCTTTTGTAAGTTAAATGAATTTGTTCTATTATTATGGAAGCTGTGTGTATTAATATGAGTTTTTTTTTCTGGTAGGCACATAACAGTGAGCATACTTAATTACTTATAGTACTCTTATTCAACTTATCACTTTTTATTAGAAAAAGTAATGCAATTGAGTCAAATAATGCTTAAATGGTAAAAAGTGATGAGGTGGATAAGTGTGCTATAAATATACTCACAGTTATGTGCTTACCAGAAAAAAACTCATATTGATATCAAATAGTTATAGATATATTGTTTGTACGCACCTCGGCTTTGGATCAAATATTTCTTTCTCAAATCATCATGTCGCAATGACTAGATACTTATATGCTTTATTATCAACAGGTAATCTTCTTGGAAACACTTCCCATTCTTGATGCTTTATGTTAAAACTTAAAAGCACCCGTCTTTCCATCATAGAAAGACTCAATGAATAGTAGGCCACTTGTGATATACTATAGGGATCATATGTACCCATGAACTTAAAATTCCTTCCAGGTTTCATGGCCAGGCTGCCATGTTTTGATTTCAAGTTCTCTAGATTGTCCAATTTTCAAAGCAATTACCCAAAAAAGCTTATAAAAAATGATATTATAAAGTGATTTTTAACTACCCATCAATTCATCGTGATGCAATTTTAAATAATCTATCACATCATTAATGAGTACAAATTTTGGACAACTAATTTCATGAATTTCTTGTTGACTTAACTGACACATCATGTAGGTAGACCTGACTCGGTTCTGGTTCGAACCGGAGGAACCGGCCGGAATCCGGTTTTCCCGGTTCCGGTTCCACATTTTTCGGAACCGGCCGGTTCCTCTTTTTTTTTTATAATTTTTTTTTAAATTACCGTTGGAGTGCAACGGTTGGCTGACGTCAGTCGACCGTTGCCCCCCAACGGTCTGCTGACGTCAGCTGGCCGTTGGGGGCTCCAACGGCTGCCTTTTAAATTTTTATTTTTTTTATTTTTTATTTTCTTATAAATTACACCCCCCGCCCCCCCCCCCCCCCCCCCCCCCCCCCCCCTTTAATTTTTCCTCACAATTATTTCCTCCCAATTCTCTCTAATTCTAATTTCTCTCTCAATTCTCCAACTCTCCAAGTTTCCAAATATTTAATATCGTCAATTAGTAAGTTTTTAATATTTATTTCATTTGCAATATATTTTATTTCCAATATATTTTATTTGTGATTAATTTTATTTGCAATTTATTTTATTGCCAATTCTAAATTTCTAATTTCTCTTTCTATTCTCCAACTCTCCAAGTTTCCAAATATTTAATATCGTCAATTACTAAGTTTTTAATATTTATTTCATTTGCAATATATTTTATTTCCAATTTATTTTATTTCCGATATATTTTATTTGTAATTAATTTTATTTGCAATTTATTTTATTGCCAATTCTAAATTTATAATTTCTCTTTCTATTCTCCAAGTTTCCAAATATTTAATATTGTCAATTACTAAGTTTTTAATATTTATTTCATTTGCAATATATTTTATTTGCAATTTATTTTATTTCCGATATATTTTATTTGCAATTAATTTTATTTCCAATTTATTTTATTTCTAATTTATTTTACAATTCAATTTTTAAATGGCAAGTGGAAGTGGAAGTGGAAGTGGAAGGGGTCACGGCCGAGACGGTCCTAGGCGTTCAATTTCGATGAGAGGTAAGGGTCCTATGATCGATAATCTCGGTCGTGACGACACCGCCTATCACGAGTATTTGCAACGCCGGGCCTATGCTGAAGACCTAGGTCTAAACTCTCCTACTCCCCCTCTAATAATTTTAGAACCCGATCCCGATGACACCCCCCCGGCCCCAATTTGACAAGCCAGTCAGATAATATGCCTTATATTGATACACCTACAGATTTTAGATTTGATCCACAAGAAGTTCAGGAACCAGGAGAGCAAGAAGATCTGATACAGAGGCAGAGCAAATCTGATCTTTTCACAAAACATATGAAGAAAATTAGGCAAGAAGATGGGAGCTTTGTAGTGGCTTGCAATTACTGCAGCAAAGTATATAAGTGGCATAAATCTGGAGGACATGACAGTTATCGGAAACATATTTTAGCTAAACATCCAGAAGCAGAGACCAAATCGAGGTCACAAACACAAATTCCCAGGTACGCTACTCCTAACCAATAATTATTTCGTTATACTGATGAACAAAATAGAGAAGAATTAGCAAGAATGGTAGCAGTAGAACACCTATCATTCAGTTTTGGTGAAAGGGTTGGTTTTGTTAATTATTGTCGAAAAGCATTAAACCTTGCTGCATGCCGTGTTCCTAGAACCACGCTCACATTAACACTTGAAAAGATTTATTTAAAAGAAAAAAAGAAGTTAGAAAGAATTTTTGATAAATATATCGGTCATGTTTCCGTATGTGCCGACATATGGACTGACCATTGGAAATCGCATTCATACTTGAGTGTCACTTGCCATTTTATGGATGATACATGGACTATTCAAAAAAGAATTCTTGCATTTAGAGTTTTTGATGATACACACACTGCTCATAATATTTTTAGACAGCTTAGAATTATTTTTGCAGAGTATAAAATTGAAAGCAAAATTTTTGCAATTGGTTTTGATAATGCTTCTGCCAATACCGCTGCTATTCCATCTTTACTTGATTTATGCAAACCTTATCTTGGTGGTACATTTTTTTCATCAAAGATGTGCATGCCATGTTTTAAATTTATGTGTTCAAAAAGGATTAGAAACTCTTGAACATTTTATTCTACATATTAAAAAAGCTCTAATGTTTTTGTGGAAACATTCTTCTACAATGAATGCATGGGTAAAATATTGTAAACAAAATGGCAGACGTGTCGTTAGATTTTCTCGTGATGTTCCAACACGTTGGAATTCTACTTATAAATTACTTGCTCAAAGTTATGAATATAGGGATTTATTAGTTTCTTTTATTCAATTTCATGTTACCCACCTTCAACTTTATCAATCACATTGGGATGCTTGTTACAACGTTTTCAATTTGTTATCCATCTTTAATAATGCTACACAAAATTTATCTGGTGTTTATTATCCTACAACTCATTTATTTATTTTTGAAAGTATTAATATTGCTGGTACATTTTGTCATTGTGAATCCGACATATCAATAGGGGAAGCCGTTCATGCTATGAAGCTAAAATGGTTGAATTATTATGCGGAGATTCCAAATATTTATTTGATTGCCATGATTTTTGATCCACGTTGTAAATTAGAGAGTATGTTTTATTATCTATAAGGTTATTATGGGGTCAAAGGTTTAAAAATGAAATATGATATTGAAGCATGTTGTGCTAGAGTTAAGAAATTATTGTATGATTTATATGATGAATATTTTACAATTTATGGATCGTCACTGAACTTAGATGTTACACATACACAAACTACATCTCAGGCCCCAAAATCCTCCTCCTCTGGATTTATAGAGTTAGGGTATAGTATGTTATCCAAAAAATCCAAAAAACCTAGATGTGCTTCTTCATCAAACACCGATAAGTATTCCGAGCTGGAATCTTATCTAAATACTCCTTATGAGTTTATAGAAGATACGTCAGGGAAAAAATTTGAAATCTTACAATATTGGAAAGAGCACGCAGTGTACTATCCAATCATGGCTATGATAGCCAAAAATATTTTTTCAACACCAGTTTCTACAGTGGCAGTGGAACAAGAGTTCAGCGTTGGGGGAAATATTCTAGATGAACAGCGTTCTTGCTTAACTCCAAAATCACTACAAATGCAAGTTTGTATAGATGATTGGACAAAAGCACAATACAGACAACAAGAACTTCAACAAGACCCAACATACGACTTCTTCAAAGATGACGAACCTGATACAGGAGCAGCGGGGCCGGAATAGCAGATTTACAGTACAGACTACAGAGTACAAAGTCTACAGACTACAGAATACAGATGGCGCCAAACATGCAATAAAAGGTAAGAGAACTACGATGCCTTTGATTCCTCTAAATCCCCCAAGAGGATACGTAGGTAACTTAATTGTGGTAAAAATTAAGTGCAAGGCTAATAACTTTACATTTATTTTTAGTTTTATTTTAATTTAATTTTGTAATTTGTCATTTATTTATTATCGAATTTCGGGTGATCTAATTCCCAAATACCCAATGAAGTGTAATTTATAATTTGTCATTTTGTTTATTTTTATTTTTATTTAATATTGTAATTTGTCATTTTGTTTATTTTTATTTTAATTTAATTTTTTAATTTGTCATTTTGTTTATTTTTATTTTAATATTTTATTTACAACTACAACTTACAATACAACTATACATTTATACAAGTCTAAATTATTATTTTTTATTAACAAAGGAAAAAAAAAAAAAAAATTCCGGTTCAGAACTGCCGGTTCCACTGGAACCGGAACCGGAACCGGAACCGACGGTTCCGGTACCGGTTCCGGCACCGGTTCCGGCACCGGTTCCGGTTCCGGTTCCGGTTCTGGTTCCGGTTCCACCCATCCGAGGAACCGAAACCGCCGGTTCGGAACCGGAACCGGAACCGAACCGGAACCGCGTCACCCCTACATGTAGGACAAGTTTTAGAAAAATTATTCAATGAATTTCATGCTTACAATTTACCTTCACTATCTTATCATGACATTGTCTTACAAATAGTTTATTAGCTATTAATTGAAGAGTTTATATGATTGTGTCCATGATCACTAGCTACAAAATTATATGCCCACACTAATAACAATTTTAAAATTTAATTTTATTCCGTAATATATTGGAGGAAACCAGACCACTTGTGAAATAACAGAGGAACTGCTATTGACAAAGGGCAGTCAAGGTGATTTTGAGAAGGATGATGATAGGTACGGTTATTGATGAGTAGTTGGCTATACCCTTGCAATTCTCTCTAAGCATGAAAATGCTGTTCTATGCCTAGGGAGAAGAGGTTCTATGTCTTGCTTGCTCAAGATCATAAGGATGGGAGAATGATACTCAACGTAAGAAAAATTGTATCGCAATTCTGCATGATATGTGCTCAAATGATGCCACAAAATAGGGTGCTATCAAGGAAGATGAAAATATTAATGCTACAATTGGTGGACATTCAGAAACAAGAACTTAGGGCCAAGAGAGAGGCTAATGACACCTCCAGAAGGTTAGCCAACCTTCATAGAATGCATGAAAAGCTTCTTTAAGTTAACAATCACAGTATTGATTGTAGGTAGATATGTACACACCCTTCTTTCCCTACCAACGTATATAAATTTTACTCCTATACTCAATTTTGGCCAGTCTTGACTCATTTCAAACTTATACACTAGCAAAGAGTATTCAATTTTTACCTCTAATCATCGTGAATGAATTTTCTTTACAATATTAGTTTTTAAAAATTGGAAATTGATGTAGGACAGTTGGCGTTAGATTTTGAAGAAGAGATGGACAGAAAACTGTCCAAAAGGGGTGCTCCGAAGAAACGGGCATAACTTTTAGCTCGGTTGTCAGATTTCCTATTATAATATGTTTTCGGAAAGGGTTGACGTCATTTGCATCCTCAACGGAGCTGTTTAAGTTAGGTTGTCGGGCAGCCGAAGTTTTTAGTGTTTTTATTTGTTTTCCGTTTTGGTTTAGTTTGAGGATATTTTAGTCTTTTTGCTTATTTTAGGGTTTCCCGAGTCTATTTAAGGCTCTTTGTTATCAGTTTCGAGGCATTTTGAATAATATTATTATTTTGGTTTGAATTGAATTTGCTGGTGGATTCCAGATTGTGAGAACTTAGGGTTTACGCTGGTAAATCCTTTACTTCCGTTCTGCATCAGAAATCATCTAGGCTTGTTCTTTTTTACCATCGTATTAAAATATCAAGTATTTTAAGTCCTGGTATTTGGGCTACAAGGTTCGGACCAATTAGATTTTTTATAATTTCTTGTGAATGTTGAGCCTCGAAAGGAAAAAGTCATTTGATGTGGCAAGTTTTGAGTCCTTGTAGAAAAAAATAGACATTGAACAGCTCTCATGATAATTAATTAAGATGTGTTTATCTCTCAAATTGTCTGCACTGTGATTTTGCTTTGCTTTTGTAATAAAACCTTGAGCCAAATTCAACATTTGGTAATGAAATTTAGCAGTTGAACATATGAGATTGATCATGAATTCATGATATATATTCGTAAGAGCTGATCCTGCTCATCCTTTTCTTAATTGATTAGAGACAACCCAGAATTATTTTATTGTTACAATCCTACAAACAATTTCTTTGTTACAAAAAATCATATCAAGTATTACCACTACAATGAATAACTTATAAATGGCAATTAATATCATAAGTTTCGTTGGTTGTTTCAAACATTTCTCCCCTAATTGCTATCCCATCAGAACTTCTTCTGAAGAGATTTCACAACATTCTGGTCCAACTGAAAGGCCTTGGAGAGAACATCAGGATTAATGGCCGGATTCGATCCAAAGACAGCATTTGCTATTGTGATGGTACCAGGATTCTGGCTGCTCAAAGCAGTTATGGCAACTGCCTTGGTTTTTCCTATGTTAAAATGGAAGTGAATGAGCCCAGCTGGAAATACAAACACATCACCCTTGTTCAGTACCTTGGTGAAGAGTTTATTTTCAGGGTTTGAGGTGACAAAACCAACATAAAGAGTCCCCTCTTGGACTACCAGAATCCCAGTGGCTCTAGGGTGAATGTTGGGTGGATTCAGGCCACCATATGGTGCGTAATCGATACGTGCTAGAGAAATGCCAAGAGTGTTGAGTCCTCGAATTTGGGCTACATTTACAGGAGTCACTATTGAACCAGCTTGATTTTCTGTGTTTCTGGGAATGTTGAGCCCTGAAAAGAAGAAGTCATTTGGTGTGGCAAGCTTTGGGTCCTTGCAGAACTTCCCATTCACAAACACTGCACAGAAAAATGAAATAGATGTTTACATAGAAAGAAAATTTGTAATATGTCATATTGTCGTACGTAAAATTTGTAGGATTTTTACATAGACAGAAACTACTTACCACCATTCTTGGTGTCATTAATGGCAACACAAAAATCCTGAAGAGGGCTAGGGTCGGAGGCTGAGGCCAAGGAGGTAGCCAAAGCCAAGAAGACAGAAGCTACAAGAAAATGAACAGCTTTCATGGTTGTGATTGTTTAACTGTGTTATCATGGCAAACAAGCTTATTTATAGACGGAGTTTATTGAACCAGTCTTTGCTAGCAGACGTGAAAAGCTTGCCAAGTCTCAAATTTGTTAAATATTATCCATGATCTATTCCCATAATGAACCATTCTACAGCAGCCAGAAAAATATTTTTTCACCTTCAAATTTTGAACATGGAAGTGGTCTCATGATTAATTCTATATTTCCATTGACGGAAACAACAATATCTAAATAGTGGGTATAGTATATATATAGATTTTTTTCAACCAAAGCCAAACAAACAAACAAACACACCCGAAGAGGCCAAGTGGCCAACACAAAAACAAACACCAGAACAAAACCAACCAGACTGAACAAACAAACCCGCCAAAAACAAAGAAAAACAGAGACCCGGCCAGGAATCCAAAACACACTCCAAACAACATTTTTCCCTTCCATAGCAGAACCCCTCTTTGCCAAGCGATCGGCAACCGAGTTTGAGGCTATAGGAGTGAAGCTCACGTATGTATTGCCTAAGAAACGAAGCTTCGAGCAGATATCATAGATCACATTCACAATAGACAAATTACCAAAATCTTTGTCATTCACCCAAGAGATCGCCACCCTTGAGTCACTTTCGATACAAATTGTCCTCCCCCCAAGCGAAGCTTTCGACACACACAAGAAGCAAGCTTTATGAATCATCAATAATTCAGCAGTGGAGGCATCCACGTTCCCCTCAAAAGCCAAAAACGAACACAAAACAACCCCTTTTGAGTTTCGCATAACACCCCCAATCCCTGCCCTCCCGAACTCCCCTCTTATTGAGCCATCGACATTGAATTTCAAAGCCTCATTAAGAAGGGGAACCAAAGCCTTAACCTTGTTTGCTTTCAGAGCCTCATTAAGAGTGGGAACCAAAGCCTTAACCTTGTTTGCCTTAACAGGTTTTTCTTCAAAGCAACAGAACTCCAAGTTCTCCACAATGACCATGATCGGCTCCATCGAACCCTTACCATGATGTTTAAACCACCAAACCACCCTAAACCTCACCAAATCTATGAACACAGCTAACTCAGCAGAAATAACTATGTCAGACCAGAATAATTCTGTGAATAATAGCAGCTGTTCTGCAGAAGTGCATTATCCCTTTTAATGTGATAAATTCTCTGCAGTTTTACTATGTGGGGTAAGTCATACAAGCTGCCTTTCACTATAGGTGCTGGATTCTAGTTGAAAGCTGTGATTGCTATTTTAATCCTATTTTACTATTTCTTGTAGTTACTAGTTAGTATGGTTGTGAACTAGTGATTTCTATTATCTGTTATTCTGCTGTTAAATAACATACAAATCCTCACTGGAGGATAGCAAGGCAGCCATGCATGGTCATCGGATACGAAGGTAAAGTTGTTGGAGATGCTAATGTGCACACAAGTCCCAAGTTTTTATCGGTTTGCTGTTGGGTGCCTTTCAAACTTCATTATAAGCCATTCCTTTGGGGATTTTACACCGCCTGTAAGGCTGTAAGCCTGATACTGACAAGCTTCATCCATGGTTTGACATCCACCGACACTTGCATAAATATGATATTTACTTGCATGCATATAATTATTGAAGATGCCTTTGTGATTTGAATTTGCTTATAGCTTATGTTGCTGCTTGTAGATTACACTTACGAAAAGCAAAAGATCACTGTTTCTACGAGAGAAAATAAGTTCCGTTTCATTCTTATCAGGGTTCATCATGGAAGGATGCAGAGAGTGAGATTAAGTTCGATGAGAAAATATGCTGTGTTACTGAAGAATGTTACAGAAACTAGAGTAACAGTTGTGCTTTGGCATCATTAGTATTCATAACTATCTCTTGTAAGTTAAAAGAATTTGTTCTATTATTATGGAAGCAGTGTGTATTAATATCAAATAGTTATAGATTTACTGTTTGTAAACACCTCGGCTTTGGATCAAATATTTCTTCCGCGATCATCATGTCACAACGACTAGATACTTTATTTTAAAAGCATGCCATCATAGAAAGACTCACTGTATAGTAGGCCACTTGTGATATACTATAAGGATCATATGTACCCATGAATTTAAAATTTAAAATTCATTCCAGGTTTCATGGCCAGTTTGCCATGTTTTGATTTCAAGTTCCCCGGATTGTCCAATTTTCAAAGCAATTACCATACAATCTGGAGAAGTGGGGCTCAAGGAAAACGAAGTTTTTTTGTAAATCTTCCTCGATTTAGGCAATTCAATAGCTTGATTAGTGAAGGGACGGTAAAAGAAAAGGTGTTTAATTCTGGAAGATCAGACCACTCAGCCTTCTTCATCTTCTTCTTCACTCTCTTCTCTATTTTCTATAGCTACATCCGCCCTCTCTTTAATCTCTATGCACCATAATTTAATTTGTAATTTTCAGGGTTAATTTCTTTTTCTATTTCTTTTTGAAAGATTTTTAGGGTTAATTAATTAACCCATTGAAGACTTTATGATTGGCTGGATACATTACTTATAAGCTCAACAGACAATAACATCAAAACAAATAAGTGACTAATCACACCCTCAAATTAGCAAGGTACAATTATCGATCATGATCCTTTCGAAATCGTAACAGATATCTGCAAGTCAGTTTTAAAATAAAACATTTTGAATATTTAACTGAAAAAACTTATTGTGAATGATATTAGCAAGTGGATATTAAGACAACTTCATGAATATTTAATCAAAAAAACTTATCAAAAATGATATTATAAAGTGATTTTTAACTATCCATCAATTCATCGTGATGCAATTTTAAATAAGGGAGAACTTTATAACTAGCAAAAAAATTAGTGACTTTACTGTTTTTGTCAAAATGTCCACTTTTTGGACAAGATTGCCCTCCTTTATAAAAAAAATTCTCTTTTTTTTTTCCAAAAAAAAAAAAAAAAACTTTTTTCTCTAATTTTTTTTTATTTTTCTTCTTCTTCCCATATCTCCATGGTGTGTTTAATTGGTGGTCTGGTATGTTTAATTGATGGTCTGGTGTGTTTAATTCGTTTTCCCGGTGTGTTTAATGAATTTTGCCTTGTGTGTTTAATTAGTGGCCTGGTATGTTTAATTGATGGCCTGATGTGTTTAATTCATTTTACCCTGGTGTGTTTAATTGTATTTGTCCTGGTGTGTTTAGTTCATTTTGTCTAGTGTGTTTAATTCGTTTGGCCTGATGTGTTTATCGTTTGTCTTGGTGTGTTTAATGAGTTTTGCCTGGTGTGTTTAATTGATGGTCTGATGTGTTTAATTGATGGTCTGATGTGTTTAATTTGTTTTAAACTAGCGTGTTTAATTGTTTTTTCCCTGGTGTGTGTGTGTTTAATTGGGTTCTCCGGTGTGTTTAATTAAGTTACATTGATGTGTTTAATTGATTTGTCCTGGTGTGTTTAATTGGATTGCCCTGGTGTGTTTAATTTTTTTTTTTGAACCGTCATATTAGAAAAGCAGAGAAACAAACACAGAGGCCAAGAAGGCAGAGCCACACACGGCAACACACGAAGAAACAAGCAAAACACGCAGACCCCAACCAGCACCAAAACTAAAGCAAACAAAAACAGGAAAAAACACCAACCAGACCCCTAACTTAATGCACATCCCAAACAACAAAATCCCCCTCCAAACTCGAACCTCTCTTGGCTAAGGAGTCGGCAAAACTATTGCTTGATCTTGGGTTAAAAATGACCACAGCAGGTCCCAAGAAAAACAGCATTTCGCGAATGTCGTAAATCAGGTTAAGATGCTTAAGACAGCCAAAACCCGAACTATTCACCCAAGAAACGGCCGCCTTTGAGTCGCTAGCAAAAATAATAACCTTACCCACCAGAGCAGGCGACTGGGAACACAGGGAAACCGCCTGATGAATCGCCATAATCTCAGCCGAATTTGAATCCGAAATGCCTATGTACCTGGAGAAAGACCCAAGGACTCTCCCACTGGAATCTCTCAGAATGCCCCCAATGCCCGCATGCCCAGGATTGCCTTTGGCGGAACCGTCGATATTAAATTTCAGCGCATCCGAAGAGGGAGGAGACCAGACCTGAGCCGTAACAGCCTTCAAAGGTTTCGAAACCGAACAACATTCACTAATGTCCAGCAGAAGAGAAGTGACCGAGTCCGACGTTCCTTTTCGATGATACTTAAACCACCAAGCAACGCGGAATTGAACTAAATCCACAACCTGCGAAACCCTCTGCTCAGAATTCTTGAAAACCACATTGTTCCTTGTCTCCCAAACAGTCCAGATGATGGCAAAAAATAAGGTACTCCACACCCGATCTTGACTGGACTTCGGACATAACCCAGCCCAACCAAGAGCCAACTCCAAAAGAGATCTATTAGCGCACCACAAGACCCCCCACCACGCCATACACTTTCTCCAAACCTCAAGAGTCCAATGACACTGAATAAATAAATGATCCACTGTCTCCACCGAAGACTTACAAAAAGGACACTCCACCAAATTATTAGGACAAAAACCAAATCTGTTCATGACATCCCTAACCAGCACCCTACCTCTGAGAAGTTGCCAAGTAAAGACCTCAACCTTGTGAGGGCAAACCCCTTGCCAAATAAAAGGGGAATCAGCCATTCTGAAATCTTCCAAATCCTCCAAAGACCTCCGAAAAGAACCCACCGAGAAAGCTCCATTAGGACTGAAAGACCACGCAAGACTGTCCTTGATCAGTCTACGAGGGGTAAACTGCTGCAGCCTACACATAAACTCAGCCCAGACCTCATTCTCCCAATCAAAAACCTGCCTCCTCAACGGCACCACCCATTCCCAAACCTCACCATTCCAGCTGCCGAACTCAGACACAAAACCCCTTTTCTTGGACGCCAAAGCATACACCCTGGGAAAGGCTCTGCCAAGAGACATTTCATCACCCCCCATCTCGTCCCAAAAATCCACTCTATTACCATCACCTAAAATTACTTTAAAACCTTTCCTTGACACCATCTCAGACTTGGAACCAGAAGCAAAAAGACTCTTCACAGCTTTAACAAAGAAAGACATAGAGTTAGAACCCCCCCAGTCCCAACGTAATTTACCGTTCGGAAAACCCTGGTGTGTTTAATTGATTTACACACACCAGTTCAAACCATTTAAACACACCAGTATTAACCAATTATGCCATTAACACCCAATTAAACACACCAGTAATAAACAATTACACACACCAGTCAAAACCAATTAAACGCACACATTTTTCCAACTCAATTAAACACACCAGTAACACAATTAAACACACCAGTCTGGAAAAAAAAAATTAAAATTTGGAAAACAATAGTAACACTGAAAATCAACAACTTAAGCACAACAACTGAAATCAACAACAACAACAACCACCCTTAAAATCAACAACTAACACTCAAATCCAAACCTTTTTAAAATCTAGAATTTTTTCAAAATAATAATAAAAAAAAAAACCTGAATTTTTTTTAAAAAAATCGGGAATTTGTTTTAAACAAAATAAAATCAGAAATTTTTTTAAACAAACAATACTCAAATCCAAACCTTTTTAAAACCGGGAAACTTTTCTACAAAAAAAAAAAAAAAAAAAAAAATTGATTTTTTTTTATAAAAAAAATCTGGGTTTGGGTCGCTCGATCTAGACCAGATTGTGGTCAAATCGGAAAACCCATCGGAAATCTAGAAATTTTCTTTGAAAAAAAAAAAACAAAATCTGAAAATTTTTGTGTAAAAAAAAATTATGAATTTTTTTTTTAAAGCCTGGAAAATAAAAAGTGAAATTCTGAGAAAGAGAAGAAGGAGAAGAAGAAGAAGAAGAAGGAGAGAAAAGACGATTGGACGGAGGGACGACGATTTGACAGAGGAGAGAGGAGGAGAGAAAAAGAGAAGAAGGAGAGAAAGAAGAAGAAAAAGGAGGCGTGAGAAAAGAGAGAGAGAAAGAGAGAAAGAGGCTGTTGAAAATGAGGGAGAAAGGAGAGAGGAGGTTTTGAAAAAAAAAAAAGGAGCAATTTTGTTTTCACAGCCCATTTGTTGACAAAAACAATAAAAATGATAATTGTTGGCAAAAATAATAAGTCCCCATAATTTTTGACTAAAAAGCCCTATTTCCTGTTTTAAATAATCTATCAAATCATTAATGAGTACATATTTTGGACAAATAATTTCATGAATTTCTTGTTGACTTAACCAACACATCATGTAGGACAAGTTTTAGAAAAATTATTCAATGAATTTCATGCTTACTATTTACCTTCACTATATTATCATGACATTATCTTACTAATAGTTTAGTAGCTATTAATTGAAGAGTTCATATGATTGTGTCCATGATAACTAGCTACATAATTATATGCCCACACTAATAACAATTTTAAAATTTAATTTTATTCCGTAATATATTGGAGGAAACTAGACCACTTGTGAAATAACATAGGAACTGCTATTGACAAAGGGCAGTCAAGGTGATTTTGAGAAGGATGATGAAAGATACAGTTATTGATTAGTAGTTGGCTATACCCTTGCAATTCTCTCTAAGCATGAAAATGCTGTTCTATGCCTAGGGAGAAGAGGTTCTGTTTCTTGCTTGCTTAAGATCATAAGGCTGGGAGTATGATACTCAACGGAAGAAAAATTGTATTGCAATTTTGCATGATATGTGCTCAAATGATGCCACAAAATAGGGTGCTATCAAGGAAGATGAAGAGATTAATGCTCCAATTGGTGGACTTTCAGAGAAAAGAACTTATGGCCAAGAGAGAGGCTAATGACACCTCCAGAAGGTTAGCCAACCTTCATAGAATGCATGAAAAGCTTCTTTTAAGTTAACAATCACAGTAGTGATTGTAGGTAGATATGTACACACTCTTCTTTGGCTACCAACGTATATAAATTTTACTCCTATACTCAATTTTGGCAAGTCTTGACTGATTTCAAACTTATACACTAGCAAAAAGTATTGAATTTTTACCTCTAATCATCATGAATGAATTTTCTTTACAATATTAGTTTTTAAAAATCGGAAACCATTGAGGCCTGTTCTTTTTTACCATCGTATGGAAATATCAAGTATTTTAAGTCCTGGTATTGGGCTACTAAGTTTGGACCAATTAGATTTTTTTATAATTTCTTAGGAATGTTGAGCCTCGAAATAAAAAAAGTCTTTTGATGTGGCAAGTTTCGAGTCCTTGCAGAAAAAAAAAGACATTGAACAGCTCTCATATTAATTAAGATGTGTTTATCTCACAAATTGTCCGCACTGTGATTTTGCTTTGCTTTTGTAATAAAACCTTGAGCCAAATTCAACATTTGGTAATGAAATTTAGCAGTTGAACATATGAGATTGATCATGAATTCATGATATATATTCGTAAGAGCTGATCCTGCTCATCCTTTTCTTAATTGATTAGAGACAAACCAGAATTATTTTATTGTTACAATCCTACAAACAATTTCTTTGTTACAATAAATCATATCAAGGATTACCACTACAATGAATAACTTATAAATGGCAATTAATATCATAAGTTTCGTTGGTTGCTTCAAACATTTCTCCCCTAACTGCTGTCCCATCAGAACTTCTTCTGAAGAGATTTCACAACATTCTGGTCCAACTGAAAGGCCTTGGAGAGAACACCAGGATTAATGGCCGGATTCGATCCGAAGACGGCGTTTGCTATTGTGATGGTACCAGGATTCTGGCTGCTCAAAGCAGTTATGGCAACTGCCTTGGTTTTTCCTATGTTAAAATGGAAGTGAATGAGCCCAGCTGGAAATACAAACACATCACCCTTGTTCAGTACCTTGGTGAAGAGTTTATTTTCAGGGTTTGAGGTGACAAAACCAACATAAAGAGTCCCCTCTTGGACTACCAGAATCCCAGTGGCTCTAGGGTGAATGTGTGAAAATAAAGAAAAACAGTAGAAAGATAAAGATTTCTGAAAAAGAAACTTTGAAGATTATAAAACTGATAAAACACCATTGATGATCTCAAGAGAGCTCTCAAAGCTTTTCATTGATAATTTTCTTTTTCCAGAGATGATTACAATGTAATTGACTATACACGCATTTATATAAAGTTAGAAATCATTCTAACAATCTGTTTCTAACAGATTCCTGAAATTCAGGATTTACAATCAATCATAAGTTGACACATCAGCACAGCTAACAAACTTTTCATAACTAACTCCACATCAGCTTCAGCCACCAGAGTCAACTAATTCTCTCCTCAGTTGACTCTGGACTCTCTTCTGATTTGAGCATTGAGGCATTGAACCTTTCTCCAAGCAATGAGCAAGACCAGTATAGAACAGAGGTTGACAACTCTGATCACTACCACGATGACACACATTAGCAGTCACTCTAACATTCCCCCTCAAGCTGAATTGAGGTGAATCAACGAGATTCAGCTTGCTACAGAAAAATTGAAACTTTTCAGACGGCAAGGCCTTGGTTAAGATATCTGCAACTTGAAATTCTGTTGGGATATATCTTGTTTCCACAATTCCATTACTGACTTTTTCCCTAATAAAATGAGTATCTATGTCAATGTGTTTAGTTTTGGCATGGAAGACCGGATTCTGAGCCAAGGAATTGGCACCTATGTTATCACACCATATGACTGCTGGAAAGGAGACCTTGATGTGGAGTTCTTGTAACAATGATTGGAGCCAAATTACTTCTGTGGTGATCTGAGCCAGAGAACGATATTCAGCCTCTGTACTTGATCGAGCCACCACTTGTTGCTTGCGAGAACTCCACGAAATGAGGTTGCCACCCAAGAACACACAGTTCCCACTTGTTGAACGACGATCCACCAGACAACTGGCCCAGTCGGCATCAGCAAAAGCCTCCAATGTCAACGAAGTGGAAGGCTTAAAAACCAGACCCTTGTGAAGTGTTCCCTTCAAGTATCGTAAAACTCTTTTACATGACTGCCAATGAGCTTGAGTAGGTGACACCAAGAACTGGCTCAGTTTGTTCACACTAAAAGAAATATCCGGACGAGTGTAGCATAGGTACTGCAAAGCACCAATGGTGCTCCTATAAAGTGTTGGATCTTCAAAAGCAATGCCATCCTTGGTCAGTTTTGAGCCAGCACTAAGTGGAGTATCACAAGGCTTTGAGTCAAACATATTCACACGTTTGAGCAAATCAACCGTGTATTTTGCTTGTGTTAAATGCAAACCAGATACATCTCTATGTGCCTCAAACCCCAAGAAATAGCTGACACTTCCTAGTGTCTTTAAAGCAAAAGCTTCATTGAGCTGAGCAATGGACTGATGTATAAGAGATGAGTTGCTGCCAGAAATCAAGATGTCATCTACATATACTAAAAGAAACAACATGTCAGAACCTGTATGCTTAATAAACAATGACGAATCAGAGGTGGAAATAGAGAATCCCCACGAGAGAAGAGCAGTCTTTAGTTTGTTGAACCATGAGCGTGGGGCTTGCTTTAAGCCATACAAGGCTTTATTCAATCTGCAGACAAAAGAAGGGTTAGCTGGATCTTCAAATCCTTCAGGTTGTTTCATGAAGACCTGCTCTTGTAGATCCCCATTTAGAAAAGCATTATTGATATCAACTTGTTGGATATCCCAACCGTAGAAAACAGCAAGTGAAAAAATAACTCTGATGGTGCTAGGCTTTACAACAGGGCTGTAGGTGTCAAAAAAATCCAATCCTGGAGTTTGGTGGAATCCCTTTGCCACCAAACGAGCTTTGTGTTTCAATATTGAACCATCCGGGTTGAACTTTGTTCGAAATACCCATTTGCTACCCACAACATTCATGTTGTCAAGAGCTGGAACAAGAGACCAGGTCTTGTTCTTTTGGAGAGCCTCAAATTCGGCATTCATGGCACTAAGCCATTTTGGATCAGCCATAGCTTGTTTGACACTCTTTGGCTCCAATTCAGTAAGAAATCCAGAAGGTAAGCTGCAATTTGTCAGAAATGCACGAGGTTTAAACACTCCATTCTTACTTCTAGTAATCATTGGATGTGAAGCAATAGGAGGGACTGCTGCCAAAGGTGCATACTGCTGAGAAGAAGTAGAGTTAGATAAAGTATGACAATCAATATGATCATGATGTGTTGAGGAAGAAATTCTGTCAACAGAACAAGGAAGAGTTGTAGTATTTGTAGGAGTTTGTTGAGATTGTGCAGCATTATGAGGAATGTTGTCATCTGTACCACTGGAAAATAAATCAAGCAGATTATGGACAGCAATAGAACTATCTGCTCCTGGCATGGAATCCTTAAGCTGATCATGTACAAACAGCTGTTTATATGGAAATTCCAACTCGTTGAATTCAACATTTCGTGAAATAAAAACCTTCCCGGAAGTGTGCAAACACATATATCCTTTGTGGGATAAACTATACCCAATGAACACACACTTGCTTGAGTGAAAATCAAGCTTGTGTTTGGAATAATCACGCAAGTAAGGAAAGCAAGAACAACCAAAAACCTTGAAGAAATTGTAGTTGGGCTTCCTGTTGTACAACCTTTCAAAGGGAGAGATGAAACCAAGAACTGAAGAAGGTAGATTGTTGACAAGAACAGTTGCTGTAGAGAAGGCTTCAGACCAGAATTTCAGTGGCATTCCACTGTGAGCTAGCATGGTTAATCCCATTTCAACAATGCTTCGGTGTTTTCTCTCAGGAACACCATTCTGTTGGTGTGTATGAGGGCATGAAAACCGAACTTGAATGCCAACCTGAGACAGAGGTTTCACAAAAGAGAGATACTCTCCTCCCATATCGGTTTGGAGAACCTTAATCTTTTTCTCAAGCTGTAGCTCAACCATGGTTTTGAACTTTATAAATGTATTGAATGCATCAGATTTTAAACATAAAGGAAAAGTCCATGAGTACCTAGTGTAGGCATCAACAAAGACTATATAATACCTATAGCCATTTCCAGAAATTATTGGGGCTGGTCCCCACAAATCACTATAAACAAGCTCAAGAGGAGATGTTGCAGTGATTTTAGCTCTGTTGAAAGGAAGTTTATGCAACTTTCCTAGTTTACATGAATCGCAAAAATGAAGAGAATCAACACTAAAAGGAAAATGTAGTGAATTCATAACTTTCTTAAGAACAAAAGGAGCAGGATGGCCTAATTTCGCATGCCATATCACAGCATTTGCTCTAGCAGCAACCAACACATTATAGTTTGGTGTGTGAGCCTTGCTTGCCAACAACTGAGTGGCAGCATTATTATGTGAATTTTTACAAAGATAACTATTTACAAGAGCAGTCAAAGAGACAGATTTCAGCAGACCATGACTTCGAGGAGATGCTTCAGCAAGTTTCAGCTCATAAAGTCCATGATTAAGAGTACCTTGTAGAAGAATCCTCTTGGTTCTCTTGTCCTTGACAACACAGCCATTTGAATAGAATTCAGCATATGCATTATTATCTCTAGTAAATTTAGATATACTCAGCAGATTCTTAGTGATTTCAGGCACACACAACACATGTTTTAGCTCTAGATCAGTATAAGGCATGCAATGTGACATAACTTTCGTGTCACCAATGTGTGAAATACTAAGCTGACTGCCATTACCAACAAGAAGTTTATCGTTACCTTTGTATTCGGATTTGATTGAGAGATTGTTCATGTTAGAAGTAACATGATTTGTTGCTCCACTGTCAAAGTACCAGGACTGATCAGCAACCGTTTCTGGTGTTGCATAATAGGCAGAGTTTTGTTGACGATGTTGTGTGTTCTCAGAGTTGAAATTCAAGTTTGAAGAGCTATTTAGATCAAAGTTACTCAGGTTGTTTTGTTGTTGTGAGTAGAAAGCTTGACTGCTACTGCCATGACCTGACTGAGTACCAGTTTGTTGACCTTGATTTTGTGAAGGACCACCTTGGAATTGTTGATCAAACCTTCGGTAGCATTGCCAAGCACCATGACCTGGCTTAGAACACAACTGACAGTGAAGACGTTGATTATTTCTTCCACCAAAACGACCTCCATTACCTCTGTTGCGACCTCTATAACCTCCTCTATTTCCATTAAAATTTCCTCTGCTAGCACCATTTTTGTTGTTGAAATTATTGAAGCTTGAGTTATTGGAAGCAAAATTGACAGTAGGAGTTCCAACAATTGTGTGAGGAGAGCTATTTAGAAGCTCTATCCTCTGCTCATGCATTAAAAACAAGAATTGTGCGTCTTCTATAGTCATAGTATTTTGCTGAGATGAAATGAGAGTGACCACAGAATCGAACTCATGGCCAACACCATTCAAGAGACAGATGATCATGTCCCTATTACTAACAATCTCTCCTGCCGAAGCTAAAGCATCACTTATTGCTTTTAGTTTGCCAACAAATTCACTTATAGAATCAGTACCTTTTTTCATAGATTGCATTTGTTGTTTGAGTTGCATAATTCTTGCTAGAGATCTCTGAGAATAAGTTCTTTCAATTTTTGACCAGATTTCGAAAGATGAGTTGGAGCCATTTACCTGTCCAAGAACACTTGTTGTCAGAGTTGAAAAAATCCAGCTCATCAGTAGTTTGTCTGTCTTCCTCCAATTAGTATATTCTGGATTTTCTTCTTGTTCAACTCCATCTCCTGAACGAACCAGAAGAACTTTAGCTGGTGGCTGCTTTTCTCCATTGATCATTCCCTCAAGACCGAGAGCTTCAATTGCGGTAAGAACCTGAGTTCTCCAGTAGATAAAATTGTTGTGATCAAGCTTGAGTGTAAGATTGAGACTCAAGGTCTTAGCAAGAGACGAAAAATCCATGGTTTTTGTATTAACAGAGGATTGATTTTGAGATTGGTTTGAAGACGAATCTGAGGATCGAGTTATAGCCATTGACGTTTGTCTACGGCTCTGATACCATGTGAAAATAAAGAAAAACAGTAGAAAGATAAAGATTTCTGAAAAAGAAACTTTGAAGATTATAAAACTGATAAAACACCATTGATGATCTCAAGAGAGCTCTCAAAGCTTTTCATTGATAATTTTCTTTTTCCAGAGATGATTACAATGTAATTGACTATACACGCATTTATATAAAGTTAGAAATCATTCTAACAATCTGTTTCTAACAGATTCCTGAAATTCAGGATTTACAATCAATCATAAGTTGACACATCAGCACAGCTAACAAACTTTTCATAACTAACTCCACATCAGCTTCAGCCACCAGAGTCAACTAATTCTCTCCTCAGTTGACTCTGGACTCTCTTCTGATTTGAGCATTGAGGCATTGAACCTTTCTCCAAGCAATGAGCAAGACCAGTATAGAACAGAGGTTGACAACTCTGATCACTACCACGATGACACACATTAGCAGTCACTCTAACAGAATGTTGGGTGGATTCAGGCCACCATATGGTGCATAATCGATACGTGCTAGGGAAATGCCAAGAGTGTTGAGTCCTGGAATTTGGGCTACATTTACAGGAGTCACTATTGAACCAACTTGATTTTCTGTGTTTCTGGGAATGTTGAGCCCTGAAAAGAAGAAGTCATTTGGTGTGGCAAGCTTTGGGTCCTTGCAGAACTTCCCATTCACAAACACTGCACAGAAAAATGAAATAGATGTTTACATAGAACATTTGTAATATGTCATATTGTCGTGCGTAAAATTTGTAGGATTTTTAGATAGACAGAAACTACTTACCTCCATTCTTGGTGTCATTAATGGCAACACAAAAATCCTGAAGAGGGCTAGGGTCGGAGGCTGAGGTCAAGGAGGAAGCCAAAGCCAAGAAGACAGAAGCTACAAGAAAGTGAACAGCTTTCATGGTTGTGATTGTTTAACTGTGTTATATATCATGGCAAACAAGCTTATTTATAGACGGAGTTTATTGAACCAGTCTTTGCTAGCAGACATGAAAAGCTTGCCAAGTCTCAAATTTGTTAAATATTATCCATGATTTATTCCCATAATGAAACATTCTACAATAGCCAGAAAAATATATTATGTATATATAGAAAAATATTTTTTCAGCTTCAAATTTTGGACACGGAAGTGGTCTCATGATTAATTCAATATTTCCTTTGACTGAAACAACAATATCTAAATAGTGGGTATAGGATATATATAGATTTTTTTTTTTTGAAACGGCAATCTTTATTCAACCAAAGCCAAACAAACAAACAAACGCACCCAAAGAGGCCAACACAAAAACGAACACCAGAACAAAACCAACCAGACTGAATAAACAAACCTGCCAAAAACAGAGGAAAAGACCCGAAAACAGAGACCCAGCCAGGAATCTAAAACACACTCCAAACAACATTTTTCCCTTCCATAGCAGAAACCCTCTTTGCCAAGCGATAGGCAACCGAGTTTGAGGCTATAGGAGTGTAGCTCACGTATGTATTGCCTAATAAACGAAGCTTCGAGCGGATATCATAGATCACATTCACAAGAGACAAATTGCCAAAATCTGTCATTCACCCAAGAGATCGTCACCCTCTAGTCACTTTCGATACAAATTGTCCTCCCCTCAAGCAAAGCTTTCGACTCACACAAGAAGCAAGCTTTATGAATCACCAATAATTCAGCAGTGGAGGCATCCACGTTCCCCTCAAAAGCCAAAAACGAACACAAAACCACCCCTTTTGAGTTTCGCAGAACACCCCCAATCCCTGCCCTCCCCGACCCCCCTCTTACCGAGCCATCGACATTGAATTTCAGAGCCTCATTAAGAGGGAGAACCCAAGCCTTAACCTTGTTTACCTTCACAGGTTTTTCTTCAAAGCAACAGAACTCCAAGTTCTCCACAGGTGACCATGATCGGCTCCACAGAACCCATACCACGATGTTTGAACCACCAAACCGCTCTAAACCTTACCAAATCTATGAACGCAGCTAACTCAGCAGAAATAACTATGTCAGACTAGAATAATTCTGTGAATTAATAGCAGCTGTTCTGCAGAAGTGCATTATCCTCTTTAATCTGATAAATTCTCTGCAGTTTTACTATGTGGGGTAAGTCATACAAGCTGCCTTTCACTATATGGTGCTGGATTCTGGTTGAAAGCTGTGATTGCTATTTTAATCCTATTTTACTATTTCTTGTAGTTACTAGTTAGTATGGTTGTGAACTAGTGATTTCTATTATCTGTTATTCTGCTGTTAAGTAACATACAAGTCCTCACTGGAGGATAGCAAGGCAGCCATGCATGATCATCGGATACGAAGGTACAGTTGTAGGAGACGCTAATGTGCACACAAGTCCCAAGTTTTTATCGGTTTGCTGTTGGGTGCCTTTCAAACTTCATTATAAGCCATTCCTTTGGGGATTTTACACCGCCTGTAAGGCTGTAAGCCTGATACTGACAAGCTTCATCCATGGTTTGACATCCACCGTCACTTGCATAAATATGATATTTACTTGTATGCATATAATTATTGAAGATGCCTTTGTGATTTGAATTTGCTTATAGCTTATGTTGCTGCTTGTAGATTACACTTACGAAAAGCAAAAGATCACTGTTTCTACGAGAGAAAATAAGTTCCGTTTCATTCTTATCAGGGTTCATCGTGGAAGGATGCAGAGAGTGAGAATAAGTTCGATGAGAAAATATGCTGTGTTACTGAAGAATGTTACGGAAACTAGAGTAACAGTTGTGCTTTGGTATCATTAGTATTCATAACTATCTCTTGTAAGTTAAAAGAATTTGTTCTATTATTATGGAAGCAGTGTGTATTAATATCAAATAGTTATAGATTTATTGTTTGTAAACACCTCGACATTACCAGAAGCAGTCGTAAAATCATAAGGCGAGGAGAACCATACTCAACGAAAGAAAATTTTTATCGCAATTAATTCTGCATGATATGTGCTCAAATGATACCACAAAATGAGATTACTTTTGAAGTGGGGTGAGCATTACCCCGGGTGGGCACAAAAATTGAAACCGAATTAAACCGAACCGAAAAAGGGTGTTTGGTTTGGTTCATAGCTTTTATTCAGTTCAAATCGATTTGAAATTTGAAAACCAATTTGAATTCGGTTTGGTTTTGGTTTTAGACATACAAAACCGAACCGAACCGAATAAACTGAATTGTCTTAATTCATTATTTTGTAAGCTTTAATTTTATTATGGAATGTTTGTTGATGATGTTTTATTTTGGACTACATTATGTACTACATTTTTTGACTACTATTTTATAGAATTTATGAAGATTTTATATTTTGATTGAGTATGTAGACTTGATGCAGCCATCAAAGACGATACGGCAAACAAAGGTTTGGATTTCATGGAGCGGAGGAATCGACTCGAAGTCAAAGGGTGCGGAAAGAAGGAAGCAAAGACTCGGCTTGGTCGGAATGGTCGGAATGGTCGAAACGGTCAGAATGGTCAAATTTCGGGGGTCTTTTCAGAGGGCAAACGAACTCAAAATTGACATTATAATATGTTTTCGGAAATCCCAAGACGAGCCCTACAAATGTTATGAAGACTCCGTCTTCTATAAAGGGCTGCAGAATATCCAATTTCGGTCATCTAGATTATTGCGCGAAGACTTAAACTGGACGAGAACTGGGCGCTGTGAGCTGGACGAGATGATCTGGGCTGATTTTTGTGGACCTCTACAGAGAGCATATGAAGTCGGATTGTCAATTATAATATGTTTCCGGAAAGCCCAAGACGAGCCCTACAAATGTTATGAAGACTCCGTCTTCTATAACGGGACGCAACATATCCGAATTCGGCCATTAAGTTTCAGGCGCGCCAAGACAGCTGTTTCGAGTTTTATGGTTTTTAATTGTTGTCATGATTCCGTACGTTTATTTTATTTCCTTTTAGTTTATATGTAATTAGGTTATTAATTATTTTATGATTTGATTTTTTAAATCAAATCCAATTTCCTTTTCTAGATAGGTTTTTAATGTTTTGGATTCTTTTGATTTTTAGGAGATTTGATTTCTTTTCCATTTAGGATTCTTTCCCTTTTGTTTAGGATTTTCTTGTTAGTCAAGTTTTGCAATTCTATTTAAGTAGATTGTATTAGGGTTTGAAAGGTGGCTTTTGATTAATAAAATTCAGAGATGTTTCTCAACTATCCATGTACAACATTCTTTGCGAAGATTGAAGTATTTGAAGCCTGTTAACAATCCTTCGTGCGCGAAGTTGAATGTTATCAGTAGCCTGATATTCTGGTATCTGTGCGCAGATCAACAGGTTAATAGTAGGGTTCGCTTCCGGTATTCGTGCGCGAATCAACGGATCTGAATCATTTATCTTTTCTTTTATCAATTGTTGTTTGTGTTGAATTTTCCTCTACCTCAGTTGGTATTTAAGGCCTATTATTCTGGTATCTGTGTGCGGATCAACAGATTAATAGTAGGGTTAGTTTCCGGTATTCGTGCGTGAATCAACGGATCCAAATCATTTATCCTTTCTTTTTATCGATTGTTGTTTGGTGAATTTTCCGCTGCATCAGTTTGGTATCAGAGCCTGGTTCGTTCGGGACATCAACATGCCGCCGAAGAGACGACAACCTAACCAGATTCCCGTAGAAGAAGCCATCGAACGTGACCGCATGGCACGATTGGGGCAACGGGTTTCGCGATTAACTAAGCAAATCGCTATGTTAATGGCCAACCAAAATACCTTCCGTCCCCTAGACTCAAGTTCGAATGGAGACAAGGAAGAGAGTAATGAGGAGAGCAGTGAGGAAGACTTGGTTCTGTAGCCGCGTCGAAGAGCTCGAGCGCGTGAAAATAGCCGGCAGTGGGAGTCGGGTATGCGGGCAGTGGGAGTCGGGTATGCGGACAGATACTCCAGAGTTTCAGGGCGACCTTATGCCCGAAGAATTCCTCGATTGGCTCGAAGTCGTGGAGGAGATCTTGGAGTTTAAAAACGTGCCAACGAATGCAAGGGTAGCCTTGGTGGCAACTCGGCTTCGAGGACGGGCAGCCGCATGGTGGCAGCAACTCAAGCTCTCACGGACTCGAATGGGAAAGTCAAAATTAACGGATTGGGAGAAGATGAAGAGAAAGATACGATCAGAATTTTTACCCTACAACTTTCAGAAATTAAGGTACCAAAAATTGCAAAAATTGCGTCAAGGTTTGCGGACAGTTGATGAGTATACAACGGAGTTCTACCAACTACTTGTGCGTAATAATATTCAAGAAACTCAAGATCAATTGGTATCTAGGTATTGCGGTGGCCTTCATTCACAAATCGTTGAGGTTGTGAATCTCTTTGACCCGGGTACTGTATCTGCAGCCTATAAAAGAGCCTTGCAAGTGGAGAAGACCGTCACACGTAGAAGAGGAGGTGGACTGCGATCAGGCAGCGGCAGCGCAACCAGCCGAGCAGCGGCGGGCAGCAGTGGCGTCGTTCTACGCCCAGTTGCTAACCCGAAACAGCAAGCTAGGTCGTCGAGTGGGTTGAGATGCTTCAGTTATGGTGGCGTTGAACATAGACAGTCCGAGTGCAAGAAATTGAGCAAGAAAGTATTGATCGCCGAGACGGAAAAAGAAGAAGAAGCAAGCATTGGAGTTGAACCCATATTTGATGAAGAGGAGGAAGTTCAAGAAAAATATGTGGAAGTTGGTGAAGAACCTCAGTTCGACGAAGTAGAGACCATGGAAGAGGACTTTGTGGACAGCGACACTGGTGCTTTGTTGATGGAGCAGCATCCTTGTGCAGAGATTCAGCAGTTTGAAGATGAAGACGAAGCTGAAACAGGGGATGAACTGCAGTTTGATGGAGAGGAGATGGTCAATGAAGATTGGGTGGAGGGCGATGTTGGCCCGTTGTTAATGTTAAGACCTCCTTCCATAACAATTAATGAAGAGTTCGGACCAGAAATAGCTGAAGTGGAATGGCTGGCAGCAGCAAATTGTGACAAGGAGGAGGCTTTGAGCGAAGGCAACACAGCTGCTGAACAAGGGACAGCCATAGTGATGAGGCATGTGTGTTCGTCTCCACGTGTAGATGGGAGTGATTGGCTTCAGAACAATGTGTTTCATTCGACTTGTACCATACTTGGCAAGGTATGCCGATTTGTTGTTGACAGAGGAAGTTGCGAAAACATTGCGTCTACCGACGTGGATAGCAAATTGGGAATCAAGACCGAAAAGCATTCGACACCGTATAGGTTGATGTGTTCAGTTTACCTTTCCAAAATTTGAGGACGAATTTTCTCCAACCTGGAGAGAATGATGCAGCCATCAAAGACGATACGGCAAACAAAGGTTTGGATTTCATGGAGCGGAGGAATCGACTCGAAGTCAAAGGGTGCGGAAAGAAGGAAGCAAAGACTCGGCTTGGTCGGAATGGTCAGAATGGTCGAAACGGTCAGAATGGTCAAATTTCGGGGGTCTTTTCAGAGGGCAAACGAACTCAAAATTGACATTATAATATGTTTTCGGAAAGCCCAAGACGAGCCCTACAAATGTTATGAAGACTCCGTCTTCTATAAAGGGCTGCAGAATATCCAATTTCGGTCATCTAGATTATTGCGCGAAGACTTAAACTGGACGAGAACTGGGCGCTGTGAGCTGGACGAGATGATCTGGGCTGATTTTTGTGGACCTCTACAGAGAGCATATGAAGTCGGATTGTCTATTATAATATGTTTCCGGAAAGCCCAAGATGAGCCCTACAAATGTTATGAAGACTCCGTCTTCTATAACGGGCCGCAACATATCCGAATTCAGCCATTAAGTTTCAGGCGCGCCAAGACAGCTGTTTCGAGTTTTATGGTTTTTAATTGTTGTCATGATTCCGTACGTTTATTTTATTTCCTTTTAGTTTATATGTAATTAGGTTATTAATTATTTTATGATTTGATTTTTTAAATCAAATCCAATTTCCTTTTCTAGATAGGTTTTTAATGTTTTGGATTCTTTTGATTTTTAGGAGATTTGATTTCTTTTCCATTTAGGATTCTTTCCCTTTTGTTTAGGATTTTCTTGTTAGTCAAGTTTTGCAATTCTATTTAAGTAGATTGTATTAGGGTTTGAAAGGTGGCTTTTGATTAATAAAATTCAGAGATGTTTCTCAACTATCCATGTACAACATTCTTTGCGAAGATTGAAGTATTTGAAGCCTGTTAACAATCCTTCGTGCGCGAAGTTGAATGTTATCAGTAGCCTGATATTCTGGCATCCGTGCGCGGATCAACAGAATATTGGTAGGTTGTTTCTAATTGTTTTCTTGCAGGTTTTTCTCGTAGAGCTTCCGCTACATCAAGACTTAATATGATTGAAATTTTAGATTTGGATTAAAAATTGGGTTATATTTTGTTTAAATTGTTTATGTTTTCTTAAAAAAGTTTAAGCCTAAATGCCAAAAATGCAACTTAAATGTCTAAAAAATTAAAGTACATATAAAAAAACCTTCAAAGCCCAATAGGCCCAAAACCGAATTGAATCGAATTGAACCGAACCGAGATAAAGGTGTTCAGTTCAATTTAGTTTTCAGGTTCAAACGGTTCAAACCGATTCACATTTTCAAAAATCGAATATATGTTGGTTCAATACGGTTTTGGCTAAAATTGAACCGAATCGAACCATACCCAACCCTAGGTGCTATTAAGGAAGATGAAGAGATTAATGCTACAATTGGTGGACTTTCAAAGACAGAACTTTAAGGGCCAAGAGAGAGGCTAATGACACCTCCAGAAGATTAGCCAACCTTCATAGAATGCATGAAAAGCTTCTTTAAGTTAACAATCACTGTAGTGATTGTAGGTAGATATGTACACACTCTTCTTTCGCTACCAACGTATAGAAATTTTATTCCTATACTCAATTTTGGCAAGTCTTGACTCATTTCAAGCTAATACACTAGCAAAGAGTATTGAATTTTTACCTCTAATCATCATGAATGAATTTATTTACAATATTAGTTTTAAAAAATTAGAAACAATTGAGGCTTATTCAATTGTTTTAATTCTTGGTATTTGGGCTACTAAGTTTGGACCAATTAGATTTTTTTATATTTTCTTAGGAATATTGAGCCCCGGAAGGAATAAGTCTTTTGATGTAGCAAGTTTCATTGAACAGCTCTCATGATATTTAATATTTTTTTTTGAAATTACAACAACTGTCGGGACCCTGCGAGAATTGGACTCTACTAGCACAGCCCGGAACAACTGCTCCCACTAAAGGGGAGAGAGCACCCTTCACTTGATAGCCAAGGAGGGACAAAGAATATATGTAAATATATACATGGGTGCTATGGGTATTGAACCATGGTGGTGGAGGCTCCAATTGGAGGGTCCAACCACATTGACAAGATGCCCAATAGCCTCATGATAATTAATTAAGATGTGTTTCTCTCAAATTATCCGTGCTGTGATTTTGCTCTGCTTTTGTAATAAAACCTTGAACCAAATTCAACATTTGGTAATGAAATTTAGCAGTTGAACATATGAGATTGATCATGAATTCATGATATATATTCATGAGGGCTGATCTTGCTCATCCTTGTCTTAATTGATTAGAGACAACCCAGAATTGAGAGCAGAAGAAAAAGCTTCATTCTACCATCAAGGTATAATTAACATAATATATAAAAATACGTAGTAGGTATTAACTAATGTTTTCATCGTTTTCTCTCTATGATTTCAATTTTAAAGTAATACAAGAATATTAGAATAGGACTGTTGAGACTTGCCGAAATCAAACAATACATATGCGGCCCAGATATCTACTCTCATAACCGGAGATAACTACTTCCCTAATCTAGGAAGAAAACTCCCCTATGATTTCAGTTTTAGTAAACACTACATCTTCACATTTTGGGACCCAAAAGGCAATTTGAGAGAAATAAAGATTGAATATTCATCACAATATTTTATTTTTGATAGCACAATTATTTTATGAACAAATTACACCAAACTCTCTTGAGGTTTGCTCTTTTACACGCGGAAACAACTTTATCGTTAATTAACACCTGCCTCTCCTATCGTTAGTCAATAGCCATCAAACTTAACCTTTGACCTTATTGGACCATGTAAAAGTCTAAAATACCCCTAACTTACTTTTATAACCCTAGAAAAAGACAAAAACTAAACTTCTTTTTTTTTTTATTTTTTTTTATTTTTTATATTTTTTATATTTTTAAATCAAACAAAATTTGGAAAGTATTTTTTTAAAATTAAACTTTTTTTCCTAAATGGATCTCCAACCATCCATTTGCAAAGATGGATGGTGGAGATTTTTTTTCCTAATTTTAACTTTTTTAAAATTAAAATTTGCAAAGATGGATGGTGGAGATTAAGAATTGAATAAAAAAACCAAAAAATTCAGGCTTAAAAATTAACAAACAAATTCAAGAACAAACCATCTTAAATTTTTTTTTTTTTTTTTTTTTTTAAAACCACTTAATTATTCCAAAAAAAAAAAAAAAAAAAAGGGTCAGATTTCTCCATCTCAAAAAAGCACACATCATCGGCACATTGTTTCAAACATTATTTTATTATTATTATTTTTTTTTTGAGAAAAGTTAAGCTAATATCTATTTATTTTTGAGCCAAAAAAAAAAAAAATTATTTCTTTGTCATTGATTCTAGGCTCCATCTCAGATTCGCGGTTTCATCTGATGTCGGCGGAAGGCACCGCGACCCCATGTGTAGCCTATGGAAGGAGCTCCAACTCTATCTGAAACCGGTGGAAGTAGCAATGATCCACCACTCAACTACCCCCTGCGCATGTAGCGTTTCTCCATCTAGAGCAGAGATGGGGCTCCATCTAATGCCAGCAGTGGAGCATCAAACCGACTCACTCCGGCGATAGGGAGGTTGGCCTCCTCTAGCCTCCCTGCTAGACGAGGCTAGAGGAGGCCAATAAATCACTATCCATTTATTTATTTAATTAATAATCATCATCACATTCTTATTATTATTTTTTTCGTTAGTTAGCTAGACGAGACTAGAGGAGGCCAATAAATCACCATCCATTTGTTTATTTACTTACTAATCATCATCACATTCTTATTATTAATTTTCGTTAGTTAGCTAGTGTGTAGTCATTCTCAACTATTAATTACTAATCATCGTCGCATTCTTATTATTATTTTTCGTTAGTTAGCTAGAGGAGGCCAATAAATCACCATCCATTGTTTATTTAATTACTAATCATCATAACATTCTTATTATTTTTTTCGTTAGTTAGCTAGTGTGTAGTCATTCTCAACTATTAATTAGTCAAAGTTATATATATATATATATTAATCATTTTAATTTTTTTTTGAAAAAAAAATCATTTTAATTTTAATTTTATTTCAACTCATAATTTTAATAAGGGGGTATTATTATTAAAGTCCCTACTTTTTCATGAATTGTCACCTTTTTAAATGTCTTTGCCATATTAGTCACTTTAGTCCCTTGTTTTTTCAAAATACATCACTTTAGTCCATTTGACCAAAAAACTAACGGTCAACTATAACAGAATGTGTAAAAATACAATTTTACCCTTTATTGTTATTTTTTAATTTTTTATTTTAGTCCATCCAGTTTCAATAATTGCTGGTTAACTCCTGAAAAAAATTAAAATGCCTCCAATAGAAATCGAACCTTCAACCTTCAGGTTAAAAACCATAAGCTTTAACCAGATGAGCAACTCTAACTTATTGTTGAAGGTTTGTTGATTTAAATGTATATAATAATTTGTTTAAACTAATTTAAATCTGTTTATATAATTTAAAATAAACTCATATTTAATAATAATATATAAAAACATATTTACGAAAATGAAAAAGAAAATAAGAAAACAAAATGAAACCCAGAAAATCCAGAAAATCGAAGCCTGTGATTTTTTTTCTTTCCTTTTTTTTTTTTCAAAAAATATATTATTTCCATTTGATAAAAAAGCCCAGAAAATCAAATCCCATAAATTGAAAATTTCCTTTTTTTTTTTTTCCTTTTGTTTTGTTATTTTCTTTTTCATTTTCATAACTATGTTTTTATATATTATTATTATGAGTTTATTTTAAACTATATGAGTTTATTTTATTATTTAAAAATTGTTTTTAGCTTCCCAATGCAATAATAATTTTTTTTTGAAGGGAAATGCAATAATAAAATCTTTTTTCAAATGACTTCCAGGTCAGCGGCTTGAATCCTACTAATGGTGAAAACTTAAAAAAAAAAAAAAAAAATATCTGGTCCTAGATTAATAGATATCGTCAAAAAAAAAAAAATCTTTTTTTAAAATTCAATTTATTGAAAACAAATTAAAATCTTTAATTATATTTCTTTAAAAAAAATATTTATTTTTCTTTTTTATAAATAGATTTTGAGTTTTTTATTTTTTAGATTTTTCTGTTTTTTAATTTTGGTGTATCAGAGGTATTTTTGTCTTTTAACATTTTTTAACGGTCAACTTTTACACTTAACAGTCAAACCCTAACAGCAAGGGAAGTGAGTGCCAATTAACGATAAAGTTGTTTCTATGTGTAAAAGGGCAAACCTCAGGGCAGTTTGGTGTAATTTGTTCTTATTTTATTGTTACAATCCCACAAACAATTTCTTTGTTACAATAAATCATATCAAAGATTACCACTACAGTGAATAACTTATAAATGGCAATTATTATCATAAGTTTCCTTGGTTGCTTCAAACATTCCTCCCCTAATTGCTGTCCCATCATAACTTCTTCTGAAGAGATTTCACAACATTCTGGTCCAACTGAAAGGCCTTGGAGAGAACATCAAGATTAATGGCTGGATTCGATCCGAAGATGGCGTTTGCTATTGTGATGGTACCAGGATTCTGGCTGCTCAAAGCAGTTATGGCAACTGCCTTGGTTTTTCCTATGTTAAAATGGAAGTGAATGAGCCCAGCTGGAAATACAAACACATCACCCTTGTTCAGTACCTTGGTGAAGAGTTTATTTTCAGGGTTTGATGTGACAAAACCAACAAAAAGAGTCCCCTCCTGGACTACCAGAATCCCAGTGGCTCTAGGGTGAATGTTGGGTGGGTTCTGGCCACCTGGTGCGTAATCGATACGAGCCAGGGAAACGCCAAGAGTGTTAAGTCCTGGAATTTGGGCTACATTTACAGTAGTCACTGTTGAACCAACTTGATTTTCTGTGTTTCTGGGAATGTTGAGCCCTGAAAAGAAGAAGTCATTTGGTGTGGCAAGCTTTGGGTCCTTGCAGAACTTCCCATTCACAAACACTGCACAGAAAAATGAAATAGATGTTTTCATAGAAAGAAAATTTGTAATATGTCATATTGTCGTGCATAAAATTTGTAGGATTTTTACGTAGACAGAAAATACTTACCACCATTCTTGGTGTCATTAATGGCAACACAAAAATCTTGAAGAGGGCTAGGGTCAGAGGCTGAGGCCAAGGAGGTAGCCAAAGCCAAGAAGACAGAAGCTACTAGAAAGTGAACAGCTTTCATGGTTGTGATTGTTTAACTGTGTTATTATGGCAAACAAGCTTATTTATAGATGGAGTTTATTGAACCAGTCTTTGCTAGCAGATATGAAAAGCTTGCCAAGTCTCAAATTTGTTAAATATTATCCATGATCTATTCCCATAATGAACCATTCTTCAACACCCACAAACATATTATGTATATATAGAAAAATATTTTTTCACCTTCAAATTGACTGAAACAACAATATCTAAATAGTGAGTATAGTATATATATATTCAGGGGCGGCTCAATGCTGTTGGAGGCCTTAGGCGAAAACTTTAATTGAGGCCTTATATATTAAAAAGGATTGCAAGCAATCAAATATCTAAAACAATGAACAATAACATTAACAATAAAAAAAATTAAAAATAGAACAACTAATTTAGAAAATTTTAGAATAATAGAACCTGAAAAAGAATTCTTCATTTAACAATTGTTGCTTTCAAATAACTCATTTTTTTTTGAACATCATATATTAAAAAGCCCAGAACAGGGCAAACACCACCAGAACAACAAAGACCCCGCCAAAACAGGGGAAGCAAACAAGAAAGACAGCCACCAACAAAAGCCAAAAGAGAAAACAAACAAGAAACAGTCAAAAAACAAAAAAGAAGTAGAATAAAGAATCACAAATCTCCCCAATGAACAAAGTCCCCAGAAGCATTCGAGCCCATCTTGGCCAAACTATCCACAAAGGAATTAGAGGATCTCGAACGGAACGTGACCACGGTGCCACCCAGCTTCTCTAAATGACCGTGAATATCGTAAACCAAGTTGACATACTTAAGGAAGCCAAAACCCTCATCATTCACCCACGACACAGCCACTTTAGAATCACTAACAATGACAATGTCCCAACCAACCAGATTTGGATTCGAGGCACAGCGATAACAAGCTTTCTCAATCGCCATGAAATAACTCATATTATTGATATTCAATTTTCAATAAAGTGGAAACAGATAGCATCGGTGATAGAAAAAAATGAAATAAGTTATCAAATTATAACTTTGATTAAAACATTTTGAGGAAGTGTTTCGGAATTAGTAAAAGTATTTATAGTTTTTTTTTTTTTTTTTTTTTTTTGGAATTAGGAAACTATTAATTTGTAGATTTTTTTGGATTAAAAAAAATAAAATACATTAGAACTTAGAAGTTGCTGATTTACAAAAAGAAAGTAAAATTTATTAAAAGGTAATTTGTTTCCTTATTTTTGGGAAGCCTTATATTTTTATGGTAGATTTTAAGATGAACTTAGAATTTGCATGTTATATGGTGTTGGATTCTGGTTGAAAGCTGTGATTGCCCATTTGCCCTGTCCTATCCATTTTAATCCTATTTTACTATTTCTTGTAGTTACTAGTTAGTATGGTAGTGAAAAGTGATTTCTGTTATTATTAGGGTGAAAATATTGTAAATATTGATTAGTTAGTTAATATGCAGATTAGTTAGTTAGTTAGTTTATAATTATGATTTCTGTTATAACTAATTCACTGTAACAGTAGCTATATATATAGCCGCCATCTGTATTGTTGAAGACAAGAAACAGAATAATAATTTCTTCTCATTTCTCTTCTTCTTAGCTCTTCTTCTCTCGAGCCTAATATGGTATCAGAGCACATTTGATCCGCTGCAAATTTGCTCATTTTTTCTTCTTCTATTCGATTGATTGTTCTTGTCTTCTTTGGTATGGCGATTATTTCCTCGATGAATGATTCCAATTCTGGAGAACGTACCAATTCGAATCATTCCACCATTGAAGAACATTCGAATCCCTATTATCTTCACCATTCTAATAAACCTAGGCAAGTGCTTGTCTCGCAGCAACTCACCGGTGAAAACTACACCAATTGGAGTCGCGCGATGTTAATCGCCTTATCTGTGAAGAACAAATTGGGATTTATCGATGGCTCTATTCCTGAGCCTCAAGGTACTGACAATAATTTGCTCAATCCCTGGACTCGCAACAATAATATTGTTATATCTTGGATCTTAAATTCGGTCTAAAAAGAAATTTCTGCCAGTATTATTTTTCCTAATTCTGCCCGAGAGATTTGGCTAGATCTTAGGGATCGATTCCAACAGAGGAATGGACCTAGAATTTTTCAGCTTAAACGTGAATTGATGAATTTGCGTCAAGAATAGAGTCCTGTTAGTATTTACTTCGCAAAGCTGAAAACTATATGGGAAGAATTGAGTAATTACAGGCCTAATTGTTCTTGTGGAAAGTGTACTTGTGGTGGAGTTAAAAATCTCAATGATCATCATCAGATGGAGTACATAATGTCTTTCTTAATGGGACTTGATGATTCTTTCTCTCAAGTCCGTGGTCAACTGCTTCTCATGGATCCGATGCCTCCTATCAATCATGTTTTCTCTCTGATTGTTCAAGAGGAACAACAAAGGAGGTCTAATCCTTCCTCTAATTCGAGCACTTCTACTAGCACAATGACTTTTGCTGTTAAAACAGATGTTGCTAAGTCTGGTGGATCTGGTTCTCAGAATTCTCAAAATTCTAATTTCAAGAATCAGAAAAGAGACAGGCCTTATTGCACACATTGCAAGATACTTGGACATACTATGGATCGTTGCTATAAGCAGAGTACTTAAAATCGATAGATATATCGAAATATCCACCGATATATCTGTATTTTAGAGGGACCGATATCGAAACAGGCAAATATCCAATATCCTGTAGAATATCCGACCGATTTCGAAATATCCGTTAAAATCTCCCGATATTCCCGAAATATCCCGAAATTCCCGAAATTTCATGAATTTTACCCCGAAAGTCCAGGGATATTTTGCATATTATTAAAATAATTTTTTTAATCCTAAACAATTAAATTATTGTTAAAATAATTTAGCTTGAAAATTATTTTAGAAGAAGCATTAACAAATTTATAAAAAATTTCAACATAATAGTCAATAGTAAAATTATTGAGGACTTGAAGTAAAATTGAATAAAGAACCAAAGAGTGGACATGTAAAATATGTAAAAAATTTTGAAAGCAATATGAAAAAAAAAAAAAAATTGTTTGTGACTCAAATGTGTAAAACTAATTCCATATAGTATTAAATATGTACCAATCAATTTATAAATATATAGAATCGATTTTTTTGTAACTTTGTGCCGACATTCCAAATAAAAGAATCTCAAAATTATTTGTGTAAAACGTGTAAAAATAATCAAATTGTTTCTTTTGAGTTTTGAGTAGAGAATCTAAAGAAACTCAAATATTTTTATCAAAAATAAAAAAAATAAAAATAATAAGAACATAATTATTTGGTATAGCCAGTATGGTAGAGAATCTAATGATAGAATTTTGAAAAATAGTATATTGGGGATAATTCGGATCTTCTTATACATAATGTCTATGGCAATTAGACACTGAAGCTGCAGGAATTACTAATTTTGGAAATAAGGTAAAAAGTTACAATTTACAACCAATTTTATAATTTAAGTATTATTAATTCTTTGCATGTGAGTATTGTGTCATATACTCATATTAATATATATTATATACATATTGATCTCATGAATGTAGCTCACATACTTTAAGGATGGAAGGAAAAGTTTTGGTGAACGAGCAGTCATTGCAGGTAGAAGCAAAATGCAACCAGGTATATAACTTTTATTACAAAAATTTACATATTAATAATAAATAATAATATCATTGAAATAATATTCATACTTATAATACTTAATAATTTTTATTACAGCTGATTAGTGGGTAATGTATGGAAACTGTGCTCCATCATTGAGTGCAATAGCAGTTCGCATACTATCACAAACATCATCATCTTCTGCATGTGAAATAAATTGGTCCACATTTGCTTTAATTCACACAAAACAAAGGAACCGTCTTGCCTATTTTAAGCTTGAACAACTTATTTATTGTTATTATAATATGAAATTGAAACTTAGGGATATGACAGCTGAAAAAGATAAAGTAAATGAAACTGATTTTATGAATCTACTTCAAGTAGCTGCAGGAGACGATAATGAGAATCCTATTTTTAACTGGCTTAGACCTGCCTCCTTGGATGATGACGAGGGAAATCCTGATTCACATATTGCTTCGCATGCTCGAGAAATGGGAATAAATGTTGAACAAGTGATTAGAGAAGAAGTTGTTGTAGATCGTGGAGTTATTGTTACCAGCTCTTCCGATGACCAACATACCTCTGATGTAAATAGTGGAGGAAAAGATGATGGAGATGATGGGGATGGTAGGGATGAGGCAAGAGGTTAGGATTTTGGTGCAGGAGGTTGGAATGCTGGTGCAACAAGTTGGGATGTTCGTGCTGGAGGTTGGGATGTTGGTGCAACGGGTTGGAATGCTAGTGCGGCGGGTTGGGATGCTCATGCAGGTAATTTTGATCAAACTCATGGTAGATAGCATGGAGGAACAAGTCAAAATGATGAAGATTCTTTGAATATGACTCTCTCCTCAATGAGTATAGACACAGAACATAGTTCTTTGGGTGATTCGCAGACAATGTCAGGTTCTCATATACCATATTATGGTAGTTATGGTGGTTGCAATATATTTGATTATTCTTCTCCACAAATGCCATATGCAATACCTATGTATGCAAATCAACAATATCCACCAAGTTGGGTAAATCCAAACTGCCCAATTCATGGATCAGTTGGAAGAGATCAAGCAACATATGTGTGGCATATTAATAACTACATTGAAAACTATGCAAGCACGTTTTCTTAGGAAATTTATTGTTCAAATCAAGATAGAAATGTATCTTATGTATTTGAACCAGCAAGGAATTCATTTTGGTTTTAAATTTCAGACACGCAATGTATTATTATGTATGAATTATGATTTATGATAGAATTTTGGAAGTGTGGAACTATTACTATATATATTTTTTAATGATAATTTTGTTTATTAAATATTTAATCTCTTTATATTGTGTATAATATTATAAAAGTGAAACAAAATATTATTCTATTAAATACTCAATTTTAAAAATTATATACAGACTCTATTTATGTTATAATTTATATTAAACTCATAACTATGCTAATTTATTATTGAAATATGATTCATTTGATGTATAATTACTTGTTTAAGTTTGTCCTAAAATTTCACAAAAAAAAACTAACTTTAGATGTAAATATCCATCATTTTTTTTAATTTTTGACAGAATATCCACCGATATCGATAATATCCCCGATATATCCGTAAATTTAGAAGCCCGACATTGATGCCGATACCGATATTACGTTCCTTGGCTATAAGATTCATGGATATCCTCCTGGATATAAATTCATATCCAACAACAATTTCAATGCTGCTGCTCATCAAGTCTCCACTTCTGATGATAAATTAGATTAGTCCAATGCTTTTAGAGGCTTTGTTCATAATCTGAGCTCTAATCAATATCAGCAGCTAATGTCCATGTTTTCTACACATTTGAGTAGCTCAGCAAGGGTCACCAATGCTCCTGTTTCTCCTCAAACCGGCTGTCTTGCAGGTACTTGCTTCTCTGTGTCTTTAGATCCCCTATTTTCATCTTATCAGTTCTGGATTGTAGACTCAGGGGCTACTAGACATATTTGTTCACAAGCTAGTGTCTTTGTTTCCTTGCATTCTATTCATCATACTACAGTCACTTTGCCAAATCATTCTCAGATTTTGGTTCATTTTGCTGGTGATGTTAAACTGAATCCTGACCTTGTGCTTAAGGATGTATTATTTATTCCTCAATTCAAATTCAACTTGATCTCAGTCAGTGCTTTAGTAAGTGGATCTACTCCTACTGTGAGTTTCCTTCTTGACTGCTTTGTTATCCAGGATCTATCCACCAAGAGGATGATTGGCAGGGGTGACAAAGTCCAAGATCTCTATGTTCTTAATGTTCAATATTTGAATTCCATTTCCAATGCTTTTGTCAATAATGTTTCTGCTCACATTTGGCATAATAGGCTAGGACATATTTCCTTTAAGAGACTTGATTCATTGAAAGATCAATTGAGATGTGATGTATCTAGATTGCATAAGTCGATTCCTTGTTACATTTGTCCTCTTGCTAAGCAGAGAAGGCTGCCTTTTGAATCCAATAATCATTTGTCCAAATTTCCTTTTGATCTTATGCATTGTGATATTTGGGGGCCATATCAAACTGTTTCTTATACCGGTCATAGATATTTCTTGACTCTTGTGGATGATTTTACCCGTTTTACTTGGGTTTATTTGTTAAAGAATAAATCTGATGCTGTTTCTGTGATACCAAAGTTTTTCAACATGGTTTCAACTCAGTTCAATGCCAAAATCAAGGTTTTTCGATATGATAATGCACCTGAGTTATCTTTTGCTGAGTTTTTCCAAGATAAGGGAGTGTTGCATCAGTTCTCATGTGTTGAAAGGCCTCAACAAAACTTGGTTGTGGAACGAAAACATCAACACCTCTTGAATGTGGCTCGGTCATTGTTTTTTCAGTCCAGGATTCAAGTTTTTTTTTGGACAGATTGTGTCCTTACTGCAGCTTTCCTGATTAACAGAGTTCCCTCTCCACTTTTGAGGCATAACACACCTTATCATTTGCTATACAAAACAGCTCCTGATTACACTCTTTTCCGAGTGTTTGGCTGTTTAGCATTTGTTTCAACCTTAGCTGCTCATTGAACAAAATTCTAGCCTCGTGCTCGAGTATGTGTTTTCCTTGGTTATCCCCCTGGTGTGAAAGGATATAAGTTTTATGATGTGAAGACCAAACAAGTTTTTCTTTCACGATATGCAGTGTTTCATGAAAAGGTGTTTCCTTTTCATACTATCACTAGTTCAGAACAAATTTCTGATCCGTTCCCGGATTTGGTTCTGCCACATTCTTCATTACAGGCTCATTTTATTCCTGATCTTGCTTCCTCACATGTTCAAGATTTACTTGTCACTTTGGATGTTCCAGCTGATTCTAATTCTCCGATTGTTTCATCAGCGGGTCCTTTTCTTCCTACTTCAGCAGCTAGTATTCTAATAGATGATGTTTCAACAATTGTTCCTTCTCCTTCTGATGGTGTTGTTCTTCGAAAATCTACCAGATTGATTCAACAACCCACTTACCTGAAGGATTATCACTGTAATTTGCTTGCTGGCTCCTCTACTCATGCTTCCACTTCCACGACTTATCCAATCTCTAACTTCATATCTTATCATGATCTTTCTGATTCACACAAGCAATTTGTACTCAGTGTATCCTCTCATGTTGAGCCTCAATACTACCACAAAGCAGTGAAGTTTCCTGAATGGAGATTGGCTATGCATGAAGAGTTGACAGCCATGGAAGCTAATCATACCTGGACAGTTACTCATCTTCCTCATGACAAGCATACCATTGGATGTAAATGGATATATAAGATCAAACTGAAATCGGATGGGTCTATTGAACGACATAAGGCTCGTTTGGTAGCCAAAGGCTATACACAACAAGAAGGTTTAGACTTTGTTAAAACCTTTTCTCCGGTATCCGATAGCAAAGTTAGTGACTGTGAAGGTTCTTCTTGCACTGGCTGCCTCACAAAGTTGGCATCTAACTCAACTCGATGTCAACAACTCTTTTTTGAATGACGATCTCTTTGAGGAGGTCTATATGGATCTTCCTCTCGGATATCTTAGACATGAGGAGTCCTCTTCATCTCATAGCAACTGGTTTGCAAACTTCATAAGTCGATTTATGGTCTCAAGCAAGCATCGAGACAATGGTATTCTAAATTTTCTCAAGCTGTGCTCAAATTTGGCTTCCTTCAGTCAAAATCTGATTACTCCCTCTTCACTAAAGGTCGTGGATCTTCTTTTGTTGCTCTTCTAGTTTATGTGGATGATATCATCCTTACTAGTCCTTCATCTCAAGCTATTGATGAGCTTAAACGATTTCTGCATAAACAATTTAAGCTCAAGGATCTCGGTTGCCTCAAGTATTTTCTTGGTCTTGAGATTGCTAAATCCAAGCAAGGTATTGTGTTATCTCAACGCCATTACACCTTACAATTGCTTGAGGACACAGGTTACTTGGCTTGTAAGCCAACTGCTGTTCCAATGGATCCAAACATTCGGTTAAATGCCACAGAAGGTGACCTGCTTCCTGATATAGCACACTATCGACGGCTTGTTAGGAAGCTTCTTTATCTCACTTTGTCTCGTCCAGACATTACCTTTGCAGTTCACAAACTCACTCAATTCTTGGCTCAACCTCGTCTTCCCCATCTCAAAGCAGTACATCATCTGCTTCGTTATCTCAAGAATAGTCCTGGTCAAGGGTTGTTGTTCTCTTCTACGTCTTCCTTACAGCTAAGAGCTTATTCTGATGCTTGTGGTTCAGTTTCTTTGAAAGCATTCTCTGATGCTGATTGAGGATCATGCCCTGATTCTAGACGTTCCACTACAGGTTTTTGCATTTTTATTGGGGACTCTTTAGTCTCTTGGAAGGCCAAAAAGCAGACCACCGTCTCTCGTTCATCAGCTGAGGCAGAGTATAGAGCTCTTTCCTCTATTGCCAGTGAACTTATCTGGTTGCAGCAACTTCTTAAAGATTTTCTAATCAAGGTTGATTCTCCTGCTCTGCTGTATTGTGACAATCAAGCTGCGATTCATATTGCCTCCAATCCAACCTTTCATGAACGAACTAAACATATCAAGATAGATTGCCATTTTGTTCGAGAAAGAGTTGCTTCAGGAGTTCTAAAATTGCTACCTATTAGATCTCAACATCATTTGGCTGACATGTTTACAAAACCTCTTCCATCTACTCAGCTTTCTTCTTTGTTATCCAAGATGGTTGTAAAGGACATTTACAAGCCACCTTGAGGGGGAGTATGTTGGTGTTTATAAAAGGAAACAAGATAAACAGAGAAAGAGTTGTACGAAAATGTGAAAATGAATTTTATTACTCAAGCAAAAAAGATACAATTTATTTGAGTCTCATGATCTCCTTTTATAGGGAAACACAGAGCTCACAAATAGCTGTCAAACAAACAAACTGAAAAACAAATTTCACCTAAAGATCAGGCCTAAGATCAGAGTGGTGGCAGAGGAATCGGTCATACTCAAGACCAGGCTAGATCAGACTTTATTGTTACTAGAAGACTTCTTCTTAGACACGTGCACCCATGATTTTTGATTTGTTACTTCCAACATCCCCCTTCAAATCAAAATGGCTTCATTCCAAGCATAGCTCTTAATCTGTTAAAGACTTCAAATGACAATGGTTTAGTAAAAATATCTGCTACTTGATCTGTTGTATGGCAGTGAAGTAGTTCAATTGTCTTTTGCTTCACATGATCCCTGAGAAAATGAAAACGTGTGTCAATATGCTTGCTTCTTCCGTGCTGGATAGGATTCTTGGACAATTTAATTGTTGATTTGTTATCTACATATATCACCGTAGAACCTTCTTGTATGTGGTTCAGTCCTGCAAATAAATTCCTTAGCCAAATGGAGGATCGAGTACAGAAATTGGAGGAAAATTTCGAGACGCTGTCGAGAAGCCAAAAGGAGCTTTTTTCCCAAGTTGCAGAGCAACTGGAAAGGCTCAGTCAGCAAATTTCTGGCAGACAAACTATTGAAATAGGTGAGACATCTGCAAACAATGGCCGTAGATTTCGCACAACAAACTCTGGAGGTTCCGGTTCACACAAACAATTCAGTCCACGTCCTGTTAAGTTGGATTTTCCGCGGTATGACGGTAAAGGTGACCCAACAATGTGGATTTGCAGAGCTGAAAAGTATTTTTCCCTTCATGAGATAGTTGAGTCTGACAAGGTTTCGTTAGCTTCTTTCTATTTGGAAGGAGATAGTCAATTGTGGTTTCAAATGCTGGAGCAAAAACAACTCTATGTCAGTTGGGAAGACTTCAAGAACGGACTTCAAACTCGGTTTGGTCCCAATCAATTCGTCGATCCATTCGGAGAATTGATCCAACTCCGACAAACGGAACTGTGGTGGAGTATCAGGCTCGATTCGAAAAATTATTGGCAAAGGTTGGCTCACTCGCACCAGATAAGAAGGTTAGTTGTTTCGTCATTGGGTTGAAAGATAGTATCCGTACCGACGTACAAGCAAACTTACCATCAACCTTAACCATGGCAATTGGCCTAGCACGACTCTTTGAAGCACGCGATACGACACATCGACGACCTACAACAATGACCTCTTCTCGGGAAAACAATACTTGGCGACGAGGTACAGGAAATACTGGGCATAATTCAACTACTACCACCACTCCAGTAAAGAAAATGACAGCAGATGAGCTATCAGAGAGGCGCAAGAAGGGACTTTGTTTCCACTGCCACGAACGGTATACTCCTGGACATAATTGCAAGAAATTATTTTTGATAGAGGCTAGTTGGGAAGATGAAGAGGATGATGTGGTGATGGAGGTTGAAGGGGACAATGAGGGAGTGGAACCTGAAATTTCATTACACGCTATAACTGGTATGCAGGCACCAAAGACAATGAAAATATTGGGCGGATTCAAGGGGCAACCGATAATTGCTTTGATCGATTCGGGAAGTACACATAATTTCATTAGCTCACGAGTTGCACAAAGAATCAACCTTCAACCGGATTGTCCTAGAAAGTTAGAAGTAATGGTAGCTTCAGGTGAGAAGTTGGTGAGTCCTGGGAAGTGTTCATCTGTGCCATTCAAGCTCCAAAAGGTAACTTTCATGACTGATTTTTTCATTCTTCCGTTGGAGGGTTATGATGTTGTTCTTGGAACTCAATGGCTGAGAGTCTTAGGTCCTATACAATGGGACTTTGGAAAGCTTCAAATGGCATTTAACTGGGAGAATAGAGAGGTAATTTTGAGGGGATTGAATGGTATGAGTAGCAACATCAGTGACACTCCTTTAACTAAAATTACGAAATAGCAAATAGGGGTCATGTTGCATGTCTTGAAGTGTGAAGATGCAAAAAAGCCTGGGTCCATTCCATTATCAATACAACAACTCTTGCAGCAGTACCATGATGTTTTGAAGGAACCGACATGTCTACCTCCACAAAGAGATCATGATCATCGAATTCCTCTCTTACCTGGGCAAGGACCAATTGCTGTTCGGCCTTACCGATACCCGTACTTCCAGAAAAATGCAATTGAACAGATTGTTAAAGAATTGCTATCGGCAGGAACTATCCGTCCTAGTACCAGCCCGTATTCATCTCCTGTTTTGTTGGTGAAGAAAAATGACGGCACTTGGAGGATGTGTATAGATTACAGAGCTCTAAATAAAATTACTGTGAGGGATAAATTTCCAATACCAATCATCGATGAATTACTAGATGAACTGGCAGGGGCTCAATTCTTCACCAAATTGGACCTTCGCTCTGGCTATCATCAAGTACGAATGCATCCAGAAGACATTGAGAAAACAGCATTTCGCACTCATGAAGGCCATTACGAATTCCTCGTGATGCCATTTGGACTCACTAATGCACCTTCAACCTTTCAAGCATTGATGAATGAGGTATTTAAAAAATTCTTACGAAAATTTGTATTGGTTTTTTTTGATGACATCCTTATTTACAGTAAATGTTGGGATGATCATATGGCACATTTAGAGATAATTTTTGCTATTTTGAAACAAAATGAATTGCGTGTGAAATTGGAGAAATGTCAGTTTGGTGAAAGAAAGGTGCAATATTTGGGTCATGTAATTTCGAATGAGGGAGTGGCTGTTGATCCTACCAAAATAGATGCAATGGTGTCATGGCCTAAACCTAAAGATCCCAAAGCAATGCGTGGATTTTTGGGTCTCACTGGATATTACCGAAAGTTTATACAGAATTATGGGAAGGTAGCAGCTCCTCTTACCAGTATGTTGAAGAAAAACTCATTTAATTGGAGTATGGCGGCGGAAGAAGCATTTCAGAGGTTGAAAGTGTCTATGACACAAGCTCCGGTACTTTCTCTTCCTGATTTTTCTAAAGTATTCATTGTCGAATGTGATGCTTCGGGTCTTGGTGTAGGAGCTATCTTATTGCAGGATAGGCCAATTGCTTACTTTAGTCAAGCATTGCAAGGGAAGCACCTTTTATTATCAACATACGAGAAGGAAATACTTGCCTTGGTATTGGCAGTCCAGAAATGGAGACCGTATTTGTTGGGGAGAAGGTTTATTGTACGAACAGATCACCAGAGTCTTAAGCACCTATGGACTCAGAAAATTACAACAGTTGCTCAACAACGATGGTTGTACAAGTTGATGGGGTTTGATTTTCAGGTTGAATATAAAAAAGGAGTTGAAAATGTAGTAGCAGAACTGTGTTGGAAACTTTACCTACTGTTAGTAATGATGATGCGCTCTTACCGGTTCCGCAAGCTGTTCTTGATCAAAGAAAGAAAAAAGGACGGAATGAAGTTCTTATCCATTGGCGTGGTTTGTCTCCAGCAGAGTCTACATGGGAGAGTCAGGAAGTGATCAAAGAACAATTTCCAGAGTTCACACTTGAGGACAAGTGTGTTCTTCAAGAAGTGGGGACCTGATACAATACACTTTGTTGTTTTGGTGGATATTATTAATTGAGTCAGTTGAGTCAGTTCAGTTAGACTATGAGTTGGACCAAGTCTTATTTCAGTTTTAGTTTGGAATTGTGTTTCCTCTATTTTAGCCACTTCTACGCAAAGAAGGAGTCAAGATGTTTTGTTATTGTTTTCCAATAATTTCGGTCAGTAGTTTCTATTTTTTAGTTGTAACCGTTGTACTGTGCCTTATACATAGGCCAGTGTTTTCAAGAAGGGGGGTGGGGAATTTTATAATTAAACTCAGTTGAGTTTCCTTGGGAGGCGTTGGTTCCTCATATAAGCCAAAAATAAACATTTTCTTCTTATTACTACAATTATTATTATCATTACAATTTGTGTTCTTAACAACTTGGTATCAGAGCCAGGCAGCATGGCAGCAAAGCAATTGACTTGGAAGCTAATCCTACAAGAGATCGATCATATGAAGAATATGGTGAAATACATGTCTATTAAATTAGAAGAAAGTCTGCGCAAGAATGAAGAAAAATGGAGTATGTCTTCTGCAAAATTGGAATCATCATCAAATGAAAATGCTGCCAAACATTTAAACAAAAATGAAGAAAACTCTACATCTTTGGTTGAAAGTCAAGGTCTCCAACAATGTAACCACATGGCGATTACAATATGCGATGAAGGTGTTCAAAAACACTGCAAGGTAAAGCTAATCACTTCTAAAATTAAAAAATTATCTTGCAAACAACAACAAAATAAGATGGTTGAAAAACCATACAACTTGAGAAAAAAAGAGTTTTTTCTAAAGTCCAAAGGTGGATGTATTCCTAAACATTTTCACAACAAATTCTCAAAAGTACTGCAAACTAGTGGGAATGAATTCAAGAGTGAATCAATGGAGCATTTCCAAGAAAGGTTCAATACATATTTATATTTAATTATAAATTGGAAGCGGAGGAGACGGTGGCTCCATTCAAAAAAAAAAAGTCCATCCTTGAGGACAAGGATGTTTTGAAGGGGGAAGGAATGATACGATCATGCTAATTTTATTTAGATATTTATTGTAATGTTATTTTTATGTTTTATTTTGTTTTACTAAGTAATTAAATTATTAAGTTAGTGGGTTAGTTAGTTGATTAAGTGGGTTATTTAATTGCTTAAGTTTAGGAGAGAGTGAGGAAAGTGGGAGCATTGATATTTTGTATAAATAGCTTCAATTCATTAATGAAAGGCATCTGGAGAATTATTGTTTGCAACATTTGTGTTGTAATTGGGAGGTGTTGGTTCCTCATATAAGCCAAAAATAAACATTTTCTTCTTGTTACTACAATTATTATTATCATTACAATTTGTGTTCTTAACAACTTGGTATCAGAGCCAGGCAGCATGGCAGCAAAGCAATTGACTTGGAAGCTAATCCTACAAGAGATCGATCATATGAAGAATATGGTGAAATACATATAATTTCATTAGCTCACGAGTTGCACAAAGAATCAAGCTTCAACCGGATTGTCCTAGAAAGTTAGAAGTAATGGTAGCTTCAGGTGAGAAGTTGGTGAGTCCTGGGAAGTGTTCATCTGTGCCATTCAAGCTCCAAAAGGTAACTTTCATGACTGATTTTTTCAATGAAATTAGATAAAATCTAAGAGGACAAGTATTTTTGCTGGTTTATATGAGGAACCAACACCTCCCAATTACAACACAAATGTTGCAAACTCTACATCTTTGGTTGAAAGTCAAGGTCTCCAACAATGTAACCACATGGCGATTACAATATGCGATGAAGGTGTTCAAAAACACTGCAAGGTAAAGCTAATCACTTCTAAAATTAAAAAATTATCTTGCAAACAACAACAAAATAAGATGGTTGAAAAACCACACAACTTGAGAAAAAAAGAGTTTTTTCTAAAGTCCAAAGGTGGATGTATTCCTAAACATTTTCACAACAAATTCTCAAAAGTACTGCAAACTAGTGGGAATGAATTCAAGAGTGAATCAATGGAGCATTTCCAAGAAAGGTTCAATACATATTTATATTTAATTATAAATTGGAAGCGGAGGAGACGGTGGCTCCATTCAAAAAAAAAAGTCCATCCTTGAGGACAAGGATGTTTTGAAGGGGGAAGGAATGATACGATCATGCTAATTTTATTTAGATATTTATTGTAATGTTATTTTTATGTTTTATTTTGTTTTACTAAGTAATTAAATTATTAAGTTAGTGGGTTTACTGCTCATTTAATTATGGGTGGTGGGTTAGTTAGTTGATTAAATGGGTTATTTAATTGCTTAAGTTTAGGAGAGAGTGAGGAAAGTGGGAGCATTGATATTTTGTATAAATAGTTTCAATTCATTAATGAAAGGCATCTGGAGAATTATTGAAATTAAACTCTAATTCATTAACTGGTTGCCTCACATCCTTTCCTTTCTTTGCTTGTTCACGACCATGTCATCAAATTTGGTCCAGCTTCAAGTTCCCAAGTTAACAAAAGAAAATTTTGAAAAATGGTGCATCCAGTTCAAAGCACTGTTTGGTTCACAAGATTTGTGGGAGATAGTCAGTAATGGCTATATTGAACCAAGTTCAGAGGAAGAAGCACTCTACACTGCTGAACAGAAGACCGTTCTCAAAGATCATCGGAAAAAGGATAAGAAGGCTCTCTTTCTACTGTATCAAGGATTGGAGGATGATACATTCGAGAAAATTTCAGAAGCATCAACAAGCAAGGAGGTCTGGGACAAATTGAGCACAATTTTCAAAGGTGTTGACAGAGTAAAGAAGGTACGATTACAAGCTTTAAGAGGTGAATTTGAAGCAGCTCGCATGACAGAAGGAGAGACAATCTCGGATTATTACTCACGGCTGATTGCGATTGTCAATCAAATGAAGAGAAATGGTGAAAAACTTGATGATGTTCGTGTGATGGAGAAGATACTGAGATCTCTCACTCACAACTTTGAGCATGTGGTAACAGCAATAGAGGAGTCCAAGAACTTGGAAACTATCAGTACAGAAGAACTTTTAGGTTCTCTGCGAGTTCATGAGCAGCGTGTTCTGAAGAATACTCAGAGCACTATCACTACAACAGAGCAAGCACTGGAATCAAAGCTCACACTGGAGAATTCAGGTGGTGATCGTGAACATGGCCGGGGTCCTTCACAACGTGGCGGCACATCCTATCGCGGACGAGGTAGAGGTCGCGGTAATTATTCTCAAACTGGATATGGTGGTAATTATTCTCAAACTGGATATGGCAGAGGTAGATCAAATGTTCAATGCTTTCAATGTAGAAAATTTGGACACTATTCATCTGATTGTTCAAATAAACCTGAAAACTATGCCAACCTAGCTGAAGCTTCTAATGATATTACTGAGGAGCCTACTCTTCTTTTAGTCCACAATGACTTTGTTGGACAAAATAATGTCTGGTATCTTGACTCTGGTGCGTCCAATCATATGTGTGGGAGGAAGGAATATTTTGTGAACCTCAAAGAAGAAACTGGTGGATCAGTAAGTCTTGGTGATGGCTCTAAATTACAAGTCGCAGGGAGGGGACAAATCCAAATTTATCAGAAGGATGGACAAGTCAGGTACATTTCTGATGTCTATTATATTCCAAATATGAAGAGTAATATTCTTAGTCTTGGTCAGCTGCTTGAAAAAGGAGATATTATTCACATGGAAGACAATCAGCTCTATCTAAAAAATGCAAATGGACAACTCATTGCTCGAGTCCAAATGTCGAAGAATCGCATGTTCCCTCTGCATTTGCACACCACAAATGAATCATGTCTTCTCGGATTAATTGAAAGCGAGTCAGGAAAATGGCATTTGCGATTTGGGCATCTTCATTTTAATGGGCTAAGGCTGTTATCTTCGACAGGCATGGTACATGGCTTACCAAATATTGAACTATCCGACCGTGTATGTGAAGGATGTGTGATTGGTAAGCAATCTCGTCTTCTTTTTCCCAGTATTTCTTCTTGGAGAGCAAATTCACCCTTACAATTAGTACATACAGACATTTGTGGACCAATAGAACCTTACTCTTTTGGGGGAAATAAATACTACATAACCTTTATTGATGATTTTAGTAGAAAGGTGTGGGTATTTTTTCTTAAAGAAAAGAGTGCTGCATTGGCTGTATTCAAACAGTTTAAAGCTCGTGTAGAGATTGAAAGCAATTATAAGCTTTGCACATTAAGGTCTGATAGAGGTGGGGAGTACACCTCCAATGCCTTTCAAGTGTTTTGCAGGGATAATGGTATACGACATCAACTGACAGCTGCATACACTCAACAACAAAACGGGATTGCTGAAAGGAAGAATCGTACCATACTTGACATGACAAGAACACTGCTTAAAGAGAAGAAATTACCAAAACGTTTCTGGGCTGAAGCTGCTGCATGTTCGGTATATCTTCTCAATCGGTGTCCAACGAAAAGTGTCAAATACATGACACCACAGGAAGCATGGAGTGGACACAAGCCTGGAGTGGGTCATTTGAAATTTTTTGGGTGTCTTGCATATGCCCAAATACCTGAAAGCAGAAGGAAGAAACTAGATGATCGTAGTCAGAAATGCATTTTTGTGGGTTATAGTGAAGAATCAAAAGCCTACAAACTCTACAATCCACTCACCCAGAAATTAGTGGTAAGTAGGGATGTAGTCTTTGATGAAGCAGCAACATGGGACTGGAGCAATGACAAAGACATGAGTGAAAGCAGTATTTTCCATGAGGATGTAGCAGCTCAATCTCCTACTACTGCAGTTATAGCAAATCCAACATCTCCTACTACCACAACTACCACAGAGTTATCATCTACAACACAATCTTCTCCACAATCAGTCTCACATTCTCACAATGCAAGTAGCAACAATTCATCATCAAGCACTGGAGGCAACAGCAGTTCACCTCCACCTAAGATAAGAAGTCTTCAAGATATCTATAGTGCTACTAAAGAAGTAGAAGAAGAGGCAACAAACTTATTTTGTTTGTATGCAGATCATGAGCCTATCAATTTTGAACAAGCTGTCACAGAAGATTGTTGGAAGACTGCTATGGAGGAAGAAATGATGGCTATCAACAAGAATGACACATGGGAGTTATCCAAACTTCCACCAAACCAGCAAGCAATTGGAGTGAAATGTGTATACAAAATCAAGCGCAATGCAGATGGTAGTATTGATGTTATCTTTCCAAGAGAATGCAGGGTTTTGTCTCAATGCTGGGTTATATGTGTTTGAGAACGGGTTGTTTTAAGGGTTTTGGTTAGGATAATTTCTGTTGTAGTTCACAAATGCCACTTGGTCAATGGATGTGGGATTTGCAAGGTCACAATCTATGCTTGCATGAGGTCTAAAATACAACTCACAACATGCAACATTAGCTTGACTTGATGAAGCTCCCATTCTACTCACATGCTTGGTCAAGGCTTCAACTTGGGTGCGGTGACATCATTCACTTCAATCATCCCCGGGGCTTTCTTTATTTGTCTATCATTCCCCCAATGACTATTTGTGGAAGAAAGCTCTTCAAAAATGCTCCAAGTAGCCTCCTCCGACTTCTTCATAAGAGAACCACTGGCTGCCGCATCTATCTATGTTCTTGTGGAGTTACTAATGCCGGTATAGAATGACTCTACAAGTTGCCACTTTGCTAGTCCATGGTGAGGGCATTTCCTCACAAGATCCTTGAACCTTTCCCATGCATCGTGAAGGCTCTCACTCTTATATTGGGCAAAGTTTGTAATCTCATTTCTGAGGCAAGCCGCTCTCCTAGGTGGAAAGTATTTGTTGAGAAACTGTTGGGCTAGTTGCTCAAAGGTGATTATGGAGTTTGGAGGTAGTCTCTGATGCCACCCCTTATCATCGCCTATTAAGGAGAACGAAAACAACTTCAACTTGATAAAGTTCTCTAAAACTCCATTGTATCGAAATGTGTCACAAATGTCATTGAAACTCTATAGGTGGACATTTGGATCTTCATGACCTTGGCCTGCAAACTGCACTGTGGCGGCTATCATTGAAATCAACCCTGGCTTGATCTCGAAATTGTTTGCATTTGTTGTAGGTGTTTGGATAGAGGATAGATTGATGTCCACCCTTGGCATATAGTAGTCTTGTAGGATCCTCTCATCCGCCATATTGGCACTGTCACCAACCGCATTTGGATTTGGATTTAGAACGGGATTTGGATTTGGAGCTGGATTTGGAATGGGATTTTGATCTCCCATAGCTCTCGCCCTGGCTCTTCTTCGATTCCGGTGATTCCTCCTTGTGGTACCTTCAATATCCGGATCGAACTACAGGTCCTATGGACTGTTACTTTTTGTACGTTGGTGCATACAAGAGCAACCTGCCTGAAAATACACACAAAAGAAAACGAAAGTAACAAGTCCAAACTAGTAAAAACAAACTAATTCCAATATCGATTTTCCACTTAGTCCCCGGCAGTGGCGCCAAAAATTGATCGGTCCACAACCACACGGTAAGACTCTTGCAAGTGTACGAGGTCGGAGTATAATACAATGGCCGAGTAAGGATCGTTCCCACAAGGACTAAGGATTGATTACCGGCTTTTATCGGCTTATATACTATTTAGACAATTGAAAATGAGAGTTTTTAATTTCTAACAATAAAAAGATTAATTCTAAAGCAAATAAAACACTAACCACAACTAAAGTGAATGTGATGATATGAGAAAAGTGTGTTAGAAATTGAATCCACCTAACCCTTCAATTAACTCTTGACTCACTTAATCCCTCATTTGTGCAAGTATAGTTTATAGGTTCGTATTCCCTTAAATCAATCTCTAATCTCTCTCGATGTCTTAGAGATTGTATCCACGCATACATAATATGGATTAACTCATTAAGACTAGTGGAACACATACATGAACCCTATATACTAGCCTAGTGTATCCCTCACTTTCTAGTCATATATAGTGAGTGTTTTGTTTATCTAGTGATCATTCAACAAGATGGCCAATCAAGGCAAAAGCATTAAGCATACAAAACATTCATATAACTACACAAGCACTTGTAGAGAAACTAAGGAATCATTAACAATAGATTAAGGGTTTGGTTTCATCTTCGTTCTAGCACAAGAGTATTTAGCTCATATTACACATAAAAACCATACAAGATTTCCAAATAGCACAAACCATAACAAATACAAGAAGATTAAAGATAGAGTTTAAGAGATAAACTAAGATGATGATCTCCTTCTTGCAATGTTTGATCTCCAATGGCTTCCTTCTCCAAGAATCACTCCTCCAAGCTCCAAGGTTGATGAAGAACCACCAAAACAGAGAGAAAAGGGAAAATTTTGCTGGAGAGAAGATGTGTGGTCGTGTATGTTCCTCAAGGAAGAATGGAATGGGTCTCTTTCAAAGTCTTCCTCCTTTTCTCCTAGTGACAAGCATCTCAATGCTTCTTAAATGAAGAGGCCCCACCAAGATCCCCTAATAATTACCTCCCCTTTCTCAGCAAAGGCAAGGGTCAGAGACAAAATCTCTGGTTGACCGAAATTTTGGGGACTAAGGATCTGAATATGACAACTGAAGTTGACAGCGTCGGGCAAATTATGCGTCCTGTTATGCTCTCTATTATGCGGCCAAGGGAGCATAATTACAAAAAATGTTCCTTTGACAAGAAAAAATGCGCCCTGTCCTGTGGCCAAGGGCGTAAAATCAAGGGTGCAGAAGTGGTGACAAAAAATGAGACCTTTTAGTCCCTTTTCTGCAGCCCTTAAACTCAAAACCACTAAGGGCGTAGAACAACTTCCTGAAATTGCACTTTTGCCCCAGAATTCCTGCAATTTTCCACATAAGCCCCTCTGTTGGAAGGAATTCTGAAACACTTTTTTAAGTCATTAAAAACACGATTTTACCTGGGAATTGAGCACAAAAGATACCAATAAGAGGGCTACACTTCGTGTAGATATAAGAGTTATCAACAATTTCCATGACCAGCTACACCGAATAAAGAGGTGATCAGCAGATTCATCTTCCTCATTACACAAAGGGCGCACCAAGCTTGAATATTAAAGCATACCATAACTATGAAGCACCTGTTTGACCATGATTCTTCCTTTTAACACTTGCCAAACCAAAAGCTCCACTTTAGAAGGGCATACACTTTGTCAACAGAACTTCCCAAGATCAACTAGATCCCCCACCAAATCCTCCCATGCTTACTGTACATAACGTGCTGACCGAAAACACACCATTATTGGACAGATTCCAAGCCACATAATCTGAGATATTGACCCGAACCTTAATGCTTTGTATGAAAGCCAAAAAACATCGCCATTGGTCCCGTTTCCAGTCCATCACCTGTCTCTGAAGAATAATCTTCCAAACCCACAAAGAGCCACACCATTCTCTAAACTCATGAATAACACCATCCTTATTTTCAGCCAAAGCAAATATTCTGGGAAAAGAATTACACAACACATTCGACTCTCCACAATTGATTTCCCAAAACTTAACTTTGCAGCCATTACCAATTACAGCTCTGAAGTTATCATTCATAATTGCTGCCGCCTTAGAGCCCGGTTTGAAAATGCTAGCCACCGCCCTTGCAAATTGAGAAGCATTCCTAGAACAAACCCTTCCAGAAAATATTATTATTATTTAGCCCATATTTAGCATCAATAACCCTCCTCCACAATGAGGACTCCTTAGTACTATACCTCCAAGCCCATTTGGCTAGCAAACCCTTATTTTTAATCAAGACTCTCCCAATACCTATACCACCATTAGCTTTACGTCGGCACACTGTCTCCCAGTTAATAGCATATACCCTCTTCTTATCAATTCCATCACCCTAGAGAAAACCCCTTTGAAATTTCTCAATATCCAAGGCCACTCCCACTGGAATTTTAAAAATAAACATAAAGTAGGTTGGAACACTTGACATGACAGATTTAATAAGGACCACTCTACCACTTTTGGATAAAAAATTTCGCTTCCAAGGGCCTAGTTTTTCTTTAATTCTGTCAAGAACCGGACTCCAAAAAGCTTTAGAGCAAGGATGAGATCCAAGAGGAATACCCAATTAATTTATAGGAAACATGGAAGCCTTGCATCTCAAAATGGCCGCCCACCCAGTATCGTGATTTACCTTCCTGCCAACTCTCACACAACAGGACTTAAAAAAATTAACTTTCAACCCTGAAACAACCTCAAAGCATCTAAGAATCCATTTTATATTAAGAAGATATTCAAACTTCAACTTAGAAAAGATGATTGTGTCATCCGCAAATTGAAGGTGAGAAATATGGACCCTGCTTCCCCCAAAATCTTCCCACAAAACATCCCTAGCTTAGATGCCTTAACAAACAAATGACTAAGTCCTTCCGCAACAATGTTAAACTAGAACGAGGACAACAGATCCCTTTGTCTCAAGCCTCTCTCAACTCCGAGTTGATTCGTGGGGCTACCATTGACAAGAACTAACAAAAATGGAGAAGATACACATTCTCTAATCCAACCGTGCCATTTCTCCCCAAATCCCATATAACCCAAAACATCATCCAGAAAGCCATGATCTATACAATCGTAAACTTTCTCAAAGTCTAATTTGATCACTACTCCACCCTCCTCTACACGATTCCATTTGGAAATGATTTCCTCAGCAATAACGACACTGTCAAAATTTTGTCTTCCCTCAACAAAGGCCATATGAGAATCTCTAATAACTGAATTTATCACCCGCTTAAGTCTATTAGATAAAACCTTAGCCAATATCTTGTACATAGACCCAACCAAACTTATCGGTCTATAATCCCCTATCGTCATTGGTCTCTTCACCTTTGGAATTAATGTAATGAAAGTATAATTCAAATCTTTCACCACAGAGCCATCACTATGACTTTCCTGGATAAAAGTCATAAGATCCTCCCTAATATCCTTCCAATTTTTCTTAATAAAATTCAGATTCAGTCCATCAGGTCCTGGTGCTTTATTACCATTGCACTTGCAAACAGCATCCCATACTTCTTCTAAGGTGAACTTCTCCTCAAGGCCCTCTTTTTCAGTAGGAGATAACCGGTTGAAATTCGCTCCACAAAGCTTTGGTCTATGCCAATCTTCTTTTTGGAAATGACAACTAAAATAATTGTACACCCCTTCCTTTAAAAGTGTCGGATTTTGGACGGTAATTCCATCAAAAGATAGGTCCCCAATGAAGTTTCTTCTCCTCCTCCATCCGCCACCATATGGAAATATCTAGAATTCCTATCTCCCTCTCGTAGCCATTTAACTCTTGACTTTTGTCTCCATGCTTGCTCTTCCTTTCTAAGCCTGATCGAACCAAAATTGGTATGATTTTGGCCCCCATTTCCTTCTCCTTTTGTTTGATTCTTGGGCATTATTCTGTGATTTAATGGGTTAAATTAAGTATTTTCAGGAATTTATAGAATTCAGGGGCATTGGAGTAATTTTGGTGAAATAAGGGTAAAAGAGTAATTATTGGAGGAAGTTTTGGTGTTATCGTAAATACAGAAGAGTTCAGGGGGCCATCCGTAATTTACCACGCAAGCCAGTCAGCAAGCGCCACGTCAGCTGGTGATACGGTGCGTTTAATGTGATGGGGCGATCAGGTGCAGCCCACGTGCAAGGCCCAAACTCGCGCAGCCCATTTTCCCTCCCCCTAAAACGGTGCGTTTTGAGACGTGGCCCAAGCAGATCAGAGGAGCCCAACACGCGTGGCCCAAACTCAGCCACATTCCACTTATCAAAACGGTGCCGTTTTGATTTAAGTGAGCAGGCCAAACACTTGGCCCAATTCACGTGAAGCCCACATGGCCCAACCACCTGATCTGCAGCAGTCCAATTTGCACCCCACTCACCTGCTGTGTGCACCCCAGATCTACTCTATTTGCACCCCATTTAAGACAAAAATACTGCAGCCCATTGCACCTCATCTGATTTCTAAACGCACCCCTTTACTATTCATTTTCTTCTTCCTTTCAACGTGCAGCCATGGCCAAACCACCTTAAACCCTTGACCGGCCGGAAACCACCCTTCCCGGACCTATCTCCGGTCGGTTTTGGGCCCAAAATTACGGCCAACCGACCGGCTGGCCGGTCGGTCCACTTCTGGCCTCCCAATTGGCCGGAATCCGGCAAATCACTCCATTTTCTTCCCATTTTGCCCCTAGGTCGCCATTTGGCTTTTCGAGGTCGCCATGGCGACAAGGAGTTGATTCCCACACCTGATGAGGTCGCCATTTGCATCCCCAAGGTCGCCATTTGTACCAAAACCGCGACCATTCTGTTGTTCAATGTTGATTGGCTGTTTTTGGTTGGCAAACTACAGAAAGGCCCCCTAGAGGGGCCAAAATGGTAATTTGACAAGTACAGGGGCTGTTTTGGTAATTTGCCATCCGTGACCTAATTCAAAAATACTATAAATTCATCCCTCTTTTCAATTTTGAATTCTAAGTCTTACCAAGCCATTCAAGCCTATTTTCTCTCCTACCAATCTCCCTTTTCTCCATTAATCATCTCTCAAATTCCTCCATTTCTATACTTGGACTATTCTTTTCCATCCAAAACCTCACACCAAATCTTGATTACTTCCCTAGACCATTCCTTCCCTACCATTTTCTCCATCACAAATCCTTTGTCACTCACCATAAGCCATCCACCTATCTAGACACATCCTCCTCTTTCATTCTTTGCATCTAGGAGCATCAAAGGAGAACAAGGATCAAGCACTAAAGAAGGTGGCCCAAGGGTGATTTCCTTACCATTTACTTGTTTCTATTTGATTGCTACTATGTGTAATTAAACCCCTAATCTAGGGGATTGATTTGATGAACATTTGGTTGTGGGTTTTTGCTTAAGCTTTGTAATGAATCTCTATATGTGTTCTATTTATTAATTCATTAGATTCTATTCATTATGTGATTGACTTGTATACCCACTTGTTAATTACAATCTTGTTTAGAATAACATGTTATATAATCACTCTTGGATTGACACACTTGAGTGATTAAGAACCCAATAAATAGGATGGATTAGTGGAGGGTATATCAACCACATTAATCTAAACCTAAATTGGTTAACATGTAGAGATTGGTCCTTAAAGTGGCTTAAAAAGCAATACCCATACCTACTTGCTAATCAATCAATTCCCTAGCATCAACATTAATTTGTTACATCCATTTTTCTTATCAAGATTGTGAGTCTTCTATTTTTCATATCACCATATTTTTAGTTAGGTTAATTTTGTATGTATGTTTGATGGTTTGACAAACCATACACTCATTCATCATTTATGATTTATTTTATTGCTTAGAGATTAGCTAATTAAATCAACGTATTACTTAAATTCCCTGTGGAACGAACTCTAAGCTTACCGCTTACTACTTTTCAAAACTTAAAACATATTGCGTAAAATTCATTTTATAAACATACTTTTGGTAATTCGCAATTTGGTAACGACACAAAAAGCGACTCATCAAAATTGGCGCCGCTGCCGGGGAATTAAAGTGGTTGTTGAATCAATTAACTTTTCTTTGTTTAGTTTTTATTAATTTTTTGGTCTTTTAGTTGTTTTTAGTCTTTTAGTTTCTTTTTACTTCTTTGGTAGTTTTTGTTTCTTTTGTTTCAGGATTCTATGGATTTATTCATGCAAAATCAAGGGCCTAGCTACGAGACTCATGGGAATGGCTTCAAAGCAGATTGGTGGATGAACCAAGATTCCTTCTCATCATGCCAATCAAATGCCATAGATGATGAGAGGAAAAATTTCATGGAGGATCACTTTCGGGAGATTGAGAGCATCCATGCTTCTCAACGAAAGACCATGAAGTTATTCCAATCCGCACAACGAGCACATGAGGAGAGGATGTCCAACCTTGTGATCCCTAGTTGGCCGGATCAATCACTAGAATCGGTTTATCCCAAGCAAGGGAGGACAAGGAGCCGTGTGCACGCTCTTGTGCAAGTATTTGAGAATGGTGCGGAAACCGAGGACGAACCGCCTAGGAACCAAGAGCGAAGCACGAAGTTAGAGGAAAAATTGTCTTTGCTTCAAGAGAGATTGGTGGAAACCTCCCAAGGGAAGGAAGAATTGGAAAGAAAATTACAACTCACGATGAAGGAGTTGGAAGAAAAGGAGGCCTTGGGGAAGGTGAAGATTGAAGAGCTTGAAGTGAAAAACAAGGAGCTCACTCTTGAAGTAAACATGCTCAAAGAAGAAAAGGCCACCTTATGGAGGAAGGTAGGAGAAGTCTCCAACAAGAACAAGGAGTTGGAAATACAAGTTGGGAGACTTGAAGTTGAGAGGAATTCCACATCAAAGGAATTCGAAGACCTTGCAAGGCTATTTGAAGAATTCGAAGAAGAGTGTGCAAGGAAAATAAGAAAGATGCTTATGGAAGTGGAGCGGAAGGAAAAAACTTTGGAAGAAACGAAGGAGGCACTTGGTAGGAAGGATGAAGCCCTCAAGATAGCAAAAGTGAAGGAGTGTGACTACATTGTCTATGTAGACAAGGTGGAAAAAGAGGTCAAGGCGCTACAAATGAAGCAACATCAAAGGCCACATAGTCACCAACCAAGAGGGAGTTTTCTTAACCATCCTCCTACTTGCTATTTTTGTTTTCAAAAAGGGCACTTCAAAGCTCATTGTTTTAAATTCCATAAGCATGAAAAATTGAAAAAGTCTAGGAATAGGAAGAGTCCACCTAGAGTCAAGCAAATTTGGGTAAGAAAAGACTTGGTTGAACAAGTTAGACCCAAAAGAAAAGAAAAGGGGAAATCAACTCAACTTGTTTGGGTTGTGAAAAAGAACATATTTCCAAACTTGATAAAACCTCCTTTAGTTGATGACACCCCTAGCACATGTACATAATTTTGAAAATTCTTTTTGTGCATTTTATTTTTTATGCTTTATTTGTTTAGTTTATTTCTTTTGAATAAATGGTGTTCCAAAATCTTGTTGGCAATTGCATGTATTGATTATATTTTGCCGGAACTTTCTAATATGCTTAGTGCTTGTATAGATTTTTCTATTGCTTCTTGAGGAAGCAAGTGAGTGTTGCTTGTGCGATAAGCAAGGTTCTTTATCTCTTGGGAAGAAACAAAGACAACTTGCAAGTCTTGGAGGGACAAACAAGCCAAGAGTGCTCATAAAAAGGGCGAGAACCTTATCCTAAGGAAGCAACTTTGTGGGAGTTCGATGTGTGGGAGCACCATGCCACGTCTTGCCTAGATGTTAAATCGTGCGCTTGGTGGGAGGCAACCCACCTAGGTACATTTCTTTTCCTAGTTTAGATTTTGTTTTTGTTTTTATTTTATTTTTGCTTAGAATAAGGTTGTGAGTTGTTTGTGATAGTGGATTTAGGCTTGATTGATCATATATTTTATCCACATGGATTGTGATGATGACTCTTGATGAATTTGCATTGATATATCTCTTGAGTTGATTATGAGCATATAGGATATTCTTGAGGCACTTGATTTAATTCTTTGGGATAAATTTTAAAATGGATATTGATGTGTAGTTAAACTCTTTGATTGTGGATGTATGTTGCGCCGAACTTACCGATGTATGCCCCAAAGACATTGAGGACAATGTCTAATTTAGGTTTGGGGGTGTGTGCGCAACATCGTCTCTTGTTTGCAAATTGTGTGCAAATATTTTGAGCTTAAATTTTTCCAAATTTTTCGAAAATCTTGTGATAATGCCATGCTTGAGCATACTTTGCTTGTTGAGATTGTGCCTTTGTGTGTGCAAGTGAGGAATTGTGTATCTTTGCCTTGCTTAGTTTAGATTAACTTCATGCCATTTAGGGTTGCATTGCTCAAAGCGCGCTAGTTCTTTTCTCTTGATGTTGAGTGAATATTCAATTGTGCTTGAAGGCTAGGAATTAATAGTGGAGACTTCCCGTGAGGTTCACAAACACAGCCTAAAAAGCGTATTTTGAGGGAAAGTTTTCACTCTTTAAACACTCATTCAAACACACATGTTATGCATATTTAAAATGTCTCATTCACACTTAAATGTTGTTTGCCATAGAACATATGGACTGCTTGTGGATGCCTTGATTGACTTTGTGGACAAACCTTTAGAAATGATTTTAGGCAATGCATGTGAAAAACCACCAAATTGGCCTAAATACTTCCTATCCCTCTAATGTGTGTGCTCCATAGCCCATTTGAAGCCAAACACAATTAAGCTTTTCATTCATGAACCACATCAACATGAAACCATATAGCCTAAACACTAGACTTACCTTGTACCAAATGGTTTGCTAAGGCTTAGGGGTTGAATGTAAGCTTTGAGGTGTATTAAAATGTAAGGCGTGTACTTAGGCAAATATGTATGTGCAAACACATGAAAAAAAGATGAAATGCAATGCTTGAAAAGAAAAAGAGAAGACAAGCAAAGAAAAGAAAAGAAAAGCATAGCAAAAGAAAGAAAAATAAAAAGAAAAAGAAAATGATGAATGAGGCACAAAATGCCTAGATCAATTATGTGAAATTAAATGAGCTACTCAATGAAAATTAAGAGTAGAAAATGCACAAAGTAAATTGTAAGCCTAGACGCCTAAGTGTGGAATATGCAAGTTGTAATGAGTATGTTGTGCTTAATTAGAATGTATGCCTTAGTGTGACCTTTGGGTGTTTGCAATCAATTTTTCCCATTTATTGTCTCACCATTCACCTTTGGCCTCATTACAACCAAATGAAAAGACCTATTTGATCTTTAGGGATGTCCACTTTGGAAATTTTGGTTGATGCATGTTCTTTCCGTTCATGGTTTTCAATTCCATTCATGAGGCAAAATTTTTAGAAATTGTGTTTTTAAATAATCATGTGCAATTAATTTTGATATCTTGAACATAAACTCATATTGCATATGGATTGTGAGTGAAGCCTAGGAATCCGTTTGAAAATGAGAGAATCCGGTGAGGATTAGATGTCGAGGCGAATTATATTCTTGTCCTAATGGCACTTTAGTTTTGAAGCTTAAGCATCTTGAATGTGGAATCGCGTTGCGTGCAATGTGTACTTAGAGTGGCATGTCTTTAATCTTTACTTAGCATCTCTTACATGCATTATTTCCTAATGAGCACAACGTTGGTTTAATCTCTTCACTTTTGGTTTTGCAAGTCGAAATATTGGCTTTTGAGTCTTTTACAAAGAGTTGGTGCTTTAATGTGATTATTTGATTTTTAGATACATGTCCATTGTGTGCTTATGTTTGTTTTGCTCGAGGACGAGCAAAAGATAGGTTTGGGGGTATTTGATCGAACCAAAATTGGTATGATTTTGGTCCCTATCTCCTTCTCCTTTTGTTCGATTCTTGGGCATTATCCCGTGATTTAATGGTGTAAATTAAGTGTTTTCAGGTTTTATTAGAACTCAAGGGCATTTGCGAAGAAGATGAAGAATTTGGTGCAAAAAGACTCACAAATAAGTGAAACAGGGCATTCTCGCTATTTGAGCAAGAAAAGTCGCCACATGGTCGCCATGGCGACAGAGGAAATTGCAAAGCATCTCATGGTCGCCATTTGAGGTCGCCATGGCGACCTACACTTGCAAATGGCGACCACATAGGAATTCCAACGTAGGAATTCCAAAGTGGGAATGGTCGCCACTTGGTCGCCATTTGGTCGCCATGGCGACAGAGGAAATTGCAAAGCATCTCATGGTCGCCATTTGAGGTCGCCATGGCGACCTACACTTGCAAATGGCGACCACATAGGAATTCCAACGTAGGAATTCCAAAGTGGGAATGGTCGCCACTTGGTCGCTATTTGGTCGCCATGGCGACAGAAAAACCTATGAGAGGTCGCCATTTGAGGTCGCCATGGCGACCTAGAAGGACAAGTGGCGACCACGTTGGAATTCCAGTGTTGGCATTCAGGAGGGGTATTCTTGTCATTTCATACCCTAGCTTTCACACCTATATATACATCACTATTTTTCCTCTTTTAAACAACTCTTGATCACCAAGAAACCTCCTTTCTCCACCATTCCTTTTCTCTCCATTTTCTCTCCTACCTAAACTTAACATCTAGATTACCTCCCCTAATCATTCCTTTTCTTCCCATCTTCTCCACAAATCTCCTTAGTCACTTCCCATTTGACTCCACCTATCTAGACACATCCTCATCATCCACTCTTTACACAAGGAGCATCAAAGACAAGGAAAGGATCAAGCTTACAAAAGGTGGCCCATGGGTGATTTCCTAATCTTTTACTTGCCTTCCCTTTGATTGTAATATGTGTAATTAAATCCCCTTTCTAGGGTTTTGATGTGAGAATATTTGGATTGGGATTTGCTTAAGCTTTAATATATTTTAATTTCTATTTGTGTTCTATTCATTTTATAATTAGATTCTTTGCATTATATAATTGACATGTATACCCACTAGTTGATTATAATCTTGCTTAGGATAATTTGTTATATAATCTTGATTGGATTGACAACCTTGATGGATTGAGAACTTAGTGAATAGGATAGATTGTCGGAGGGTATATCAACCACGATAATCTAAGCCGTTAATTGTAACAAATCGATCCCGTCGTGACCCCCTTTCCTTAATCGGTTAGGCATTGCGGTGGGAAGTTGTTTAGGGTTCATAATAATGGCCCAAACACATTTTAGAAATCAATTGGTTAACATTTGTGAGATTTGTTCACTAAAGTAGCTTGATAAGCATTTCACGTAATTCATTTGTGATCCCATTAATTCCCTAGCTATTCTCTTAATTGTTAATTCCATTTATCTTATCTAGATTTGTTAAGTATTCTTTTATTAGTTTATTAGGTTTATTTTTCATGTATGTTTGATGGCTTGACAACCCATTCACTCATCCATATTTTTATGATTTATTTTATTGCATATAGATTAGTTAATTTATTCAACTAATCACCTTAATTCCCTGTGGAACGAATCCCACTTGCCACTTTACTAATTTTATATCTAAGTGGTGAAAAATCGGTTTTCTAAAAGATCACATTTAAATATCATTTTGTTGAGTACACAAACGACGCTCATCAAAATTGGCGCCGCTGCCGGGGAATTAAAGCGATAGTTGATTCAATTAGCTTTTCTTAGTTGTTTTTAGTCTTTTTAGTTTCTTTTTACTTCTTTGGGAGTTTTTGTTTATTTTTGTTTCAGGACTCTATGGATTTTCTTATGCAAAACTCGAGGCCAAGCTACGTGCCAATGAGAATGTCGACGGAAGAAAGGAATGACTATACGTCATCTAGTTGGCCGGACCAAGGAAATGAGTCCACATTTGAAGGAAATTTCAACAACTCCATCAATGCCACAACTCAACACAACATAGAAGTCTTGTATCAATCGAAGGAAGAAGATCTATGCAAGATCACACTAGAGATGAACAAGAAGATTTTGAGCATGAGTGAAGACCTAGTGATGGCGATGGATGTATTGAAAAAGGAGAATGCTCTACTTCAAGAAGGAATCATGACAACTTCCCTACAACAAGAGGAAATCACCAAGGATTATGAAAGGAAGATACAACTCTTGAAGAAGAAATTAGAAGGCAAGGAAGCCTTAGGAACAACAAAGGAGAGCATGCTTCAAGAATTGAACAAGAAAATCATTCTTGAAGTAAAGATGCTCAGAGCCAAAAATGGTACTCTCAAGAAGCAAAATGGCGAAGTCTCCACCAAGATCAAAGAATTCGAAGAACAAATTGAGAGACGTGAGGCCGAAAAGAGTACAACATTGAAGGAGCTTGAAGAGACCAAGGAGGACTTTGCAAGGAGGATGCGGCTAATGCAAGCCGAAATTCAAACAAGGGACAAGGCTTTGGAGATAATGAAGACGAAGGAAGTTGACCACCTTGCGAAACTTGCAAGGTCTAAGCAAGAAAGAGAAGAAATGCCCGACTTGAGTCAAGCATCTTCAAGTGCCAAGGTCAAGGAGCCGAATCCTAGCAAAGCAAGGAGGAGAAAGGCAAAAAGGAGGAATGAGAACCCTCCACCTCCACCTCCAACAAAGAACCACCAAGAAGGTATCATTCCTAACTCTATCACCATGTGCCATCATTGCCATAAGATAGGTCACTTGAGACCACCAAACCATGAAAATGAGAGGCAAGGCACAAGAGGGAATTTTAGACATAGAGAGACATATAGGCATGTTAGGAAGGTATGGGTTGAGAAGCCTAGGAATAGGAGGAGTCCACCTAGGATAAGAAAATTTTGGGTGAGGAAAGATTCAATGAACCAAATGAGAAAGAAGGGAAAGGAAATGATGGGGAAATCATCTACATTTATTTGGATTGTAAAGAAGAGTGAATTTCCCAACTTGATCAAACCACCCTTAGTTCATCCTAATCCCACCCCAAATGCACAACATTGAAAATATTGGTGCATTTTATTTTTATGCTTTTTGTTTTGATTGCTTTATTTGTTTATCTCTTTTGAATAATTGGTGTTTCAAGCTATTGTTGGCAATTGCTTGAATTGAGTATATTTTGCCGGAACTTTCTAATGAGTTTTGTGAATGTTTAGATTTTTCTATTGCTTCTTGAGGAAGCAAGTGTTTGTTGCTTGTTCATAAAGAAAGGTTCCTTTATCTCTTGGAAAGAAACAAAGTCAACTTGCAAGTCTTGGAGGGACGAGCAAGCCAAGAGTGCTCATAAGAAGGGCGAGGACCTTATCACTTAGGAAGCAACATTTTTTGGAGGTTCGAAGTGCGGAAGCACCATGCCACGTCTTGCCTAGACATTAAATAGAGCGCTTGGTGGGAGGCAACCCACTTGGTATATTTCTTTCATAGTTTAATTTTTAAGTAGTCTCTTCATTTTTGATTTCCCTTATCTCTATTTCGTTTTTGCTTAGAATAAGGGTGTGAGATGAATTTTGGTAGTGGATTTAGGATGAATGTGCTTAATTGTTGATTTTTGAATTATAGGAATATTGAGGTATATGCCATACATGATTGAGCATCTTTTTAGATGATTTTGTGCATAATAGGATGAGAGAGCACTTTGCCAAAAATTTTGAAAATACATTGATTATTTGTGGATATATATGCATCTTTTGTTTTGAATTTGTTGGGTTGTGCCTTTTTGAAAAATTTTGCCTCCCATGAACATTGAGGACAATGTCCAATTTAGGTTTGGGGGTACATTTGCACAACACCACTTTACTCACTTTGCTTGATTTTTCAAATTTGAGCCTAATTTTTCAAATTCTTGCGATAATGCCATATTTAAGCATACTTTGCTTGTTGAGATTGTGCTTTACATGAAGTAGTGAGGAATTGTGCATCTTTGCCATTGTTTGGTTTAGATTAACACCATGCCACTTAGGGTGTCATTGAACAAAGTGCGTTAATCTTTTTCTCATAATGTTAGGGTGAATTATCAATTTTGCTTAAAGGCTAGGAATTAATAGTGGAGATTCCCGTGAGGATCACAAACACGGCCTTAAAAAGCGTATTTTGAGTTGTCAAATATTCACTCTTTAAACACTCACTCTCAAACACTCTTTTAAAGCATGTATAGGTCTCATTTGCACTTAAATATTGCATGTCATAGAATATTATGGACTGCTTGTGGATGCTTTGATTTGCTTGTGGACAATCCTTTAGAAATGACTTTAGGCAATGCATGTGAAAAACCGTAAATTGGCCTAAACATTTCCATTCCCTCTAAATGTGTGTGCTCCCAAGCCCTTTTGAAGCCAAACACATCTTAAGCTTTTCATTTTTGAACCACATCCACATGAACCATATAGCCTAGATAATTGACTTACCTTAACCAAATGATTTTGCTAAGGCTTAGGATATGGTTGTAAGTTCTTTTCAAGGAAATGTTGATACATGTACCTAGGCATGTAAAATTGTGTAAAAGAGTGTTGAAATGCAAGAGTGGATAAGAAAGAGAAAAAGAAAACGAAAAAAAAAGAAAAGCAAAGAAAAAGAAAAGAAAAAGATTGAAATAAAAGATGCATGCAAAAGAAAAGAAAAGAAAGGGCAAAGCCAAACAAAATGAAAAAGAGAACCATGAATTAGGCACAAGTGGCCTAGATAGGAGGTTTATAATTGAATAGGCTACTCAAAGAAAAGTGAGTAGTGAATATGCAAGTGAAATAATATTGTAAGTAATGGGCGCCAAAGGCGTGAACAAATGTGTGAAGCAATTGGGAATCAATATTAGAATGTATGCCTTAGTATGAATCATTGGGTTCCTTGTTATCTATTGCCCCATTTTATTGGCTCACCATTCACCTAAGCCCCATTACAACCTAAGAAAGACCTTCATGATCTTTAGGGATGTCCACTTGTGAGTTTTGGTATTTGCATGTTCTTTCTAATTCATGATTTGCAATTCTATTCATGAGACCTCATTTTCAGAAATTGCGCTTTAAATAACATCATATGCAATCAATTTGATATCCATGACATTAACTCATATTGCATATGTACTTTTGAGCGAAACCTAGGAATCAAAGAGAAGAAAAGAGAGAATCTAGTGAGGATTAGATCGAGGCGAATTACATTCTAAACCGAATAGCACATTTGCTTTGAAGCTTTGGCATTTTGAATGTAAGGTCGCATTGCGTACAATCATATCTAGAGTGGCATGCTCTTAATCTTTACTTGACATTATCTTACATGTTTAGGTCCTCACTATTGCATAATTGTGTTAATCTCCTCATTTTGGTTTCGCATGACAATCATTGGATAGTAGATCTTTCCTAGAATGGGTTTGAACTTTATTGAAAATATTTGAAATGGCTTGATGCATGTCTTTGTGGGTTGATTTGTGATTGTTTTGCTCGAGGACGAGCAAAAGATAGGTTTGGGGGTATTTGATCGAACCAAAATTGGTATGATTTTGGCCCCCATTTCCTTCTCCTTTTGTTTGATTCTTGGGCATTATTCTGTGATTTAATGGGTTAAATTAAGTATTTTCAGGAATTTATAGAATTCAGGGGCATTGGAGTAATTTTGGTGAAATAAGGGTAAAAGAGTAATTATTGGAGGAAGTTTTGGTGTTATCGCAAATACAGAAGAGTTCAGGGGGCCATCCGTAATTTACCACCAAGCCAGTCAGCAAGCGCCACGTCAGCTGGTGATACGGTGCGTTTAATGTGATGGGGCGATCAGGTGCAGCCCATGTGCAAGGCCCAAACTCGCGCAGCCCATTTTCCCTCCCCCTAAAACGGTGCGTTTTGAGACGTGGCCCAAGCAGATCAGAGGAGCCCAACACGCGTGGCCCAAACTCAGCCACATTCCACTTATCAAAACGGTGCCGTTTTGATTTAAGTGAGCAGGCCAAACACTTGGCCCAATTCACGTGAAGCCCACATGGCCCAACCACCTAATCTGCAGCAGTCCAATTTGCACCCCACTCACCTGCTGTGTGCACCCCAGATCTACTCTATTTGCACCCCATTTAAGACAAAAATACTGCAGCCCATTGCACCCCATCTGATTTCTAAACGCACCCCTTTACTATTCATTTTCTTCTTCCTTTCAACGTGCAGCCATGGCCAAACCACCTTAAACCCTTGACCGGCCGGAAACCACCCTTCCCGGACCTATCTCCGGCCGGTTTTGGGCCCAAAATTACGGCCAACCGACCGGCTGGCCGGTCGGTCCACTTCTGGCCTCCCAATTGGCCGGAATCCGGCCACTCCAAATCACTCCATTTTCTTCCCATTTTGCCCCTAGGTCGCCATTTGGCTTTTCGAGGTCGCCATGGCGACAGGGAGTTGATTCCCACACCTGATGAGGTCGCCATTTGCATCCCCAAGGTCGCCATTTGTACCAAAACCGCGACCATTCTGTTGTTCAACGTTGATTGGCTGTTTTTGGTTGGCAAACTACAGAAAGGCCCCCTAGAGGGGCCAAAATGGTAATTTGACAAGTACAGGGGCTGTTTTGGTAATTTGCCATCCGTGACCTAATTCAAAAATACTATAAATTCATCCCTCTTTTCAATTTTGAATTCTAAGTCTTACCAAGCCATTCAAGCCTATTTTCTCTCCTACCAATCTCCCTTTTCTCCATTAATCATCTCTCAAATTCCTCCATTTCTATACTTGGACTATTCTTTTCCATCCAAAACCTCACACCAAATCTTGATTACTTCCCTAGACCATTCCTTCCCTACCATTTTCTCCATCACAAATCATTTGTCACTCACCATAAGCCATCCACCTATCTAGACACATCCTCCTCTTTCATTCTTTGCATTTAGGAGCATCAAAGGAGAACAAGGATCAAGCACTAAAGAAGGTGGCCCAAGGGTGATTTCCTTACCATTTACTTGTTTCTATTTGATTGCTACTATGTGTAATTAAACCCCTAATCTAGGGGATTGATTTGATGAACATTTGGTTGTGGGTTTTTGCTTAAGCTTTGTAATGAATCTCTATATGTGTTCTATTTATTAATTCATTAGATTCTATTCATTATGTGATTGACTTGTATACCCACTTGTTAATTACAATCTTGTTTAGAATAACATGTTATATAATCACTCTTGGATTGACACACTTGAGTGATTAAGAACCCAATAAATAGGATGGATTAGTGGAGGGTATATCAACTACATTAATCTAAACCTAAATTGGTTAACATGTAGAGATTGGTCCTTAAAGTGGCTTAAAAAGAAATACCCATACCTACTTGCTAATCAATCAATTCCCTAGCATCAACATTAATTTGTTACATCCATTTTGCTTATCAAGATTGTGAGTCTTCTATTTTTCATATCACCATATTTTTAGTTAGGTTAATTTTGTATGTATGTTTGATGGTTTGACAAACCATACACTCATTCATCATTTATGATTTATTTTATTGCTTAGAGATTAGCTAATTAAATCAACGTATTACTTAAATTCCCTGTGGAACGAACTCTAAGCTTACCGCTTACTACTTTTCAAAACTTAAAACATATTGCGTAAAATTCATTTTATAAACATACTTTTGGTAATTCGCAATTTGGTAACGACACAAAAAGCGACTCATCAAAGCCCTCCCCAAATATCCGCAATAAGAGACAACCTTTCTCTCCTAAAATCATCAGACCAACCATCCCGCCTAGCCTCTTCATCTAAACAATTCAGCCTCTCTTCTGCCTTTAATACAGCCAATTGCTTCACCCTATTAATGCCAATCCAATTCTTCATTCTCTTTTTTGATCCCCTCATTTTGGCAGCAAGTACCGCACCTTTAGAACAAAGCACAACTACATCCTTTCATCCTACCATAGCAGCTTTCATCATATGAATGTCCTCCATCCATGCATTAACAAAACGGAAGGACATGGGCCCCAATCATACTTCCTATCACCCAAGACTATAGGGTTATGATCTGATAAGCTACGTGGGAGACCACACTGTTTCAGATTCGGGAAGTTCAAAACCAGACTTGGCGAAATGAGAAAATGATCAAGTCTTGCCCACGCCGCATCCATTCTAGAATTCGTCCAAGTGAAAGGCATGCCCTGCAATGGAAGGTCTATCACCCTAGCATCGGAAAGAAAATCTTTAAAACTCCTCATAGAGCCTAAGAATTGACTCGAACCAGATCTTTCCGAAGCCTCTAGAACAGTGTTAAAGTCGCCCCCAACGATCCACAAAATCGAAAAAGAATTCATAGAATTCGCCAATTCCTTCCATAAAATTTTTCTCTCCGCTTCAACACACACCGCATACAAATTACAAAAACCAACCGTTTGATTTAGAGCTAGCAACTCCCCCACTAGAAGGAAAATAGTGGCAGAGAAAATACATAGAATTTTACCATGATGGTCCCGTAACACCCCGATCATCAATATATATATATCCCGATTCTAGTCAGTGCGCACTGATATAACTTACAACAGTGCGTTGCGTGTGGGCCACTGATTATGGGGAAACACTAACAAGTGCATACACACTGAGTCAAAGCATGTAAATCTAGTGGTCCACATGCAACCCACTGATGTAAGTTATATCAATGCGCACTGACTTGAAAATATATATATATTACAAAAAAAAAATAGGAAACTTTATTTTTTTTCCTTTATTGTCATTTATTTTTATTTTATAATTTTGTACAAAATACAAAATAAATTAGACATCTAACATTTCTTATTTCTTTTAACTAGGTGTATATGCTGTTATACTATTAAAGCTTTTATGTTTTATTAAGTTTCATTTTTCGAAATGTTAAATATGCTTAGCCCATCCATAGAAAAAATCCTGGCTTCTCCTTCACGCTCCCTGACTTCTCTCTCTCCTTCTTTCTATTATTTTCTGGTTCCCATTTTTGGTGTGTTTCACGAAATCTACTTCTCCCTTAATTTCTATTCCTTTTTTATTTTTATTTTTTATTTTTTTTATTCTTTTTGAATGCCGCTGGCCCACTTCTCAACCCACCTTTCACCTTCAATTGCCACGTAACTCCTTTGCCCGCACCTTGTCTCTTCATTTAAAATATTTTATTATTCTATGAATCTCATACTAATCCAATTATTTAGCTGGGAAATGTGAATCATTTTGGCTTTGGCTTGGGCTTGGGCTTGGGCCTATCTAACAGAATCTTGGGTTATATGTTTGAGCTTGGGTTCCAGGTTTGGAAAAATTCTTAGAACTGGACTTTACAAAAATCAAAGCCCATGAATAGAAAGATGTGAGTATTTCTAATGCAATAGTGACATGGGATAAATAGCCAACCTATTAAAATTGTATTTATGCATATTTAACCTCATGCTAATATGGCAAAAAAATATATATATATTAGACTTTATTAACATGATCACCTACTTTCAAACGGTTTGTTGTACAATTATTTTTTTGGTTGACTCAACAAGTATTTAAAATTGACATTAATTTTTCATTTATATTTAGTAAGAAAAAAAGAAAAAAAATTGACACGTTATAACAAATAAATGTGTTTTAAACAGAAGTATTGAAGACCAAATTTTAAATTGATTTTGCCACATAAGAAATAAATCTTTTGACATTGTTGTTATGTCAATGATTTTTGGTATACAAACCACATTCGATATAAAGATGCTTTGATTGAAGAGGGATCAAGGCCCTCCACCCTCCAAGAGAAGACACAATTTTAACTTTGATGATTTAAAACGTGTGATATATATTAAAATTATTAGGTGGAGAAATTCTAATGTTTTTTCCAATGAGATCTCGAATTGAACTTTGAATCCAATGATTTATTTATTTAATTATTTTAAGGGGAGGAACTAGTGAAGGCCCACTTGGGGATTAAACATTTTTTTTTACTTAATTTTTTTAATGAATTTATAATTTTCACATGAGTTCCTCGTGAGTAGACATGACAGCGGTTCAGTTCAAACCGTAATTGTAGGTAAAAAAATTGGAACCGAACCAGAACCATAAGGCTTAAGGTTTTGGTTCCGGTTCCTAAAAAAAAATCGGAATGGAATCAGAGGTTCCAAACTGACGGTTTGGTCCCGATTTTTGAACCGTCGGTTCCAACTAGTTTTTTTTTTTTTATTTATTAAAAAAAAAAATCAAAATTTTTTTGCCTGTTGGGTCCAATGACCAAAATTTGTTTGCTTTTTGTTTTATTTCTCTTGTCTCATCTTTTTTTTTTATATTTTTTTATATTTTTTTTATTTTTATAAATACCTCTCATTTTTTTTCTTTCCCGTAGAAGTGGAAGTGGAAGTGGAGCTGGAGATGCTCCAAGGCGTTCCATTTCTAGGACTGGTAAGGGTCGTATGTCGGAGCTGGTGTCGATCCAGCTAGACAATATCGGTTATGACGACACTGCTTACCATGAGTTCCTGCAACGACAAGCCTATCTTGAATTCCTAAACTTTCCTAATCCCCCTTTAATAATTTCTGAACCCGATGCTAGCTCCAATTAGGGATAGGCACCCAAACCGTCAAACCGATCAACCCGCCCAAACCAAACCAATTTAAGCGGGTTGGTTTGGTTTGGTTGAATAAAATAAACCAATTGGGTTGTTTTTGGTTTATTGGGTTGTTTTTGAGTAACCCAATTGGTTTGGGTTGGTTTGTGGGTTGTGTTTTATCAAACCGTATAACCCAACCCAACCCAACCCAAACCATTACATACTTAAATATAAATATATATATATATATTATTAATTAAATTATCGGAAAAACAAATAAAAACTAAAATTAACCTGATGCAATAAGAAGTAAACTTTGAAACTTCAAAATAGTTGCTTTGACGATGGTAGATATTATTAATTTAGAATCTTAAATGATTTAGTTTTATTTTATAAGTTTTAGGCGTTCTACACTTGAGGTTTTTTTTTTTTTTTTTTTTTTTTAAACGATTATCGTTCTGCACTTGAGTTAAATTTAGTATTATAAATTAGTATTATTGTTTATCTTATTGATAATTGGTTTAACTACTTATATTGATAATTTGATATTATTAAATTTATTCAAATAAAAAATAATGTAATTATTTTCTTAAACCGTTAAACCAAACCGAACCAAACCGATTTTTATCAGTTTGGTTTGGCTTGGTTTTATCTTATAAATGGTTTGGTTTGGGTTGTAAAAAATTAAACTGATTTTATACTGGTTTGGTTTGGGTATAGTCAAACCCAACACAAACCAACCTATGCCCACCCCTAGCTTCAAAATCACAAGCCAATCAGAAAATATGCTCAATCCCCCTCCAGATCCAGATTTTGTAGTACCACCTACTGAAGAGAAATTAGAGAAGACTAAGAAGTAGCCCAAATCTGATCTCTTCATATACCATATGAAGAAAATTACGAAAGAGGATAGAAGGATGGCAGCGGTTTGCAATTATTGCGGCAAAGAGTTTAAGTGGAGTAAATCTGGAGGATACGACACATATTGGAAGCCTACAACGACTCGACATCCAGCCAAACAGGCCAGGTCGAGTACACAAACTCAAATTTCTAGGTTTGCTACCCCTAACACTCAATTATTTAAATATAGTGATCAAACTAATAGAGAAGAATTAGTTAGAATAGTAGTTGTTGAACATTTACTTTTTAGTTTTGGTGAAAAGGTTGGCTTTATTAATTATTGTCATAGAGCATTAAATCCTGCTGCATGTCGTGTTCTTAGAATCACTCTCACACATACACTTTATGATATTTATAAAAGAGAAAAAAAATATTTTGAATTTTTTTTTTTAGAATTATAAAGGTCGTGTTTCCGTATGTACCGACATATGGACTAACCATTGGCGAACGCATTCATACTTGGGTGTGACTTATCATTATACGGACAAAGCATGGACAATGCAAAAGGACAATGCAAAAAAGAATTCTTGCATTTAGAGTTTTTGATGATGCACACACTGCTAATAATATTTATAAAATATGAAAATTAATTTTGAAGAGTATACTATTGAAAGCAAAATTTTTGCAATTGGTATTGACAATGCTTCCAACAATACGACATCTATTCATGCTTTAATTGATTTATGCAATAATAAATTTTTTCATCAAAGATGTGCTTGCCGTGTTTTAAATTTATGTGTTCAAAATGGTTTCTTCAAGCTTTTATTAAACCTATTAAAAATGCCTTCTTTTATTTGTGGAAACATCCTTCTACGATGAAATCATGGGTAAGATTTTGTAAATAGGCATGTAGGCATCCCATTAGATTTTTTCATGATGTTTCAACACGTTAGAATTCTACTTATAAATTACTTTTTGAAAGTTATGATTCTAGGGATTTATTCATTTCTTTTATGCAATATAATGTTAGTCACATCAATCTTTATCCACACCATTGAGATGTTTGTACAAAAATTTGTTATCCTGCTACTCAATTATTTATTATTGAGAGTTGTAATATTGTTGGTGCTTTTTCTGAGTGTTCATCCGATATACAATTACAAGCCTGCATTGAAGCTATGAAAAAAAAAATGGTTAAACTATTATAGGGAGTTTCTAACTATTTATTTGCTTGCATTGTGTTTTGATCCACGGTGTAAATTAGAAAATTTTTCTGATTATTTAACTCTTTATTATGGTTGTTTAGAAATAGAAGTAGATATTCATACTTATTGTTCTACAATTAGGACATTATTTTATGAGTTATATGATGAATATCGTAGAATTTATGGTCCATCACTAAACATTGATGTTCCACAAACTCAAACTGTATCCTATACTCGATTCTCTGGATTTTCGGGGTTAGGGTCTCAATTGTTATCCCAAAAGATAAAAAACAAAAAATTTACGAGCTTCTTCTTCATCGAGCTCAACCTCATATTCTGAGATTGAAACTTATCAGAGTACCAGTTTTGAGTTTATGGGAGATGGTGATGTGGAACAATTTGATATCCTACATTGGTGGAGGGATCATGAAAAGCCCTTCCCAATCTTGGCTATTATAGTCAAACAAATTCTTGCAACACTAGTTTCTATAGTGGTTGTGGAACAAGAATTTAGCACCGGTGAAATATTCTGGACGAAAGACGTTCGCTTTTGAGTCTAGACTCAATTCAAGTCTAAGTTTGTGTTGATGATTGGACCAAGGCGCAAAACAGACAACAAGAAATCGATTAAGAAGCACTCTATGATTTCTTCGACGATGACCACACAACTAGAACGGAATGTAGCGATTAGTTACAGTTCCAAGTCCCAAGTCCCAAGTCCCAACTCGCTTAATCGAATTAACAATAAAAGGTTAAAGAACTATGTGGACTTTGATTCCTCTAAACCCCAAGAGGATATGTAGGTAATTTAATTGTAATACAAATTAAGTGCAAGGCCAATTTAAGATTTTTAGTTTTATTTCAATTTTTTTTTTGTTTTTGTGTTTTATATATTTATTTTTAATTTAATTTTGGCTTACCCAATCAACTTCATTTACAATTTCACTAATTACATGTCTAATTTTTTTAGTTAGCATAAAAAAAGGACCGGAACAATGGTTTGGAACCGAAATCGGAATCAAACCGCGGTCATCTCTACTTATGAGTAACATTTTTTCAGTGTTCTAGAAATCGGGCTAGTCAGCCGACTAGGCGGTCCACTAGGCCCTAGGCTACCAGGCATCTAGTTGGCGACTGGTGCTGACTAGCCAGTGACTAGTCATCCGATTAATCGCTAGCAAGTCGGCCTAGGTGTTTTTTTTTTTATTTTTTAAAAAAAAAAATACCATTTGGCCAAAACAAAGCTCTCATCACCACCTCACCACTGCAGCCGCCGGCGTCGATGAAGCTGCCATCTTCATCGAAGAAGAAGATAAGTTAGGGTTTGAAAAAAAAAGAAAAGAAAAGAAAAGAAAAAGCTTAAAAAACATATGTGGGAAGAAGAAGATAAGTTTCAAGAAAATAAATGAAGAAGATGAGTTTGAATTTTGAAGAGAGAGAGAGAGAGTGTGTGGGTTGGAAGTTGAATGGGTAAGCATAATCGAGAAGAAAAGATGATGATAAGACTAAAGATAAATATATATATATATATATAGTTTTTCTACTGTCAGTTCATCCTGACATAAAATATATCAAGACGAAAAATGTGGACCATAGATTATGAAGAAGTTTTGACAAGTGCATACATGTACTTTGAGTCAAAGTATGTAAATCTAATGATCTATATTCTTTATCCTGATATATTTTATATTAGGACCAACTCACAATAGAAAAATTATATATATATAATAATGAAAAATATATTATAATTTGATAAGACTACTGGTAGGATCTAACTTTCTGTGGACTGTAATGTCCCCACATGGCCACAAGACAAAAACGATTTTTTTTTTTTTAAAAGAGCATAAATAAGAAATATAACAAAATAAAAAAAAGTAAATAAAATAAAATAAAATAAAAAGTTTGTCTGCCGTACGACCGGCACTTTGGGTGCGTTTGGTATGCGGGACGGGATGGGACAACATGGGACAACTTTCTCTTATCCCACGTTTGGCGCATTTAAGCATGGGACGAGACGGGACAACATGGGATAAAAACCATAAAAAATTGTCCCACCTTAGACCCTCGGCCACTCTAAAAAAGACTCATTTACCCTTAATACTTCCAAAAATTACAAAAATATCAAATATAAAATAAAACCCAAATCCATTTCCTTCTCTAATCTCTCACCCTCGTCTCTCACTATCTTCTTTCTCTCTATGTACATTACAAGAAAAACTATCTTTCTTGACAGTTCTCAAAAACTGTCAAGAACTTGCAATTCTTAACAATTTTTTAGAAATATCAAGAAAGACAGTTTTTCTTGACAGTTTTTTCAAAATTTTTATTTATCTTTAATAATTTTTGTAAACTTTTACTTCATATTTTCAACACTAAACAAAATCCCGATATGAATTTATTTACAATAAGATATCGGTTTTTGGGCAAACCGATATTGGATTAGTAAAATTTTAAATTTAATAAATTTACCTTTAAAAAATTCAAAAAAATAATTTAAAAAAATTTGTTTATTTATTTTGCACCCTCTTGTTTCATACTAAGAGACACATTAATAATTCAGTTACCCATATAAATTAGTAATCTGATTCTTACATTTGTTCATTAAATTGCAAGATGCATGCTGAGAAAATATCTTCCATGTAGTGAAAGTTGTGTTCCAAATCATGCTTATTACAATTGATGTCAAGAGTCTCTTATAGATCATGTTTGGTTGGATGGAATATAATGGAAAGAAAGCCAATTCATTCATTTGGTTTGTTAAAATACAATGGAATGGTGATTCCATTGGAACGAGGATTCCACCGTTTTGGTGGAATGAGCATTCCATCCAAAAACCAATGAAATGCTCTTCCATTCCAAACAAAAATTTATATTCCATAATACCCTCATATGCCCCAGCTCCATTCCAAAAATACCCTCCCTTCCAAAAATAATATATTATTATTATATATTATATTAATGATATATAAATATATATTTAATATATATGAACTATATATTATAATATATATATTATATTATTATATAATAATATAATATTAATAATATATATTAAATAATATATATTATATATTTATATTATATAAATATATTTATATATATTATATATGTATTATATATAATATATATATATTATATATATATTATATATTAATATATTTAATAATATATATTATATAAATATATTATTATATATATTGTAATATAATATATATATTATAATATATATAATATATATATTATATTTATTATATATAATATAAATGTATTATATATTATTTATTATATATGTAATATATTATTATATTAGATAATATATAATATATAATTATATATATATAATATACTTTTATATTTTATTATTATTATCCATAATATATCATGTTATTATTAATGTTTTATAATTAGGGGTATTTTGGTCAAAATACAGTTAACTCCATTCGATTCCGCTGTTAACCAAACAAAATAATACTGATTCAGAGACTAATTCTAAAGTTTCAACCAAACAAAAAGCTTAGGGCCCATCCTGCAAGCCGTTTTCTGTTTTTGCTTTTCGAAAAGAAAAATGAAATCGAAAACAGTGTTTTTGGTTTCATTTTTGAATTCCGAATACGCGTCTGGTAGCATTTATTGGAATCCATATTTTAAAAATAAAAATGAAAAAAACGGGTCTGGTAGGATAACCGAAAACTTTCGAAAATTGAAATATCAATTTTTAAATTTGTTTAATATTATAACAATTATAAATAAATGATTAATTAATTAAAAAAAACATTTTGTAATTTAATTTAGGATTTAACAAATTTTACAGTTGAAGAGGAAGAGGAAGCAGAAGAAGACCAGATCGGCGACGATCGGCGGCAGGAGCAAGAGGAAGAGGAAGAGGAAGAAGCAGAAGACGAAGAAGAAGAAGTGATATCGGTGGCATCTCGGCGGCGGGAGAAAGAGGAAGAGGAAGAGGAAGAAGAAAAAGAAGAGATCTCGGTGGTGAGATGCAGAGCAGATCTCAACGGGAAGAAGAAGAAGAAGAGGAAGAAGAGGAAGAGGAAGAAGAATAAGATGGCGACGAGATACAAAGCAGATCTCGGTGGGAAGAAGAAGAAGAAGAAGAAGAAGAAGAGGAAGAAGAGGAAGACGGTGGCAATGGCGGCAGCGACCAGCGACCGGCGACCGGCGGAAGGCAGCGGCAAGCGACAACTGGCGGCAGGCAGTGACGATTGACGACGAGAAGGAGGAGAAAGAAGATGAAGATGATTAGTGTCTGGTTCAAGAGAAAAAAAATATATTATTAATAATATGAGACCCACTTCATATGAAAAACGAAAACAAATTCATGAAAAATAAGTTTTATTTTTATTTTTATTTTTTTTATTTTTTATTTCAAAATTTCCACTTTTAACACTGGTTTTGTTTTTCATTTTGTTTTTGAATTTTGAAAATAAAATGAAAAACGGTTATCTGACACGAATTCGAAATCATTTTTGGAAAACAAAAATGAAAACATACTGAAAACAACCTGCAGGACAGCCCCTTAGTTTTCCTTTCTTTTCCATTCTCATTCTTATTACCATTCTCATTACCATTCCACCATATAACCAAATGTGACCAAAGAGTATAGACTAATAACTCGACTATATATGATTAAAAAAATATAATTTTATTCAACTTTTGACTTGAGGTCTCAAAAAAAATGTTATTTAATTAAATATTAAATAATGACAATTTTTAATTAAATATTGTAACCATATCTTGACAGTTTTTAACTGTCATTAAAAAAAAAAAATGGAGATTTGGATTTTTTTTTTTTTAAATACTTTTTTTTTTCCTTTCTTTAACTGGTGATGATGATTTGAGAGTAAAAAAAAAAAAAAAAAAAAAGAAAAAAAAAAGAAATGATGTTCAATATCAAAGCAGAGTATCATCGAGATATAGGATTAGATCTTAAAATAAAAAACTTTATTTATTTCTTAAAAAAAAAAAAAAAAGTTGAGATTATTGATGATTCAAGAGAAGAAGATCGAGAATTGGAGATCTCCTCCAAAATAATTTATTTATTTTTTTAAAAAATAATCTCCTTATATTTTCTTTTAAATATTGTGAACGGAGATTCCTAGATCTCCTAAACAAAAAGAAATTCCCAAATCTCTTAAATTATCTTGTACCTACTACTTACAGTCTTACGGGTGTGCAGGCGTCTCTCCTCTCTCTCTCACCTGGTGAGAGAAAGTGTGTGAGTAGTAAGAGTCCTTCTGGTAGTCTTGTCTTCTCCGAGTGGAAGCAGGTTGTGTGGGGAAATCAGATTTAGATCTTTCGCTGTTAGAGGTTAGTCTTGTGGGTGGAGATGAGTGAGGTGGATATTTCAAAGTTGTGTGAAAACCTATCTCTATCAGAGGAGGATGGAGTTGTTCTTGAGATGTCGGAAGAAATAAGTATAGATGGAGCAGAGGATGTGGACAGATGCCTGGTGGGGAAGGTTTTATCGGGGAAGAAGGTGAATAGAGAGGCCTTTAAGGGGCTAATAGAACAGATCTGGGGCCCTTTTGGGCAGGTTGAGGTCGAACTAGTGGGAGAAAACATGTTCATGTTTTATTTCAACAAGATTGAAGATCGTAACCGGGTTTGGCATAGAGGTCCCTGGCATTTTGGGAACAGTTTGATAGTGCTTGAAAAACCAGTGGGGACGGGCAATATCTTGAAACTGGGTTTCAATAAGGCAGACTTCTGGATTCAAATACATGACATCCCAATAATGTGTATGAATCGCAGGACAGCAAAGTGGTTAGCCGAGCAGATTGGTGAAGTTGTGGAGATCCCATCGGAATCCAGGGAATGCTGGGGGAAGTATATGAGGGTAAAGGTGAGAATAGACATTTCAAAACCACTCAGGCGATGGCTCCGACTGAAATTAACTAAGAATGAAGAGATAACCACGGTAGGGATGAGATACGAGAGACTTCCAGAGTTTTGTTACGCCTGTGGCAAGATTGGACATGGGATTAAAGAATGCTCTGATGAGGAAGCAAGAAAGGAGGCTCTAGAGGGTACTCAGATGAAGTATGGATCCTGGTTAAAGGCGGTCACAACGGAGAAGTTCAAGTCGAAATTTCAGCAATCGGGAAATGGAAGTTCGTCGGACAGGGGAAGATCCTCAGGAACCTCTCACGATACGGGAGGAAAAGCTTCGATAAGTATGAAACTAGTAAATGTAGCTACCCAGAAAACTAACCAGGTTCCAACAGTGGCGGCGAGACTAAGATTGACAGAGGAGATGGTGCAGGAAACCCTACCTCCAGTGGGTGAAAGTGGTCCTACAACAGAAGATATGTCGGTAGATGGGCCAGGGGGAGGTACAGTTGGGCCTCAAAGCAATTCGGGCCCGGTAGGTGGTGAGGTGGATGTGGATCAAGATAAGGGTATAGTAAACCAAGCTACAACCCAACCCAGTGAGGTGATGACAAAAGTCCATCACAAAGAAGGAATCGGGGAGAAAGAAGAAGAACAAATGGCTCAGCAAATGGTAACAGAAAACCCCAAATCCCTATCCTCCCTAAAAAAGAAACCAGCTAAGAGATGGAAGAGACTGGCTAGGGAAGGCCATCAAGGCTTAATGTTAGGCAGGGTTTCAAGTCCTCTCCAAAAGCTGTTGGAGGTAAGTAAGGTGATCAGGAAATCTCCCAAAAGATCGGTCACCTCCCCGTCTCTAACTATTAATAAGGCAGTGGCCAAAAAAGGAAAAAGTTCGGGGAAACTCATAGCATCTCCCCGGACTTCTCAAAGAGGAAAGAGTGAGGGAGAAGCCCAATTGACAGGTTTGGAAGGAAGTATATGCATGAGGAAGGTGGTCTTCAGTTATTCGGAGGATGAGAAGAGGGATCTCAAGAAAGGGAAATTGTCTATCTCAAAGTCTGAGAATTCTATATTGGTGGAGCCTGATGTTCAGGCCCGCCGAGAACAATGATAGGTGTCAGCTGGAACGTCCGAGGTTTGGGGAATCCTCGGGCGTTCGCGGCCTTGCGAAGGTTGCTAAAAACTCATTCCCCTAGTTTGGTGTTCCTTTCAGAAACTAAGATTGCGGGTGACAAGGCAAGAAGAATTAGTGAAGTGCTTGGTTACAATAGTTGTTTTAATGTTGACAGTGTAGGAAATAGTGGGGGTCTAATGCTTTTGTGGAAGGATGACATTGTTGTTTCTGTTCTATCTTTCTCGTTGGGGCATATAGATGCTCGTGTGCGGATGGATGACGGGTTTGTTTGGAGGTTTTCCGATTTTTACGGGGAACCAAGTGCTAATAATAGGGAAGCCTCCTGGGACCTCCTTCGGCGGTTAAAAGGTGTAGATAACCTCCCTTGGATATGCGGAGGTGATTTCAACGAGCTGTTAAGTATGAGCGAAAAAGTGGGGGGTTCAATTAAAAAATTTTCAGGTATGTTTAAGTTTCGCCAGGCGGTAGACGATTGCAACCTTCATGACTTGGGTTTTTCTGGTCCGAAACTTACCTGGAACAATAAGAGAGAGGGAGTTGGTAACGTTCAAGAGAGACTGGATAGGTATTTGGCTAATAATGGGTGGAGGGAGAAGTTTTGGAACGCTAAAGTTGTTCACCTGGGTTTCCACTCGTCGGATCACCGACCCATTCTTCTCAATTGCGAGCCAGCTGATCCTTTCAAAAATTCAAGAAACAGAATGTTTAGGTTCGAACCTTTTTGGCTAAAGGAGGATGACTTTGGGGAAGTGGTCTCAGCTGCCTGGACTCATAAAGGTGTTAGTGGGTTGGATAAGAATCTGAAGGAGAAGTTCTCCTGGTGCGCCTCTAAACTGAGTCAGTGGAGTAAAGGAAGGTTTAAGGATATTCAGAATCAGGTAGAAGGGAAGAACAGGGAAATTGAGAAGCTGTATAGCAGAAGCGGGAAACCGGGGGTTATGCATTCTATAAGATTGTTGGAACAGGAAGTGGAAGGGCTGCTGGACAGGGAGGAGTTGTATTGGAAGCAAAGGTCAAGGACAGATTGGCTGCATTCAGGAGACCGAAATTCCAAGTTCTTCCACGCTCGGGCGACAGCTAGGAAAAGAAAGAATTTCATCTCTAGCCTTCTCGACAAAAATGGAGTTCCCCAGACTTCTAAGGAAGGTATTGCTAGTGTAGTAAACGAATTCTTCCATTCTCTGTTCAAATCCTCTTCCCCGTCTGTAGAAGACCTCAACAGAGCCTCGGGAGCTATTAAGGCTAGGTTATCAGGGGAAATGAGGGAATCTCTTCTGACCAGATTCACAGCCGAGGACATTAGGGAGGCTGTTTTTGACTTAAATCCCATAAAAGCCCCAGGCCCAGACGGGTTTCATGCCATCTTCTTCCAGAAATCTTGGGGTCTGATCAGGGGTGATGTTACAGAGGTTTGTCTCCGTGTCCTCAATGGCGCAGCGTCAATCGGTGACTTTAATGAAACCAATGTGGTTCTAATACCAAAGATCAAAAATCCTGTAGAGTTGAAGGATTTTCGGCCGATTTCGCTGTGTAGTGTTGTTTATAAGGTGGTCACAAAAGCAATGGCTTCTAGATTAAAAGGGATTCTCCCTCAAATCATTTCCCCAGCTCAGTCAGCGTTTGTCCCGGGCCGTCAAATTTTTGACAACATTCTGGTGGCTTTTGAATCTCTACACTCGCTGAGTCACAAGAATTCAAAGAAGAGGGGTCATATGGCACTAAAATTGGACATGAGTAAGGTGTATGACAGGGTGGAGTGGAGCTTCCTGAGGACAGTTATGCAGAAAATGAACTTCCCTGAAAAATGGATTAATCTGGTGATTGAGTGTATCTCCACTTCTAAGCTGGATTTCTTGATTAATGGACAGTTTGTGTGTTCTGTGAAGCCAACGAGGGGGTTGAGACAGGGGTGCCCTCTCTCCCCCTATCTCTTTTTGCTTTGTGCAGAGGCTTTTTCCAGTCTGATAACGAAAGCGGAAAGAAATGGTCGCATTTTGGGGTTTAGGTGCTGTAGAGATAGCCCTTTAATCAGTCATCTGTTCTTCCCTGATGACAGCATTCTTTTCTGCAAGGCCTCTCCTGCGGGCTGCTCCCGGATTCGAGAGATTTTGGATACCTATGAGAAGGGTTCAGGGCAACAAATAAACCTAAACAAGTCTAAGATCACCTTCAGTCCTAAAGTGCTAGCTGAGATTCGGGAGGATATTCAGTCAAAGCTAGAGATAGAGGATGGGAATGCTCAGGATAGTTATCTCGGCCTCCCCTCCATGATCGGAAGGAATAAACGGCAGCTTTTTAATGTCATAAAAGATCAGCTGTGGAAGAAGATGAGAGGTTGGAATGGCAACTCCTTCTCCTTCGGTGGGAAGGAAATACTGATTAAGGCTGTAGCCTAAGCTGTCCCCTCCTATGCAATGAGTATGTTCAGAATCCCGAGTGGCATTTGCAAGGAACTTAGCTCGATGTGTTCGAAATTCTGGTGGGGCTCTAATGGGGGGAAGAGGAAGATTAGCTGGATTAGCTGGAAGCAAATGTGCAGGTTGAAGAGTGAAGGTGGGCTGGGATTCAAGGACCTAGCTCTTTTTAATCAGGCGCTTCTAGCAAAGCAAGCCTGGCGCATATTGTCTGCCCCTGATACTCTGGCAGCAAAGGTCCTCCATGCTAAATATTTTAAGGGGTCTGACTTCCTCTCAGCTCCGGTGAAACCAGGTTGTTCCCACCTTTGGAGGAGTCTGCTATGGGGCAGAGAACTCCTTGAGAAAGGGCTGAGATGGTCGGTTGGGGATGGCAGCCATCTTTTGGCCTTTAAAGATAAATGGGTGCCTAGGCCGAGCTCTTTCAGAACGATTACTTTTGATCCAGGCACAAACACTCTTGTTTCAGATTATATAGATAGGAGCAATAGAAGCTGGAACTTGGAAAAGCTCTCGTGTGATTTGATTCCAGCTGATGTGGAAGCTATTCTTACAATTCCTTTGAGTTGGAATGGTGGGGAAGACAAAATTAGGTGGCATTATGACAAGTCTGGGGAGTACACGGTGAGTAGTGGCTACGATCTTGGTCATCAGTTGAATTCCCAGGTATCTTCTTCCAATTCTTCGGGTGTGAGCAAATGGTGGAATTTACTTTGGAAACAGAATATCCCCCCCAAAATCAGGGTGTTTATTTGGCGTGCTTGTAAGGAAGCTATTCCCTCCCTTGAAAACCTCTGGAAGAGAAAAGTAGGAGATTCTCATGTCTGCAGCAGATGTGGCAATCAGAGGGAATCAACCAGTCACGCTCTTTTCAGTTGCAAAGCTGTGAAGAAGGTCTGGGGAAATACTCCTTTTGGCTCGTCTCTCACAAAGCTGAGGCACCTCCCTGTGGTTGATGTGTTCTCTGCTCTAGCCTCAAAATTCCCGGGTAAGCTTGATTTGTTTTGTATGATCTCCTGGGCAATTTGGGATAACCGAAATTCCTTAGTGAATTGTGGTAAGGATAGAGAGCCAGACATGGTGGTTTCCAGAGCTACAGATCTGCTGTCAGAGTTTCAAAAAGCTAGGCTGGCCTTTTCTCATCCCTCCCCTGTCCCGCCTTGTATTCCTGCCATGGATTGGATAGCTCCCCCTCCAGGGAGGCTGAAATTAAACACAGAAGCAGTCTCTCGTAAGTCCTCAAGAAGCCTGGGAGTTGGTGTGGCTATTAGAGATGAGAAAGGAAAAGTGTTAGTGGCTTGGTCCTCCCAAATGAGAGGTATCTTCCCAAATGTCATTGGCCAGCTGATAGCTTTGCGTGAAGGTCTGAGGTTAGCCAAGCTTTACCATCTTCCAGTTTTATTAATGGAATCTGCCTCCCCTGTAGTGGGGGATTCCCTGAGGAATGATGGGTTTTCTCGTGGGGATGCTTCAGTAATTGTAAAAGATATCAAGGCTTTAATGTTAGATGTTGGTCCGTGTAAGTATCAGGCCTCCTCCAAAAAGGGGAACGACCTGGCATTTAGACTTGCATTGCTTGCCTTCTCCTCTGTGCAGGAGCGTTTCTGGCTGGACTCCAGCCTTTCTTTGTAATCTTTAGTTTGTGTGTTGTTCGGTTTCTCCTTTATCAAAAAAAAAAAAAAAAAAAAAATCTTGTATTGTGAATGGAGATTCCCAGATCTTATTCTGGAAACTAATGTATGTTCTTCTTTTTAATTTTCTTTTCTTTTCTTTTCTTTTTTTTTTATAAAAAATTTGGATCTTCACCTCCGAGATGGTAATCCAACTACCCATTTTATTTTTTATTTTTAAAAAATTGTTATATAAAAAAAATTAATTTTGTTATATTAATAAAAAAAATTATAAAAAACTTTTTTTCCTTTTTCTATTATTTTTCAATTCCAATATTTTGTTTTTTGAATATGATATATAAATATATTTATTCAATAAAATCAAACAAATAGGGGCACTTTGGTCATTTGAACACCTTGTCTCGTCCTATACTAGTCATACCATACGCATATCAGTACACTTAACAATTTTGTCCCAGACTTTTCAAATACAATACAGAACAACCTGTCATATCTTGTCCCATCCCGCCCTATCCTGTCCCATCTCCGTGCCAAACGCACCCTATTAGAACACTGAATTTTATTAACAACTTTATCTATCAAGTTTAACAATCAATTATCACACACACATATATATATATAAATTTCTTTTTTTCACTTTTTCTTTTAAAAATGAACAGCCTCATGCATAGAGGTGGCCACGGTTTCGATTAAACTGTCATTTTCGTCCGCGATTTAACCTAAACCTAATAACACGTTGTTGAGGTGTTTCAAAAGATTTGAATTTTACATTCAACATCGCAAGTGCACGAGTCAAGAGACTAGTATAGTATGCAAGCAAGGGTATCGTTCCATAGGGAGGCGGAATCTGTCAACTGTCGCTAGCTTAGCTTATTTGGAAAATACAAATTGAGGTGTGTGTGTGTGCATTAAATGTAAATATTGCTATGAAAAGATAAATTATATACAAAAGTATTTACAAAGATAGAATGGATGTGAGAGATGTGGCATATAAATGGTTACAATAAGTAAGTGACTCAACCATAGCAATCACACAATTTCATACAAACATGCATTGTCAATATTGAAAGCCATTCTCACTTAATCCTCGCCAATATTCTCTCTCGAGTAACAAAGGTTATACCTACATGCACCAGCAACCTATCAACGGATGGTTACCTGAACTACACACGAGTTCATTAAGAGCTATGAGACACATATAACGACTTTACATGCAAAAGCCTTGCGTATCTCTACCTTACCGTGCATGTAGTGACCAATCTACTCATGCACGTTGCGTGCTTCACCTCTCGGTCATTCACACAACAACAAAGGTTCATTCAAGTGGTGGCTAACCACTCAAAAGCATTAAGCACTTCAAACGACCACTCAACCATCAACAAACATATTTAATAAACGAGGCAATAATGCTAGGTTTACATCAAACCCTAATAAATGGAAGTACACGTCAAAGATGAGACAAAGACACAAAGAAAGGAATACAAAATAGATAGAAATGAGACCCCATCTGTAACCGGGAATCAAACACTGGGTTTTCTTGGTTGTCAATCCGATATGTACTCACCACTATACTATTACGGCGGTCTCCAATCTCATGAATGCTCAACTATCTCATAGAGAAAGTTCTCTCCTTATCTCTCAAATCTCCCTAAGATGGATGGCTAAAAATGGGACAAGCTTACCAAACAACAATGTGCAAATAGTTGATTGTTATCATTAAGAACATTCAATTCGAGTTAAGGGTTCATTCTCTTGATTAAGGAATTCACCAAAATCAATTCATCACCCAACCCAAGCCAAGGGATGAGCAATTGTGCCTTAATAAAAAGACCTATTAAGCACAAGAATATGGAACCCAAGCCTAATCTAGCATGTGAATGCATAATCAACCAAGATTTTCCCACTCTTTGGAGCTAATACTCAAACACACAAATCATTCTAAACATGGCATTTTGGCTCACTCTTCAACATACAAACAATCATGGGAAGCTGAATTACACTACTCCAATCTAAATTACTCTACTCCTAATCCCATTCATGCATACATATTGATTTTTACCATCCACACACATGAATATCATAATAAGCGGGAAAATTATGGATTTGGCAAAGATTAGAACAAAACCCAAAGAATTTAAGAAACATTCATACATATATTGCACAAGTGTAAGTTTATAAAATTCCCAAATTGGTGATTACATCCAAGGAAACAAGAAATACAAAAAGAAATGAGTTTAAATGAGACAACCCTTAACGCCAACTCCTCCAAGCTCTCCTTGATTTCCTAGCTCATTTTTGGTCAAAAGACCACTACATTCTTCTTATAATCTACTCCTAGATGGGTGGATGTAGTGTAAAAAAGGTGGTGGAGATGTATGGTGAGCTCCCATGGAGGAAAAACCTCCATGGGAGCTTCAAGCTCTCACTTATTTAGGGAAGAAGATGGAGGAGGAAGAAGATGAAGGGGATTTCGGTTTTGAGGTGTGGGAGGTATCCAAAAATTCTCCTTTTAAACCCCAAATGGGGGTATTTAAAGAGTTGGGAGGTTAGGGCACGAATGGGGTGTAAAAGGACAAGATTGCCCTTCAAAATCAACCAAAAATCATGAAACTGGTGCCCAAGGCACTGTAAGTATAGCCCTTTTGTACAGTAACCGTATAGCGCCAATTCGCTGGAATTGTTTTGGCAATATGGGCGCTGTACGTACAGCCCTTTTGTACAGCGACTGTACAACGCTTCTTGTTCTTCAGTGGTTTTCAACATCGCGCACTGTTACGGAAATGGGCATAACTTCCTCTAGAGACATTGGAATCGTGTTCTATAAAAACCGTTTGTAAGAAGACAGCTTGGGCTTTCCAAAAATAGGTAGTTTAAAACCTAATTCAATTTGAGGAGAGAGATATGGCCCCCGAAAGTTTGGTGTTCTGCACGAGCTATTTCCGTTTCAGCCCTTTTAACTTTCAAAACTCATCAATTTAGCTCAAATACCTTATTTATGATGATAACCTACAAACTGCTCACAAAACACATTATATACAAAAATACGCTAAAAAATGAGTACTAACAATAGGAAATGGGGACCTCAAATGGTGTAAATATGGTCCGATCAAAACCGCAGGGTGAAAATCGTAACTGAAACTGCAAGTTAGAAAACCGGTTGGGAACTGGTTAACCCACGGTTCGGTTACAATTTGGGGTTCAAAAAAACCGCCTAAAACCGATGGTTTTCTAAAAAATAAAAAATAAAAAATAAAGAAAATTAGATGAATCAGAAGCTGAAAAAAAATTAAAAAACCATCAGAAACCAAAACCGTGACCAAAATCGGTGATTTTTTAATCGAAACTGTAACCGCCAAACCGGTGGTTACAAACCGTGCACCAAACCGATGGCAGATGTCGGTTTCTAACTGAAACCGTAACCAAACCGTAACCATGGTCACCTCTACTCATGCATGATGCACCCACCATGCTGATTGTCATTGTCACGTAAAAACCAACACTAAAATTGAACCGACACTAAAATTTGGCTTTCTGATTTTGATTTAGTATACTTATTTATAGACTTCATCTCATAACATTCTAATTTTGTATATTTGTCTTCGATTTCACATTCTTATTTAAAATTCTTGTGTCGACGTCATACATATATATATATATATATAGTCTTTCTATTATCGGTTTGAATTGATATAAAATATATCAGTTCCTTAAATGTGGGCTATTGGATTTAAAAGATGGTTAGAACTGACAATAGAAAAACCATATATATATATTGGGTACGGATATTGACACCCATAAAACTTATTAATACACCCATTTTTATAAGTACACCCATTTCTAAAATTTAAAAAATAAATATTACTATAAGGACCCATCCTAATGCCAATAGTACCCTCATTGAAATAAATACATTCATTTTAATACATATTATTTATAAACACTCTTAAATTATTATCACACCCAATTTATATATAAAAAAAAATCATATTATTTTTGGAATAAAATCTTCTTTTAATGATGGTCCAATTTACTTTTGAAAATATCTCGAATGTGGGAGCCTTATAAAATGAAATATGTGGAACCATATACGGGGTCAAAGGATTTTCAATTTGAAATTCTCTTATTTAGACAGTTATCTAAAAAAATTAAATTAAATTAAATTATTTTAAAAACTTATTGATATCTATGGCTATCTTAAAAAAATAAAATAAAATTGTTGATATCTATAGATAGTTAATATATATATATATATATTTTTTGTTTATTGATAGAGTTTATAAAAGAAAAAAATAATATGATAATCATGTGATGATGAGAAAGTTTGATACTTGAAATGATATTAGAGTTTAATTAGGGTTTATTATAAAAATTAGGGTTTATCATATGTTAGGGTTTATCATAAGTTTTTTTTTTTTTTAATAAAGAAATATAGTTGAGGATATGCGTGTAATTAATGAGTGTATATAGTATTTAATTTGTTTTTAATTAAAGTAATTTGTCCTTATTGATAAATTTCTATTTTTATATTTTTGTAATTAAATTTTTTAATAAAATATGGGTGTACTAATAAGTTTCATGGGCGTTATATATTATATATAGTATATTGAATGTGAGCCACTAGTTTTACATGCTTTGACTCAAGTGTGTATGCACTTGTCAAAACTTCTTCATAATGACTTGCTCACATTGAATATCCGCATGAAGTTATATTAGTGCGCACTAATCAGATTGGGATATATTTCAAATTAACTATCTTAAACCAAAAAATTATTTTATTGAATTTCATTATAGTATGTAATCAATGAATGAGGATTGTTAATATCATATCTAATACTAGTAAACAGTGAATATACCACCGCCCAAAGTAGTTTGGGAGTAAATTGCTAGCACTCATTTAGTTTCACAATTTTAATTTCGAGGCAAAGTTCAATTAGTTGTGAAAAAAAAAAAAAAAAACAAAACCTGTTGCGAAATATAAGACTGTCAAATTAACAATCAAATATATGCCCCACTGCAATGTATATATTAGGGATGAGCATTTCCTCTGGTGTGGGGCCCACCCCATTTGGGGGAAAATATTTTCCCCCAAATGGTGTTCGGGGCATGGATGGGACTAAATTTTATCCACAGATTCTAAATAGGGGTGGGAGAACCTCCTCCACACCATATCCCCATTCCCTCATTTCCTAAATGGGGGATGATGGGGTGGGGTCACAATTCCCCAATCCCCCATTAATTTTGTTTTTTAACTCTAAGTCTCTATCTCACGACCACTGACCTACCGACGGTCACTCGCTAATCTATCTACCATCACTAAGTCATTAACCCACTAACTCATCTTTATTACTATAAGTATTTGGATTAATTTTGGATTAAATTAAATTAATTAAATATTTTAGATTTGATATTTTGATTATTTATTGGATTGGATATTGAAAAAGTGTGAATTGAAATATTGGGATAGCCGAATTTTGAATTACAAATTCTAAATTTCAGATTTAAATTGGAAAATATTAGGATTTAAAATGGAAAAAAAATGAGAGAAATAGGTGACAGGGTGGGGGCGGGGAACCTCCCCAAACACCCCCATCCCCAGTTCCCCCAAATGGGATTTGGGGGTAGGGGTGGAGGTAGTTGAAGGTTTTAGGAATGGAGGTGGGGGTGGGGGGACCCTCACCCGCCGCAATGGGCCCCCACACCCATCCCTAGTATATTCAGTCTTTGGAACCAACCCACCCAATGATCCTTATACTCTTGTTAGAGCATTCCAACCGGATTTGAATGTGGTAAAAGAGCTTCGGGCAAAGTTCTGAGCTTCAGGAAAAAAAATGAAGGAATATGGATGGTCATTATCATATTGTAATGTAATAAAGAGGCCTCTTGTATAAAAAATTTAGGGCCCGTTTACTAATCAGGAATGGATGAAATCATAATCAAGTTCTATTAGAAATGGATTTATTCCCTTTCTAGTGTTTACATAAATGAAGGAATCATAATGATATAGATTTGATTACAAAAATACCCTTGTGTATATAACATGCTAAAATATTTTTTTATTATTATGAAAAAATATATTTTATATTACTCATAACACTATAATTATAATAATTAACATCTTTGTGTTGTAAAATTTAAACTTATTAGACAAAGAACTATTGAGATAACTTGATTACAAAAACGAAGTAGCATTATATATATACACAGTTTTTCTATTGTTAGATTGTCAGTTCGTCCTGATATAAAATATATCAGGACGAAGAATGTGGACCATTAGATTTACATTCTTCGACTTAAAGTGTACGCACTTATCAAAACTTCGCTATAATTTATAGTCCACATTCTTCATTCTGATACAGGATGAACTGGCAGTAGAAAGACTATATATATATGTGTGTGTGTGTGTGTAGCCAACAGGGGCGTAGCTTGGCCGGTAGATAGACGAGTTTTAGGCTTAGACAAATGTCTCTCAGGTCAATGGTTCAAATGCTTTCAAAAAAATACCTAGTCCCAAATTAATAGATATTGTCATATATGTATATATGTATAAGAGTTATTAATATCATGAAGTAGTTATTATTATTATTATTTTATTAATATATAAAGATGAATTTTTTATAAATCACAAGGCTAGAATAATATAAATTATTAATTATGTAAACCAATGTGAAGATTCAAAAAAGAAAGAAAAAAAAGTAAACCAATATGATTAATTTACATAAATTAAAAACAAAAGTCAATAATCATGAAGAAGACAATTGTGTTTATTTATTTATTTTTTTTTTAAGTGAGGATGTTTTAGTAAAAATGTCATAAATTCCTTTTGCTATCAGGAAATTCCTTGGGAGGAATGAGGAATGAAGTTCCTTTTTTCATCAGGAATTTAATTCTTGATTTGTGAGTGGGGTCCACAGAATTCTTAAAAATTCCCTAAAAATGTAGCAAATAGTGGAATTCTGAAGTTAGAAACTTAATTCTTTTTCCTTATTAGGATTCCTGATTAGTAAACAAGTTAGTAAAAAATAAAATATATACATTAATGAAATACAAACGTTTATGTCTTTGTTATACAAGTCATTATCAAAGCCGTGTAAAACAAGTTACAGTAAAGATCGAGCAGAGGTGTAGTATGAGCAAGTTAGAGTCTGATTGATCAGAATGTATATAAATATAGACTGGGTCAGCTTCTTTATAATTTAAGAGTAATAAAACAGTTCAGAAACAAAATGTGAGTGTCCAGTCTTGGTTTGAGTTTAGGTGAATTTGGATGACATGCTTACTTGTATGAGAGAGTAATTACGTACATTAGCAAATTTTGACTGTGCAATTTTTTTTTATTTATAATTTTTTATGTTTAAGTGTCATTAGATTAAAAAAAAGGTTACGTAAAACACAAACCATGGCTGAATCTGAATCCTTCATAGTCATTATAATGGAAGCTTGATATGTGTATATATGTAGGTTCACATTCATTGAATGATTAATGAGAAAACCCAGTTTTTCATTTTCTTGATTGCCATTAATAGCAGCTTGGTTACAGAGAAAGTTCACTCAGTACTTTCATCAAACACATTTCTATTTTAGTTAAACACTTTGATTTGTAAAACTTCACACACTGATGTGTAAAATCGTGTTATAAAAACCTAACTCGCAAGTGCACGAATCGTGAGATAAGTACAACGACAAGTAGGATCGTTCCCACGAGGAAAAGTGATTTATCGACTAAAACTAATTCTAATTAAAGTTAAGCAACTAACAGTAACCAAGAGATTTGAGATTGATTGATTGATTTGATTAAAAACTATATTAAACTAAGAAAGCAGTTAACAAGAATATGTGAATGAGGTCAAGAGGTGAGAAGACTAGGTCATCAATGATCCCCAACTACGTTTATTCAATGCTTCGAATTGACTTTCACAAAGAATGTTAATCAAGTTAAGGGTTCGTTCTTAAAGTATGTATAATTAATGCTATGTGGTCCTAGGATAAATCAAGTACTTCTACTACAATCAATAGCAAACCCTGCATATAAACTATAACAGAAAATACATCATCCATACACCAAGCGTTCTCAGTTGAGTAAATAGCAAACCCTGCATATCAACTATAACCTACAACCCACAAAGCACACAATCAAATATTCTCAATCACAGTCAATAGCAAACCCTGCATAAAAACTATGATTGAAAACCCATTAAGCACAAGAACAAGAGAACCAAAGATAACGTGCAATAACCTGCTACGATAAATTCATCCATTCAATTGATTATTGGTTAAGACTGGTGAAACCCACACATCTCTCAACCTTAACATATAAACCCTAGATTCAAGACTAGCACTAACCATGCATAGACAAGAAGAAATCCCAAATTGAATGAAACGAAACTTGAATTACGAAAACATAGTCAATTCTAACAAAGAGTATTCATAGAGGTTCATATTGAATCCCTAGTATGGATTTAGTTACACATCAATGGAGGAAACAAAAACATAGAAGAGGAGAAGATAGAACCCATTGTTGTCTTCTAATCTTGCTTCGAATCCTTCGTCTTCTTCTTGCTTTTCGGTGTCTTCCAAGGATGGATGGTAGAACGGCTCTCAATCTCGCAGTCTCCAACTCCCTTCTGAAAGCCTTCTGATGTCTTATTTATAATGGCTCAAAACTTCGTCACTCGCTGACCTAAACGAATCAGACTTCTTAAAATATCGCTGCACGTGCCGCTAGGTAGGCAACTTGCCTATCCTGCGGTAATGTTTTTGCAACATCACTGGAGACCACCGCTAGATAGGACAGTGCCTGGGGGGCGGTAATTTGGATGTTGCACCTCTGGACTTTGACGCAAGATGGGACCGCTAGGTAGGCACTACCTAGGGGGCGGTTATTCATGCACAACATCTCTGGAGTTTGATGCTAGGTAGGACCGCTAGGTAGGCACTACCTAGGGGGCGGTCCTTCACAATTTTCTCTTAGAGTCTTCAACTTACATTGACTGCAACATAGGACCGCAAGGTAGGCCTTGCCTAGGGGGCGGTCCACTGCAGAGAATGCATTTCTGAACAATTTTGACATCTTTTCTTCATACTTGAATATTTGCGCAAAGAGACCTGCACAGCTCAACAAGCACATCAAACAACCTAAAACACTTGAGAACCAAGCACAAAGACTAGGAAATAGGGGCCTAAAACATATATAGAAATAGACTGATCAAATACCTCCAAACCTATCTTTTGCTAGCCCTCGAGCAAAACCAACTAACCAACTAAAAAGAAAAACTAAATCCTAGCTAAGCCACTTTCGCAGGGAGCGTGATAGCATTGAGCATATGCTACAAGCCTTTAAACCTCTAGGTGTCCCTAGAGGAGGAGTTTTGTCTCCTGAGGGTTTACAGCTATGACACCCACAAACATATCCAACAAAATCCCATCATTCGAGATGCTATCGAATAGCGCCCATAACAAAACAATGCATGCTAAAGCCAATATGTAAAGACTAAAATTAAGCCACCAAACTGAAAACATTGCTCGTTTTAAATGAAAAGCCCATGCTCAAAACAATCTAGCATCAAAAACACCTTTGCCAGGCGCCATAGATATAATTCGCCTCAACTCTACTTCTCACAAGATATCGCTCATATTTCACACAGAACCTAGGCAAAAACACTCATCAAGCATATGCGAATGGAATTTATGCACAAGAAATTTCAAGTTATTATCGCATATGAATATATCATTGAAAGAACGCTTGATTTGTAAGCAAAAGATCTCATGAAAAGAATCAGGCATTATGAACAAGATTAAGCACACTCTTACCTTCTACTTTCATCGCAAGGATAACCAGCAGATCAATCAGATTTTCATTATGGTTGTAATGGGGCTATTGGGTAGGGGCTAAGAAAGAATAGGAAAAAGGAATTCAAAAACCCTAGGATCATTCAATGAGAGCCTTCACTTTGTCTTCAAGGCCTTGCTTTAACTTTTAGGCCTTCCTTTCTTCCTGTTGCAAGTGGAATGACGCCACTCACCATTTATTTCAAACCTCTTTTTTCACCCAATTCTTGATAACTCCTTTAAGAGTAGATGCAACACTACCAGTCATTTGACTGGTTGATTTCATTAAACCTTGCATATTTTTGTTGCATATTTTCGTGCACTTTTTTTTTTTTGAATGACAAATACAGTTCCTCTCAACTTTGGATTGAATGCAGCTCTTCTTCACTTGTTACTCATTACCTTCGCACATCCTTCGCACATCCTTCGCACGTATTCCTGTGGCGAAATCTCAAATCTTCTTCACAATCTCAATGTATGATCCCAAGTTAAAAAGGGTAAGGCTATAATACAGGCTTACATGGGTTAAAGTCAGTGTGGTGAAGAAAGAAAAAGGCTAATCAGTGTTTGGCTTCAAACAGGGCTATGGAGCACACACATAAGGTAGGAAATATTTAAGGCCTTTTAAGTAGATTAAGCACACATAGTCTGAAATCACTTCCATTGGTTCAACTTACTCAAGATCAAAGATAGCATGTGAAATCTTTTATGATGAACGTTCTATAATGCTCAATGTTAAACCTATAGAGATCAAGTCTAGTGCTAAGAACCTATGTAGTGTTTAAAGAGTAGAAACAATTAATCACTCATATCATGTCATTTATGTACGCTTTTTGGCTTAGTGAACTCACCAAGGTAGTCTCCACTATTAATCATGGCAATCCAACTAAGCATCATATCCACTATCATATTAAGAGCATGTCATAAGTTTTTTGAAAAATGCAATACAATACTCTAAGTGGCTAGACTTTAGTTTAAACACATTGAATAAAGCATACTGGTTCTAAAGCACACATCAAAGCAACTCATCAAAGATTCAGGAGGAACGACAGACTCTGAACGAAAATAAAACTAAAAACCAAAACGACACTACATACCCCCAAACCTGAGCTTAACATTGTCCCCAATGTTGACAGTCAAGACACTTTTGGCAGGGACAGACATAAAGAAACAAACTACAATATCCAAAGAAAATAAAAGAAAAAGTCAAAAGAAATCATATCCTGTCAATCTCCGCCATCCTCATCCGAAGGTAAGATCTCGGTGTGCTGATCGGAGTCTAACTGGTCATCCTGCTGCTCCTCATCATCAAACTGCATGATCGAGGTCCTCTGGTCATCAAACTGCTGCTCAAATCCAGATCCACTAGCTGCATAAGGATCCTGATCAGGAATAGGAGGCTGAGATGGAGCTCCACTCCCACTAGCCACAGAAAACCGACTAGTCATCATCGTGCGCAAATCATCTATGCTCGTCTCGACATCGTCAAAACGCTCCTCCATACGAACCTCCATCTGCCTGATGCGCAAATCCATGTGAGCCTTCATAGCCTGCAAAAGTGAATGAAACTGATCACCTACAGGCTGTGCTGCGGCTGGATCCTCTTCAGGCTGTGCTGCATCTGGATCCTCCTCAGGCTGCTCCTGTGCCATCGCGGCAGCCACTGCTGCGCGCTCCTCTCTACGACGTCTGCGGGCCGTATAATCTCCAACAGGAGGCAAACCCCGAAGAGCCAACTGTTGGTTCCATCTAGTCCGGTAAGCATGGATGGGTCATTGTGCTCCAAACCTGCAGTCACATCAATTCCTGCCCGACTGCAGAAAGCCGTGATCAAACATGGAAATACCATGGATAATTCATCAATGCCACAGGCTTCGCGAATAGCACTAAAATCACCCTCCCAATGTTGATGGGGCCACCTGTCCTCAACCGGTGCAATACACGAGCCTGGTCATAGAAAATCTCGGTGCGGTGCTGAGAAGGTAGCAGCGAACACGTCAGAAAAATGTTCCAAAAGGCGACGTCCATATGCGTGTCACGCTGGTACAACTTCAGCAACTGGTCCCACTGTTCAAGCCCATCCATCCTAAGGACTGCAGCTAATCATCCTCGAAACGGGTCAAGAGTATCAAGGTACTCCACTCCTCCTCCGCCTCTAATTGCAACATCAGGAACCTCAAAGAACTGATTGATCACCTCGGGATTGATCAGGATTTCAACCCCTTGGACCACAACAATACCCCCATCCTGGAGCCTCCCTGCTATAGCACTGGCATAGAATTCGATCATGAGACTCCTATTAGGCCGTGTTGGCCTAGCAACGTACCTCTCCCACTGGCGGGCAGCAACGGCGGCTAGAATGGGCGTCTGCGCCAAACTTGCCAGATCAATGCCCCTCTTAATAATCCAGGGCTGTGCTTGGAACCTGTTCACCCTATCCCGGAATTCCTTATGTTTCACCAGCCTTGGAGTGGCAGGACGTTTTCCTTTATCTGCTGCACTAATCCGAGGGGGCTTGCCAACATGAGTTTTTGCCATCTGTCACAATAAATAACCCAAATAAATCCATAGATTTTCTGAATAGAAATTGGCAGCACTTCGTTTCAAAGTAAGTGTCCATATACGCACATTGCCAATAAAACTCATCATTATAATGATATCAACTCATGGAAATCCAAATTGGGCATTCAAACAATAATATCATCATTCTAACAATATCAATGTCAAAAAAAACATTATATCAAAGAATACTATAATCACACATGCCAATAGTCTCAAATCCCATCTAAAACAAGTGAGAAACCAACCATGCATGTTTCAAATCCAACAAAATAATCAATTTTACAAGAAACATAATGATTCTAAGCAAGGGATATAGAAATTTGCACACAAAATAACCCAAAATTCATCAAAAATCACATAAACAAAAATTTCTCAAGTTAAAAACAATGAAATCTTGAAGAAAATTGAGAAGAGAGAGATAGGAAACATACCTTGTTCTTTGTTGGAGAGAGAGAGTAACAATGGAGGAAGGAGAGAGAAATAGAGAGAGAAAGAGAGGAGAGAGGACGTGCGCAGCCAAGGGAAGAAGAAGGGGCTGCGCACGGTCCATTTAAATAGAACTGCAGTAGGTTTTTTTTTTTTTAATTACCGCGGGGTAGGTACATGCCTAGGGGACGGTCTTACCCAGCCGTCAAGCCATTGCATGCAAACCCAAGGTGCAAAACGCACCGTTTTACTTACGTGTGGACCGCTGCCCAGGCATGTGCCTAGGGGGCCGTCCTACCTTGCACTGATTTCCAGAGAATCTTTTTTAGAGGGACCGCTACCCAGGCACATGCCTAGGGGGTGGTCCTATCCAGCGGTGAAATCTAGAGACAATCTTCAGGAATTTCAGCTGGCCAGGAACGTGCACATCCAGCGGGAATAAGTGGCGGTCAACTCCATAGAGACCCCTTTAGAGTGACCGCTTCCCAGGCAAGTGCCTAGGGGGCGGTCTTCTCCCGCGAAAAATATATATTCTTCATACCTGATGCCTGGCCAAAAGTAAAACACGCATAAAACATACCAGCTCTCTCCTAAAACAGAAAAATAATTAATCGAACACCCCCAAACCTGAATTAAATAATAACTCCTTTAAAGCTCTATATCCAATAACCATATTCATCCGGTTTAAGAATGTTCGAGACACCTAACAACTAACTCAAAAATAGACAAAAATATAAGAAAAGAAAATATTACCTAGGTGGGTTGGCTCCCACTGAGCGCTTTATTTAACGTTTGGGCAAGACGCACAAGAGCCTTACGGCTCATTGAGGCGGGAAAACTCACCAATCCTTAACTCGGATGCACACAGGTATGGCTTGAGTCGATGCCCATTAACCTTAAATCTCTGCTGACCGAAAAGACCCTCAACTTCCACAGCTCCGTGTGGGAAAACCTGAGTAACCCTATATGGACCCAGCCAACGTGACTTCAGCTTCCCTGGAAACAACCGTAACCTTGACTGATACAGAAGGACAAGCATCTCCGGTTGGAATTCCTTCCGAAAGATTTTTCTGTCATGCAGTTTCTTCGTCCGTTCTTTGTATATCTTGGCATTCTCATAAGCATTGTCCCGAAGCTCCTCAAGCTCACTCATCTGCAATTTTCGTTCCTCTCCTGCCTTATCTAAATCGAAGTTCAACTTCTTCGGTGCCCAATAGGCGTTGTGTTCCAACTCTACTGGTAGATGACAAGCTTTTCCATATACTATCCTATAAGGACTCATACCGATCGGGGTTTTGTAGGCAGTTCTGTATGCCCACAATGCATCATTGAGCTTAGTTGACCAATCCTTTCGATTTGGTTGCACTGTTTTCTCCAATATCTGCTTGATCTGCCTATTGCTCACCTCCACTTGTCCTGAAGTCTGAGGATGATATGGGGTTGCCACTTTGTGTTTGATACCATATTTCTTCATTAAAGAGGCAAAAACCTTGTTACAAAAATGGCTCCCACCATCACTTATAATTGCATGTGGTGTCCCAAATCTGGCTAATATATGCTCTTTCACGAATTTAACCACCACGTTGCTATCATTTGTCTTGGTTGCAATTGCTTCAATCCACTTCGAAACATAGTCCACAGCTACCAAGATGAAAGTGAACCCATGTGAAGATGGGAAGGGACCCATAAAGTCAATTCCCCATACGTCAAATATTTCTATCACCAACTGACTTGAAAGGGGCATCTCGTCTCTCTTACCAATGTTCCCCGTTCTCTGGCACCTATCACAAGAAATACAAAAAGTATAATCATCTTTGAATAAAGAGGTCCAGAAGAAACCTGATTGGAGAACTTTCAGAGCAGTCTTCTTGGCACTAAAGTGCCCTCCACAGCTAAGATCATGGTAGAATTTCAGCACATCTTGCTGCTCCTCTTCAGGGACACATCGCCGAATGATCTGATCAGCGCCATATTTGAACAAGTATGGCTCATCCCAAAAGTATTGCCTAGTGAGGGAGATGAATCTTCGTTTTGCTTGCGAGTTCAGGTTAGCTGGTACGATGCCATTTGCAAGATAGTTCACTATATTTGCGTACCATGGATCCTTGGCCTTCACATTCATCAGCTGTTCATCTGGAAAGTTCTCATTTATTGGTATCAGCTTGGTACTTCCTTCTCCAGTTTCCTCTTCCACTAGGCGAGAAAGGTGGTCAGCTACCACATTCTCTCTGCCTTTCTTATCCCTGATTTTCAAATCAAATTCTTGCAATAAAAGGATCCACCGGAGTAATCTCGGTTTCGCTTCCTTTTTTGTTAGTAAATATTTCAAAGCAGCATGATCAGAATAAACAATTACTTTAGACCCAATCAAATATTGACGAAATTTTTCCAGGGCACTAACAACAGCAAGTAATTCTTTTTCTGTAGTGGAGTAATTCAATTGTGCATCATTCAAAGTGCGACTAGTGTAGTAAATAACATGTGACAATTTATCTACTCGCTGTCCTAAAACAGCACCTACATCATAGTCTGATGCATCACACATTAGTTCAAAAGGAAGGGACCAATCATGAGGCATTATAACAGGAGTAGATGTCAGTTTATCTTTCAGAGTTGTAAAAGCAAGCATACATTCATCATTGAAATCAAATGTAGATTCCTTGGTCAACAGGTTACACAGGGGACGACTAATTTTTGAAAAATCTTTTATAAACCGCCTGTAAAAACCTGCATGACCAAGAAAACTCCTCACACCCTTTACCGAAGTAGGAGGTGGAAGTTTAGCAATTACTTCAATCTTAGCTCTATCTACCTCTATGCCTTTATCAGATATCACATGTCCTAGCACTATTCCAGATTTCACCATAAAGTGACTTTTCTCCCAACTGAGAGTTAAATGAGTCTCAGTGCATCTTTTCAAAACACTAGTTAAATTATCAAGGCAGTGGTCAAAAGAATTACCAAAAACAGAAAAATCATCCATAAATACCTCGATATACTTCTCTAGCATGTCGGAAAAGATCGACATCATGCATCTTTGGAAAGTGGCAGGGGCATTGCACAAACCAAACGGCATTCTTCTGTAAGCAAAGGTACCGAAAGGGCAAGTGAATGTTGTCTTCTCTTGATCTTCTGGGGCAATGGCAATCTGATTATATCCTGAAAAACCATCCAGGAAATAGTAATAAGCATGTCCCGCCAAACGCTCAAGCATTTGATCGATGAACGGCAAAGGAAAGTGATCTTTCTTTGTTGCCGTGTTAAGCTTGCGGTAGTCTATGCACACCCTCCATCCTGTGGTCTTCCTTGTAGGGATCAACTCATTGTTTTCATTCGCCACCACTGTGATTCCAGATTTCTTTGGCACAACATGTACTGGACTTACCCAATTGCTGTCAGATATAGGGTATATAATACCCACTTTGAGTAGCTTAAGGACTTCTTCTTTGACCACCTCTTTCAGGTTCGGGTTAAGTCTTCGCTGAGCATCTCTAGATGGCTTCATACCTTCCTCTAAAAGAATGTGATGCATGCAAATAGTAGGGCTTATTCCTTTAATATCTGCTATGGTCCATCCAATGGCAGATTTATGTTCCTGAAGCACTGCCAAGAGTCTCTCCTCTTTTTCAGTCTCTAAAGCTGAAGCTATAATCACTGGAAGAGTCTCATTCTCGCCTAAAAATGCATATTTGAGGTTAGAAGGAAGTTGTTTCAGCTCCAATGCAGGGGGAGAACTAATAGATGGGATTAACGATTTGTTGATCTCATCTTTCACTTCAGTACATACTTCCTCTATGTCAGAATCCTCATTTGAAACTCCTATCTGTTGAAGTTCTTCATCATCTTCAAACACATCACAAACCCAATCTAACAATTCCTCAGATATGTCTTCTAACAACTCATCCTATACTGCTGACTTTACCACTTCAATTGCATTACATTCAATCGTCAGCTGCTTCAGGGAATTTCAGGGACTCAAAAACTTTAAACTCTACAGTCTCATCTAACACAGTCATCGTTAGCTTCCCATTCTGGACATCAATAAAAGTCTTTGCAGTTGCCATAAAGGGTCTCCCTAAAAGAATAGGCTTGCAGTTCCTATCTTTGGCACCTTCATCCATATCTAACACCACAAAGTCAGCAGGAATAATAAGATTTTCTACCTGTACTAGCACATCTTCCACATAACCCTTAGGGTACCTTACAGACCCATCAGCCAACAGAAGCGACATGGTTGTCTTTTTCAGATCATTCAAACCCAATTGCTCATAGATAGTTGTCGGCATTAAGTTGATGCTGGCCCCTAAGTCTAGCATAGCCCTCTCCAGAGTTGTACCACCAATAGTAATGTTAATGCAGAAACTACCTGGATCTTGAAGCTTTGGTGGCAATGATTTTTGAAGGACTACATTAGCACTTCCGGTCATAAACTCTTGATGATTCTCCACAAATCTTGTTTTGTAAGTGTGAAGGCTCTTGAAAAACTTAGCATATGCAGGCATCTTCTGAATCATCTCCAACAGGGGCAAATTGACATTGACCTTTGAAAGGATGTCATATGTCTTTGTAAGACTTTTCCAACTTGCTCTTTTGCAGTCTCCCTGGGAATGGAATGGGTGGCACATAAGGATTTGCTGACTTGTGTAGGGGTGGTGAATCCTTGGATTTTTCCACCACTATCTCATTTTCCTGGTGTTTGAGCTTTTCTTTTGAAGAACCTGAAACAGTAATAGGTTTATCAGAAAGTTTAGCAGGTAAATTATCAGTTAGCACCTTACCATTTCGGAGAATTGTCATAGCTTTAGCTTGCTCAGTGTAACTTGGAAATTTTCCTTGTTCCATTCTTTGTTGAGCTTCAGCTAGTTGCCCAACTTGAATCTCTGTCTTCTTTATGAAGCATTAATATTCTGAAATTTCACCTCATTCCTTTGGTCAGTTTGTGTCATACGCTGCCCTAATTGCTGGATTTGCTGTGATTGTTGCTGAATTTGTTGTGTTTGCTGCTGGATTTGCTGCTGCAGTTGCTCCAGTAATTCTTCCATTGAAGGCTTCTTTGGTTGAGATTCGAAGTTTTGCTGAGCACCGGTGTTAATCTGCCTCTGATTGCTGTTGTTGTTACCCCATTGGTTACCGGTGTTCTGATTGTTCGACCATGAAAAATTAGGATGATTCCTCTACCCTGGATTGTAGGTGTTGGAATATGGATCATTCCTAGGTCTGGGGTTGAAGTTATTCATGGCATTAACTTCTTCTTCTTCAGGTCCAGGACCTGCTACTTGGTGCTCTCCCATAAACACCTTTTGTTTCAGTTTACCAATTTCAGTAGAAAAAGAATCTATCTTCTTCATCATCTGTGTCATTTGAATGGAACTCTCTGTGCTAGCATCCACTGTGTAGATTCCCTTTTTTCTTCTGGAGTTCTTATGACGAGAATTCTGGGCCAACTTCTCAAAGATCTCGTACACCTCGTCAGGCTGCTTGTCATACATAGATCCACCACAGGCATTGTTCACTAGAAGTCCTGAAACTTCAGTCAGACCATCATAAAACCATTGACACAACTGATTAGTCAGAAACCCATGCTGAGGACAGTCCCTGGTATATTTCTTGAAACGCTCCCATGACTCATAAAAAGTCTCGTTGTCTTGCTGAATGAAACTCGAAATTTTGGCTCGGATTTCACTGGTTTTCTGAGGTGCATAATACTGATCAGTAAGCTTTTCTCGCACTTCATCCCATGTTCTCAAAGATGCAGGAGGCAAATTTAACAGCCAAGCTTTTGCCTCTCCTTTCAATGCATGCGGAATGCATCTCATACGCAGCTGATTTTCAATTATCCTGTAGTTAGGTAGGGATTGTATTGCTCCATAAAACTCTCTGAAGAACAAGAGTATATCTTCATCTGGTAATCTATGGAAACTGGGGCAGCTGATTGTAATGGCTACTCTTCAGCTCATAATTCCTTGCTGCAGGTTCTAGTACAATGCACAAAGGATCATTGCTCACAACTGGTCTACTGTAATCCTTCATAGTTCTGATAGGTTCTGGCTCAAATACTGGGTTAGGAACAAGGTTAGGGGCCTGGTGCACCCTTTCTTGATTCTGTCCCTGATTTTGCTCGTCTTCCATTGCTAAATTTCTGATACGATCTATGTTATCGTTCAAAGGTAATAATTCTCCCTGTTGAGATCTTCTACCTTGCATCTGTTGTCAAAACCTGCAATGAGACAAACAAATCACTAGTAAACTCTTAAAAGAAAAGGAGAAAGAATAAATAAAAAGAAAAAAATCTAAAAAGCTAAAAATTAAAGACTCGACTACCTGAACTAATAAATCTATTAACTAAAACTAAAACTAGAAATAACCAATATATTCACTATTCCCCGGCAGCGGCGCCAAAAACTTGATATGTAAAATCGTGTTATAAAAACCTAACTCACAATTGCACGAATCGTGAGATAAGTACAGCGACAAGTAGGGATCGTTCCCACGAGGAAAAGTGATTTATCGACTAAAACTAATTCTAATTAAAGTTAAGCAATTAACAGTAACCAAGAGATTTGAGATTGATTGATTGATTTGATTAAAAACTATATTAAACTAAGAAAGCAGTTAACAAGAATATGTGAATGAGGTCAAGAGGTGAGAAGACTAGGTCATCAATGATCCCCAACTACGTTTACTCAATGCTTTGAATTGACTTTCACAAAGAATGTTAATCAAGTTAAGGGTTCGTTCTGAAATTATGTATAATTAATGCTATGTGGTCCTGGGATAAATCAAGTACTTCTACTACAATCAATAGCAAACCCTGCATATAAACTATAACAGAAAATACATCATCCATACACCAAGCGTTCTCAGTTGAGTAAATAGCAAACCCTGCATATCAACTATAACCTACAACCCACAAAGCACACAATCAAGTATTCTCAATCACAGTCAATAGCAAACCCTGCATAAAAACTATGATTGAAAACCCATTAAGCACAAGAACAAGAGAACCAAAGATAACGTGCAATAACCTGCTACGATAAATTCATCCATTCAATTGATTATTGGTTAAGACTGGTGAAACCCACACATCTCTCAACCTTAACATATAAACCCTAGATTCAAGACTAGCACTAACCATGCATAGACAAGAAGAAATCCCAAATTGAATGAAACGAAACTTGAATTACGAAAACATAGTCAATTCTAACAAAGAGTATTCATAGAGGTTCACATTGAATCCCTAGTATGGATTTAGTTACACATCAATGGAGGAAACAAAAACATAGAAGAGGAGAAGATAGAACCCATTGTTGTCTTCTAATCTTGCTTCGAATCCTTCGTCTTCTTCTTGCTTTTCGGTGTCTTCCAAGGATGGATGGTAGAACGGCTCTCAATCTCGCAGTCTCCAACTCCCTTCTGAAAGCCTTCTGATGTCTTATTTATAATGGCTCAAATCTTCGTCACTTGCTGACCTAAACGAATCAGACTTCTTAAAATATCGCTGCACGTGCCGCTAGGTAGGCAACTTGCCTATCCCGCGGTAATGTTTTTGCAACATCACTGGAGACCACCGCTAGATAGGACCGCAAGATAGGACAGTGCCTGGGGGGCGGTAATTTGGATGTTGCACCTCTGGACTTTGTTATTCATGCACAACATCTCTGGAGTTTGATGCTAGGTAGGACTGCTAGGTAGGCACTACCTAGGGGGCGGTCCTTCACAATTTTCTCTTAGAGTCTTCAGCTTACATTGACCGCAACATAGGACCGCAAGGTAGGCCTTGCCTAGGGGGCGGTCCACTGCAGATAATGCATTTCTGAACAATTTTGACATCTTTTCTTCATACTTGAATATTTGCACAAAGAGACCTGCACAGCTCAACAAGCACATCAAACAGCCTAAAACACTTGAGATCCAAGCACAAAGACTAGGAAATAGGTGATCAAGCCAAAATTGGTATGATTTTGGCCCTCATTTCCGTTTCTTTTTGCTTGATTCTCGGGCATTTTCCCGTGTTTAATGTTGTTAAATTGAGTGTTTCAGGTTTTATTAGGTTTCAGAAGCAATTGAGATAAATGTGGAGGACTTGTGCAAAAATGTCTCACAAATGAGAAGAACAGAGCATTTTCGCCACATGGGCAATGGAGGTCGCCACTTGAGCGCCATGGCGACAGAAGAGTTCCCAAAAGCATCAAAAGGTCGCCACTTGGGCGCCACTTGAGCGCCATGGCGACAGAAGGTCACAAGAACAATCAGGTGTGGTCGCCACTTGGGGTCGCTCTGGCGACCTCCCTTGCAAGTGGCGACCTAGTGCACTCAAGGCATGGTCGCCACTTATGGTCGCCAGAGCGACCTTGATGCACAAAGGGCGACCTCTTCACTTTTCCAAGGTCGCCACTTATGGTCGCCAGAGCGACCTTGATGCACAAAGAGCGACCTCTTCACATTTCCAAGGTCGCCACTTATGGTCGCCAGAGCGACCTTGATGCACAAAGAGCGACCTCTACACATTTTGGTCATGTTCGCCACTTGACAAAGAGCGAGAAAGATGGTTTTCAGAGCGACCTTTTCATCTAACCGTTTTACGCTCCATGGTCGCCATAGCGACCAAAGAGCGACCAAGGCTCCACATCAGCGAATCAAGTCGTTACCAGTACATGTCCATGAGTGAGTATATATATGAGCGTCTCTTCACTTTCAAACCATCGAAAATCAGAGCAAAAATTCAGAGAACTCAATTTCAGATCTAGATCATCTTCTATGGCACATTTTTCATCATCCTCCATTTCTCTCCTTGAACTCATCTAATCCATCCAACCCTCAACACAAAACCTTGATTACTTCACTACATCATTCCTCATCCCACCATTTTCTCCACCAAAATCCTTAGTAACTTTCCACCAAAACACCCACATTCCAAGACATTTCCTCAACCTCCATTCCTTGCATCTAGGAGCATAGAGGAGAAGAAGGATTGAGCTTAAAGAAGGTGACTCAAGGGTTATTTCCTTATCATTTACTTCTTTTCATTTATTGCAATTATGTGTAACTAAACCCCTAATCTAGGGGATAGATTTGAGGAACAATTGGTTGTGGGTTTAGTCTAGCTTGTAATGAATCTCTTATGTGTTCTATTCATTCAATTTAATTAGATTTCATTCATTATAATTGACTTGTATATCACTTGTTGATTGCTATCTTGAGTGGAATAATTTGTTATATATTCACATGTGGATTGACAACCTTTGTGTGATTAAGAACCCATTGGATAGGATAGATTAGTGGTGGGTATATCAACCCCACTAATCTAAGCCTCTAAGTGGTTGACATAATGAGATTGGTACATTAATGATGCTAGTAGCTTGCCCACATCCAAGTGTTAATCGATCTATTCCCTAGTTCTCTCATTAATTGATTTTATCACTATTCTTATCAAGGTGTTGAGTATTCTATTTTTCATATCATTTTTGTGTATTTTCATTTGAGTAGTTTAGCATTGGTGGCTTTAGAAACCACACATTTATCCAACTCTATGATTTGTTTTATTGTTTTAAGATTAGTCAATTTATCTAATTAACACTCCATTCCCTGTGGAACGAACTTGCTCACTATTTTGCTATCTAATCACATTTTTAAAAGGGTTAAGTGGCTTTAAAAGAGTTTTCAAGAATCAACCAAAAACTATCATTTTTACTATTTTGTTGAGTACACAAACGACCTCATCAAAAATGGCGCCGCTGCCGGGGAATGGTAGCGTTGATTACATAGATTGACTTTCTTTTTAGTTTGCATTTTCTTTGTTGCTCATATTATCAAATAGTTTTTCATTTTAGGTTTCTTTCGAACTCTTTTTACGGGGTAGTGTGTATTGTGTAAATTTCAGGAAATGGACTCTCTAGCGGAACAAATGGAAAAATTCACGAGAGAAATGACAACATTTGCTACAAGGTCCTCCAGAGCAAAGGACAGCGAAGTACAAGTACCCGAGGAGGTAGAGTTCCATGTAGGAGGTATAGAAGACGAGATGAGAAGAAGCCTTCATGAAACACAAGCAACCTATGAGAGACTCTTGAGTGGGTTCATGGAGGCTAGTCAAAATCGGTTTCTTAAGTTAGAGGAATCAATCGGTAGGCTTGAAGGGCATGTCGGAATGATTGCAGAGAAAGTTTTAAGCGGAAAGGTGATGGACTCATGCGACTCTCTCAATCTTGGTAGTGCAAGAGCCATTTTAAGAAGCGGTAGAATAGTGAACAATGGAAGAAATGAGGGAGTCACTTTTGATAACAACACCTCACCATTTGAAGGTAGTGATAAGGAAGATGTAGCGCCAGAGAGAGAGAATGTTGATAAAGAGAAAGCTTCAGGTCCGGACGAATTAGAACCACCAAGAGGAAATCCTAGTGACAATACACCTCTCAACCGTAGTATCCCAAGTGTACCATACCCTGGGAGGTTAAAGAAGGATAGGTTGGAACAATCTTTCAAGGACATTTATGATGTACTATCTAAGGTAGCAATCAACCTACCTCTTCTAGAAGCAATTCAGAAGATGCCTTCGTATGGGAAGTTTTTCAAAGAATTGAATAAGGAGAAGTACAGGTTTAGGCCGAAGAATCAAGAGAGGCTTGACGAGAATGCAAGTGCGGTTATCCAGAAGAGACTTCCGCCGAAGCTTAAAAATCCTGGGAGTTTCATTATCAATATAACCATTGGTGGTGAGGATCAAGTTAGGGCTATGCTTGACTTAGGGGCAAGCATTAACTTGATGCCTTTCTCTATTTACCGGAAGTTGGGGTTGAATGAGTTAAAACCAACTAAAATGTCCCTCATTTTGGCAGATCAATCGGCTAGGCAACCGAGAGGAATAGTTGAGGATGTACTTATCCAGGTTGATAAGTTAATTATCCCTGCAGACTTTGTGGTGCTAGAAATGGAGACCGATCCGGATGAAAAAGACTCGGTGATTCTATTGGGACGTCCTTTTATGGCTACGGCGAAGGCAGTGATTAATGTTCATGAGGGAAAGTTGACATTGAAGGTTTTGGATGAGGTGGTGGAGTATAAAGTATTTGAATCTTTGGCTTGTCCAATTGGGTCTCATGATTGCTACAGTGTTGACATTTTGGATGAAATTGAGGAAGAAGCTACCATAAGGGAATGTTATCAAGCGGTAGTAGATGAGGTAATTACTGAAGAAAATGGTGTAGAAGATGGTTTAGTTGAGCAGCATGGGAGCGTTAAGGATGAAACCTCACCCATGAAACTGGAGTTGAAAGAACTTCCTTCAAATTTGAAGTATGCGTTTTTGGAGGATAACCAAGCTTTTCCGGTTATCATTGCAGCTAACCTAGACTCAAGTGAGGAGCAGAGATTGCTTGTGGTTTTGAAGAAATATAGAAAAGCTATAGGATGGACATTAGATGATATCAAGGGAGTTAGCCCAACATTATGCATGCATAAAATTCTATTGGAGGAAGACACGAAGCCTACTAGGGAAGCACAACGTAGATTGAATCCGGTCATGCAAGACGTGGTAAAGAAAGAGGTGTTGAAGCTGCTAGATGTGGGAATAATCTATCCAATTTCGGATAGTAGGTGGGTAAGCCCCATACACGTGGTACCCAAGAAATCCGGAATCACTGTTGTGAAGAATGAGCAGAACGAATTAATTCCGCAGCGACTACAGACCGGATGGAGGGTATGTGTAGATTATAGGAAACTAAACACTAGCACTAGAAAAGATCATTTCCCTCTTCCTTTCATTGACCAGATGTTGGAGCGTCTCGCAGGTCATAGCCATTACTGTTTTTTAGATGGCTATTCAGGATATAACCAAATCGCCATTGCTCCTGAAGACCAAGAAAAAACGACATTTACTTGTCCTTTTGGAACATATGCATATAGGAGGATGCCCTTCGGGCTATGCAACGCTCCAGCCACTTTCCAGAGGTGCATGACCTCAATTTTTTCGGACATGGTAGAAAACATTATAGAAATCTTTATGGATGATTTTTCAGTGTTCGGAGCCTCATTTGATGATTGTTTGAGGAATCTATCTGTGGTGCTTCAGAGGTGTGAAGAGACAAGCCTAGTGCTCAATTGGGAGAAATGCCACTTTATGGTTAGAAGTGGTATTGTGCTAGGGCATGTGATTTCCGAAAGGGGCATTGAGGTCGACAAGGTAAAGATCGAAGTAATGAAGAGTCTACCTCCTCCTAGATCGGTCAAGGATATTAGGTCATTTTTGGGGCACGCCGGGTTTTATAGGCGGTTCATTAAAGACTTCTCGAAAATCTCAAGACCGTTATGTACCCTCCTTCAAAAGGATGTAGAATTCAATTTTGATGAAGCTTGTGGCATTGCCTTTGAGACTTTAAAGGAGGCCTTAACTTCGGCTCCTATCATCATGCCACCGCAATGGTGTTTTCCCTTTGAGCTTATGTGTGATGCATCCGATTATGCTATAGGGGCAGTGTTGAGACAGCGCATAGAAAAACTTCCACATGTCATTTACTATGCATCACGGACTCTCAATGACGCTCAGATGAATTATTCAACTACGGAAAAAGAGTTGTTGGCAATAGTATTTGCCTTGGAAAAGTTTAGGCAGTATTTGGTGGGCGTCAAGGTAGTTGTCTATACGGATCATGCTGCTATTCGGTATCTCTTGCACAAAAAAGACGCAAAACCAAGATTGATTAGGTGGATACTTTTATTGCAAGAATTTGACCTTGAGATTAGGGATAAGAAGGGTTGTGAAAATGTAGTGGCAGACCATCTGAGTAGACTAACTCAAGGAACTCTTATGGAGAATGAGGTGATTCCACTAAGAGAGTGCTTTCCCGACGAACAGTTGTGGGTAATACAGGAAAAAGACCCATGGTTTGCAGACATCGTAAACTTTTTGGCATCAAAGGTGATCCCTTCAGATTTGAATTCTCAAGCTAGGAAAAGGTTCGTAGCTAGCACTAGATTTTACTTCTGGGATGAACCGTACTTGTTTAAACGAGGGCCAGATCAGATTATCCGAAGATGTGTTCCAGAATACGAGCAAGGAGATATTTTGAGATTTTGCCACGAGCGCGAGTGTGGAGGACATTATAGTGGTAAGAAAACAATGTTGAAAATTCTCCAAAGCGGATTCTATTGGACAACCTTGGCAAGGGATTCTTATGAATTTTGTTTAAGGTGTGATAGATGCCAAAGGTCGGGAAACATCGGAAAAAGGGAGGAGATGCCATTGAATAGTGAGCATGTGATCGAGTTGTTTGATGTATGGGGGTTAGATTTTATGGGGCCTTTTGTTACTTCCCATGGTTACAACTTTATCTTGGTGGCGGTGGATTATGTATCTAAGTGGGTGGAAGCAATCCCCACTAGAACAAATGATAGTCACGTGGTTGTTGGATTCATCAAGGAATGTATCTTCGCAAGGTTTGGAACACCAAGGGCAATAATAAGTGACGGCGGAAGTCATTTTTGTAATAGAGTCTTCAAGGCCTTATTGAAGAAATATGGGGTTCGGCACAAAGTGGCAACTCCATACCATCCTCAAACCTCGGGACAAGTGGAGGTGAGTAACCGGCACATTAAACAAATACTAGAGAAAACTGTCAACGGGACTAGGAAAGACTGGGCATCTAAACTGAGTGATGCATTGTGGGCATACAGGACAGCATACAAATCCCCGATAGGAATGAGTCCTTTTCGGATAGTATTTGGGAAAGCATGTCATTTACCGGTGGAGCTTGAGTACAACGCTTTATGGGCTATTCGAAAGCTAAACCTAGACCTTGACAAAGCGGGAGAGGAAAGGAAGCTACAACTTAGTGAGCTTGAGGAGTTCCGTTTGGAGGCTTATGAGAGTGCTAGGCTTTACAAGGAAAGGACCAAATTCTACCATGATAAGAAGCTAAGAAGAAAGGAGTTCCATCCGGGAATGTTAGTACTCCTATTTGAATCCCGTTTGAGGTTATTTCCGGGAAAGCTTAAGTCAAGATGGACAGGACCTTATAGAGTTGTGCAAGTGTTTGTTCATGGTGCCGTTGAAATTGAGAGTTTGAAAAAGGGCGATAGGTTTAAGGTGAATGGCCATCGGTTGAAGCCGTATAGGGGAGGAGACCCAACTTGGGAGCCTGTTTCAAATGAAGAATTGACTGATCCGATTGGGTAACGTTTGCTCTTCCTTTTTGCTTAAGTAGTGTTGATTTTCATATGCTTTTAATTTTCGCATTTCTTTTCCTTTAATCTTTATTTCTCATTTTTGCCTTTATTTTGTTTCCGCATAGAATAAGGGTGTGAATTGGATTTTGGTAGTGGATTTAGGACATTTGTGCTTCTTTGCTATATGTGTTGTTGGAATTTTGTGTATGAATATTTGGAGGGCAATATGCCGGATGATGGGATATTTTGTTTTGCTCATGCTTGTTGGGTTATTGCTTGAAACTTAGTGGGTTGCGCTTGTTGTTTATTTTCCACCTTTGAACATTGAGGACAATGTCAAATTTAGGTTTGGGGGTGCTTTTGCGCAACACCATGATGCTTGGTTTTCGAAAGAATTGTGTGCCAAAATTTTCAAAAATTTTTGCGATATTGCCATATTTAAGCATGCTTTGCTTGTGGAGATTGTTCTTTACATGATGTAGTGAGGAATTGTGCATGTTTGTGAGTGTTTGGTTTAGATTAACACCATGCCACTTAGGGTGTCATTGAACAAAATGCGTTAATCTTTTTCTCTTAATGTTGAGTGAATGATCAAATTTGCTTGAAAGCTAAGAATTAATAGTGGAGATTCCCGTGAGGATCACAAACACAGCCTTTTAAAAGCATACGTTGAGTTGTAAACATTCACTCTTTAAACACTCACTCTAAACACTCATACAAGCATGTTTTGGTCTCATTTGCTCTAAATGTTGTTTGCCATAGAATATTATGGTCTGCTTGTGGATGCCTTATTTTGCTTAATGGACGAATCTTTAGAAATGATTTTAGGCGATGCATGTGAAAACCTCTTTGGCCTAAACACTTCCAACTACTTGAATATGTGTGCTCCCAAGCCCATTTGAAGCCAAACACATTTGAAGCATTTCTTTCATGAACCACATCTACATGAACCTTATAGCCTTAAAATACTTGACCTACCTTGACCAAACGATTCGCTAAGGCTTAGGAACTCAATGTAAAATTTTGAATGTATAAATATAAGGTGTGTACCAAGGCATGTGAATGTGTGTAGGAGTCTTGCAAAGCAAGAAATGTTTGAAAAAAAAAAAAAAAAAAAAGAAAACAAAAGCTTGTAAAGAATGAGAAAAGAAAAGAAAAGAAAGAAAAGAAATGAAGAGCATGAAAAGAAAAGAATTGGCAAGAAAAGAAAAGCAAAGAAAAAAAAAAAAAAAGAATAGAGAAATTAGGCACAAAGGGCCTAGAAAAGGAAGAGAAGTAATTGAGCTACTCAAGTTGAAAATAGGAGTAACATACACATGTGTAATTGTGAGCCTGGACACCTTGAAGTGTGAACATATGTGGGAATCTTGTAGAACTTAAAGAATTAGAATGTATGCCTTAATGAAATCATTAGGTCCCTTGATATCCATTTCTTCCATTCTTTGTTTCACCATGACCTTGGGCCCCATTACAACCAAAGAAAAGACCTTCATGATCTTTAGGATTGTCCATTTTGTACAATTTGGTTGATGCATGTTCTTTCTAATTCATGGCTTGCAATTCCATTCATGAGATCACTTTTCAGAAAATTGCGTTTTAATGTTTAGCATGTGCAATCAATTTGTTGCCATAACATGAACTCATTTTGCACATGCACATATTTGAGTGAACCTAGGAGTCTTGGAGAAAAGAAGAGAGAATCCGGTGAGATTTAGTATCAAAGCGAATTACATTCTAAACTAATAGCACCTTTGCTTTGAAGCTTTGGCATTTTGAATGTAAGATCGCATTGCGTACAATTATGTCTAAGGTGGCACGTTTTTGATCATAACTATACACGCCCTTGCATGTTTAAATCCTCACCATGGCATAACTGTTTTAATCTCTTCATTTTGGCTTCGCACATTGATCATTTGAAGTAAAAACCTTTGAAATATCTCTATGCATGTTTTTGGGGGTGTGCTTGTTATTATGTTTGCTCGAGGACTAGCAAAAGATTGATTTGGGGGTATTTGATCAAGCCAAAATTGGTATGATTTTGGCCCTCATTTCCGTTTCTTTTTGCTTGATTCTCGGGCATTTCCCCGTGTTTAATGTTGTTAAATTGAGTGTTTCAGGTTTTATTAGGTTTCAGAAGCAATTGAGATAAAGGTGGAGGACTTGTGCAAAAATGTCTCACAAATGAGAAGAACAGAGCATTTTCGCCACATGGGCAATGGAGGTCGCCACTTGAGCGCCATGGCGACAGAAGAGTTCCCAAAAGCATCAAAAGGTCGCCACTTGGGCGCCACTTGAGCGCCATGGCGACAGAAGGTCACAAAAACAATCAGGTGTGGTCGCCACTTGGGGTCGCTCTGGCGACCTCCCTTGCAAGTGGCGACCTAGTGCACTCAAGGCATGGTCGCCACTTATGGTCGCCAGAGCGACCTTGATGCACAAAGGGCGACCTCTTCACTTTTCCAAGGTCGCCACTTATGGTCGCCAGAGCGACCTTGATGCACAAAGAGCGACCTCTTCACATTTCCAAGGTCGCCACTTATGGTCGCCAGAGCGACCTTGATGCACAAAGAGCGACCTCTACACATTTTGGTCATGTTCGCCACTTGACAAAGAGCGAGAAAGATGGTTTTCAGAACGACCTTTTCATCTAACCGTTTTACGCTCCATGGTCGCCATAGCGACCAAAGAGCGACCAAGGCTCCACATCAGCGAATCAAGTCGTTACCAGTACATGTCCATGAGTGAGTATATATATGAGCGTCTCTTCACTTTCAAACCATCGAAAATCAGAGCAAAAATTCAGAGAACTCAATTTCAGATCTAGATCATCTTCCATGGCACATTTTTCATCATCCTCCATTTCTCTCCTTGAACTCATCTAATCCATCCAACCCTCAACACAAAACCTTGATTACTTCACTACATCATTCCTCATCCCACCATTTTCTCCACCAAAATCCTTAGTAACTTTCCACCAAAACACCCACATTCCAAGACATTTCCTCAACCTCCATTCCTTGCATCTAGGAGCATAGAGGAGAAGAAGGATTGAGCTTAAAGAAGGTGACTCAAGGGTTATTTCCTTATCATTTACTTCTTTTCATTTATTGCAATTATGTGTAACTAAACCCCTAATCTAGGGGATAGATTTGAGGAACAATTGGTTGTGGGTTTAGTCTAGCTTGTAATGAATCTCTTATGTGTTCTATTCATTCAATTTAATTAGATTTCATTCATTATAATTGACTTGTATATCACTTGTTGATTGCTATCTTGAGTGGAATAATTTGTTATATATTCACATGTGGATTGACAACCTTTGTGTGATTAAGAACCCATTGGATAGGATAGATTAGTGGTGGGTATATCAACCCCACTAATCTAAGCCTCTAAGTGGTTGACATAATGAGATTGGTACATTAATGATGCTAGTAGCTTGCCCACATCCAAGTGTTAATCGATCTATTCCCTAGTTCTCTCATTAATTGATTTTATCACTATTCTTATCAAGGTGTTGAGTATTCTATTTTTCATATCATTTTTGTGTATTTTCATTTGAGTAGTTTAGCATTGGTGGCTTTAGAAACCACACATTTATCCAACTCTATGATTTGTTTTATTGTTTTAAGATTAGTCAATTTATCTAATTAACACTCCATTCCCTGTGGAACGAACTTGCTCACTATTTTGCTATCTAATCACATTTTTAAAAGGGTTAAGTGGCTTTAAAAGAGTTTTCAAGAATCAACCAAAAACTATCATTTTTACTATTTTGTTGAGTACACAAACGACCTCATCAATAGGGGCCTAAAACATATATAGAAATAGACTGATCACACACCCACTCCATTCCGTACCTACACCTTAAGAAGTAAATTAGATAGAACACTTAGGCTCTCTATTTTATATCTGAGTCTGATAGTCTTTTGTTTAATTTCTTAATTAAGAAATGAAATCTGTTGTGTATCGATTGGTTATGTTTTGGAAATGCCAAAAATGGAGACTGCTGCCTCCATATTTTGTATTTTTTTTTTCTAGAAAATATAGTCTCGGTTGTAAGGACAGTTATTTTATAATTGGTTTATTTTTGTGACAAAACCATTGAGGTGTTTTTGTTGGTAGTTTAGGCTCTTCATGCTCACATCATCGAGATTGGCAACTTTCTCGGCATCCCAAGATCTTCAAGAGCTTGAGCTTCAAATGTATATCTACTTGTCCTGTTCTCTTGAAGAGACCAAGTGCACATACACAAACACCATTCATTAAATGTGTCCTTGCTTGGTTGAGCACACATGTATTGGCACACACAAACAGTTTGCATATTTGTGTCCCTACATCATAGTGCATCATTCATCGCACACACATACAACTTGATTACATGTGTCGACTCTGCATTATTTGTTCTTCTTACACATACACGTGCATCATGATTCCTTTGGTATTCATGCATGCTACAATGTTTGAGGTTCACGATCTCATTTGCTTGCTCCATATCTGATTTCAGATTTACGCACTACAAGAAATTTGAGTTTTAACAACATTAAAAAGACAACGCGCGGACCACGCACGTTGCTAAAAGGCATCTATTGCAACGCTCGAGTAATGTACATTATCAAAAGTCATCTACCGTAACGCACACAAAATGTATGTTATTAAAACCACCTACGACAATACACAGATGAATGTTGTCAATAATAAAGTCATCTATCGCAACATGCATAAAATGTGTTGTTGTGAATCTAGATCTACAATTAGATTCTGGATCCATTACAGTATCTTACTTCTACATGCAAGATTCACTTTACAAAAGCAAGATAAAGAATAAAATGTACCAACACATAAATAATATGAACAAGAAATTAAAAGGGAAAGAGACATAAAGATTTTATCGTGGTTCAGCTTATAAACAAGCCTACATCCATGTTGAGCAAAACCGAGAGGCTCACTCCACTATATGAGATATTGTACAGATCTAGACTACGCAGGACTCAGCCTGATTAACCCTCAAAAGGAGCCTAGAAACCCAGTACAACAACACTTAACCTCATAGGCCCATAACATAAACTACGCCTGAGTTCACAAACCTAGAATCACTCAAAAGTTACATTAACAGAATCACAATACACAGATCTCACTTTTTCTCTCTTCACTCTCTTACAAATTCAAAGAAGAGAAGCTAGATATTCATGAAGAATGTCAAGAACACCAAGAACAAAATACAGAGAAAAGCAATATGAGAATATAACAAAACCCTAGAAATCAAAATCATGATTTCTCTCTCCATCGCTTCACATTATATAGTCTCCAGAAGATAAAGTCCAGCTGTGCCAAGTGAAACCAATCATCTGTTGCCATGTCACTAAGAGAATCTTGACTAAGCCTTATCAGATTACACCGATAAGCCAAAACGTAGCGTTTAAGTAAGCCTGTTGGATTAGGCTAGTGGGAGCATTGAAGTTGGGCTTCTTCTGGCTTCAACTCCTTTCATCATTGGGCTTCTAGGAAATGGGCCACTAGAGAATAAGATGGACTAAAATCTTACAAATTCCACTTTAGTTCATGTCAATTCATATAGCAAAGCAAGCTTCTCTTAAAACCTGGCTCAAAAAACACACAAACAAACAAGTTAACCATAATCACCTAATTTCAGTATGTTTAAGCAATGCTTAAACTTACTATAGGGAACAACATTGGTACCCATGTCAGCAGGATTTTCCTCAGTGGAAATCTTTTCCACCTTAACAATACCTTCAAAGATTTGATCTCTAATAAAATGGTATTTAATTTCTATGTGCTTGGTTCTCTCATGAAACAAAAAATTCTTGCAAAGATGCAAAGCACTTTGACTATTAGTAAAAATGACAGCCTTCCCACTGAACACTTTAATATCACCTAAAAGACCTTGAAGACAAATGGCTTCCTTAATAGCCTTTATAACAGCTATGTATTCTACTTCAGTATTGGACAAGGCCACAACTGACTGTAACTGGCTTTTCCATCTTACACAGCAGCCTGCAACGGTGAAGAAATATGAGGAGGTGGATCTCCTTTTATCTCTGTCACCAGCGTAATTAGAGTATACATAACCTATTAGGTCTACAACAGAGTTAGCACAGTCATATATCAGTCCAACTGATGTGATTGAACTAATATATCTCAACAGCCATTTCATGGCATTCCAATGGCCCTTACTAGGGTTGGCCATATACCTAGAAAAAACACTAATAGCTTGAGCTAAATTTGGTCTAATACTAATCATAGCATACATGACAGACCCAACAACATTGGAGTAAAGAATATTCTCTATGTATCTGCTCTCGTCCATAGATCTAGGAGATAGAGCAGCTAACAACATAAAACTTGGTGATAGAGGGACATTTGCAGATTTACAATTTTTCATTGAAAGCTTGTTAACCAGCTTAAACAGGTAATTCTCTTGTTTAAGACACAACCTAGACTCTTTCCTGGCTCTGACAATTTCTATCCCTATGATTCTTTTTGCATCTCCTAAATCTTTTATGTCAAATTCAATTTTCAATTTTCCTTTTAACTCTTTAATCCTAGGCATGCTCTTACTGGCAATTAACATGTCATCAACATATAAAAGAAAATAGATTGAATTTAGTATATTTTCACTAGTGAAATAAAAACATGTGTCATATTTACTTTTATTAAAACCTAAGCTAGTAATGAAGTTATCAAATTTCTTGTACCATTGCCTAGGGCTTGCTTCAGCCTATACAGAGATTTCTTGAGAAAATAGACATGAGAAGGTTTTGATTTGGACTCAAAACCTTTGGGTTGGGACATATAGATGGTCTTATCTAGGTCCCCATGCAAAAAGGCAGTCTTAACATCTAGTTGTTCAAGTTCTAAATCATAAAGGCTGACTAAGGCAAGAACAATTCTGATTGTCTTATACTTAACTACTGGTGAGAAAATCTCATTGTAGTCAATCCCTTTTCTTTGGGTAAAACCCTTAGCAACTAACCTAGCCTTATATCTAGGTTGATCATGTTTCTCTAAACCCTCTTTTATCTTAAAAATCCACTTGCAAGCAATAACTTTATGCTTTTTTGGTTTCCTTACAAGAGACCACGTTCCATTTTTCTCATGAGTGTCCATCTCTTCTCTCATTGCATTAAGCCATTTTAGCTTATCAATGGAACTGACTGCTTCTAAATAACTCCTAGGTTCAATATTTTCTATTCTTGGCCAATGCACAATGCAAAGCACAATGCAAAAGAAATAACATATGCATAGGCATACTTACTGTTAGGTTTAATTATCCTTCTAGCCCTATCCCTAACTAGCTCGTAATCAGCTAGAGATTCCATGTTAATCTCTGGTTGATTCTGACCCTCTTCCACCTAATCAGGATCAGAATGGGTAGCCTCATCATCTTAATTAATTAGGATTAGGCTGAACCAAGACATGACCTAGTGGTTGGCTACCAATTTCCACGTAAACCTGGTTTTCAAAATCCTTTTTAGGATCTGGTTTAGATTCAGCAGAAAGGTCATTATCCTTACAAGGCATTCTAGCCTCATCAAAAATTACATCTCTGATCACAATTACCTTAAAACATTTTTGGTCTCTAAGCCACACCCTATATCCCTTGACACTTAGAGGGTAACCTAAGAAAACACATCTTAGAGATCTAGGTTCAAGTTTACCTTCTGATTGATGTGCATAGGCAGCAGAGCCAAATACTCTTAAGTGTTTCAAGATAGGAGGCCTACCGATCCATTTTTCTTTGGGTGTTAAGAGGTTTATATTAGTGGATGAGGATCTATTTATTAGGTAATTGGCTATTGCAATAGCCTTATCCCATAATTTTTGATTTAAACCTAAGCTAATAAGGAGACATCTAACCTTATCTAGAATGGTTCTATTCATCCTCTCAGCTACATCATTATGTTGGGGTGTATACCTAACTGTCCTACGTCTTTCTATACCCTGGTCACTACAGAATTTATTAAATTCTTCCTTGCAAAACTCTAAACCATTATCTGTCCTTAGTACCTTGACCCCTTTAGAGTTCTAATTCTTAACCAACAGTTTCCAAGCTTTAAAGCTCTCAAAAGTTAGATCTTTGGACTTCATTAAGTACACCTAGACCTTTCTAGTGAAATCATCTATCAAGGATAGAAAATACAGATTTCCACCATGAGTTGGGACCTTTGAAGGTCCCCAAAGATCTTAGTGTACATATAGGAGGATCTCTTTAGTGTTGTGTTGAGCTATACTAAAACTCAGCCTATGTTGTTTTCTTAAAACATAGTTTTCACAGAATTCTAGTTTATTGACATTATCCCCATTAAGCAAGTTTTGTTACTTATTCATTTAAACCTCATTCACTCATGTAACCAAGTCTCTTATGCCATAAAGATTGATGTCACTAGCTTTGGTGGCTACACAAGAAGCCTCATTAGTAACTGTCTCACCTTTTAGGACATATAGACCATTATTTTTGTCACCTTTGAGAATAACTAAAGAACCCCTAGAGATTTTTAGGACACCTTTCTCACCCTCATAACAACAACCTTCCTCATCTAGAACACTTAAAGAAATTAGATTTCTTTTCAGATTAGGCACATATCTAACATCCTTAAAGACTCTTACCATCCCATTATACATTTTGATGGCTACTGATCCTAACCCCTCCACCTGACACTGCTGATTATTCCCCATCAGCACACTACCTCCACTAAGTTCTTTGAACTATATGAACCAATCTTTCCTAGATGTCATGTGAAAGGATCAACCTGAGTCTAAAATCCACCCAGTCTTAACATTCTCAGTGCTAACAGTTAGGTCTTCACTAGGTTAAAATGATCTAGACGTTACAACAGCATCACCATCATTCTAAGTCTTTTCCTAATTTTTCTTTTTGAATTCATAACAGTATTTTTTAATGTGACTTTCTTTACCATAGAAATAACACTTTCTTATGCCATTTCTATTCCTAGACCGAGACCTATAATAGTTTGGTGTCTTACTCCTTCCTTTGCCTTTATTGTAGTTATTGTTATTATTATTCCCATTTCTGTTAGGCTTTCTCCCTCTAATCACCACTGTTCTTATTTTTTATCTTTAGTTCTAGGTAAAAAATTTAGATTTAAGGGTAGAAATACACTCTTCAAGTGATAAAGAGGTCATACCATATTTGATAGCAGCCTTTACATCCGTAAAGGAATCAAGCAAAGCATTAAGCAGAATAATAGCTTCATTTTCATTACTAAGTTTTTCATTTTCCCTGGCATTAGCAAGTTTAATTGTCATCTTCTTGAATTCATCAAGGTTCTGATCAAGATTCTTGCTAGGATTCATTTTAAAACTAAAAAGCCTTTCCTTAAGATAGATTTTATTCATGAGTGACTTAGTGAGATATAGACCTTCTAATTTCTTCCAAATATTACATGTAGTGGTTTCATCGTTAACCTCCCTAAGAACATTATCAAATAAATTAAGTATTATAGTTCATAGGGCCATTTCTAACATGTCATCTTTCTGTTCAGGAGTTAATGATTCAGGTAATTTATTCGAGCCTTCAATGGCCTTGAGGATTTTCTACTGAGACAGAAGGGCTTTCACCTTTCGTCTTTAGATGCCAAAATCCCCAGTGCCATCGAATTTATCTACATCAAACTTCATAGACATGCAAGTTGAATTGAAATTACAAAAGTTATGAACGATTACCTCATTACGACTGCTAGCAGCTTCACTGCTTACCTTTTCTCCTCCAGCTGAGTCTTTAGAGATTGAAGGCTCAGTAACTAGAGGATCTTCTTACTCATTGTTTGCCGTTGGTACGTTTTAGGCTTTGATACCACTATTGTAAATCTAGATCTACAACTAGATTCTAAATCCACTATAGTATCTTACTTCTACCTGCAAGATTCACTTTACAAAAACAAGATAAAGAGTAAAATGTACCAACACAAATAATATGAACAGGAAAATAAAAGGGAAAGAGACATATTTTATCGTGGTTTAGCTTATAAACAAGCCTACATCCATGTTAAGCCAAACCGAGAGGCTCACTCCACTATATGAGATTATTGTACATATCTAGACTATGCAAGACTTAACCTGATTAACCCTCAAAAGGAGCCTAGAAACCTAGTACAACAACACTCAACCACACAGGCCTATAACACAACCTACGCCTGAGTTCACAAACCCAAAATAACTCAAAAGTTACATCAATAGAATCACAATACACATATCTCACTTTTTCTCTCTTCACTCTCTTACAAATTCAAAAAATAGAAGCTAGATATTCACAAGAATGTCAAGAACACCAAGAACAAAATACAGAGAAAAAGCAATATGAGAATATAACAAAACCTTAGAAATCAAAATCATGATTTCTCTCTCCAGCGCTTCACATTATATAGTCTATAGAAGATAAGGTCCAGCTGTGCCAAGTGAAACCAATCATTTACTGCCATGTCACCAATAGAATCCTGACTCAGCCTTATCAGATTACACTGATAAGCTAAAACGCAGCGTTTAAGTAAGTGTGTTGGATTAGGCTAGTGGGAGCATTAAAGTTGGGCTTCTTATGGCTTGAACTCCTTTTATTATTGGGCTTCTAGGAAATTGGCCAATAGAGAATAAGATGGACTAAAATCCCACATGTGTGTTGTTTAAACAACCTATGACAACACATAGATGAATATTGTCAATAATAAAATCATTTATTCCCATAATGAACCATTCTTCAACACCCACAAACATATATTATGTATATATATAGAGAGCTTTTCATCAGCAAACCTATTTATTAGTTTTTGGATCAAAATCTAAGGGATGTTATATGTTCTTCTTCTGGCTCACTACTTACATAGCATCTCTTGAATTTTGATCCAAAAATTGACAAATAGATTTGTATATAACCTTAAATTAGAGGGTTTGTAGGTGAGAAGATATATATATTTAATGTGATTGCTACAAATCATTTTGGAAAAATATTTAACATTAAAAATATTCAGAAAAAAAAGATGTGGAGAGGGAAAGTTAGAGAGAAGTTATGCCTTTGGTAGCTAGAAATGGGGAGAGAAAGGTCTTTAGAGATGGAAGTTCTGCATTTGCCAGAAATGGTGAGAGAGGGGTCTTTAGAGACGGTGGGAGAGGGGACTTTAGAGATGTATTGTTCTCTATCTTTGTCAATAATTTGAACTCCAAAGTCGATTTGGTTTGTTTAAGGGGTATATTCAAACCATTTGGGAAAGTAAAGGATGTGTTTTTGTCGCAGGAGAAGAGATTTAGGAAGAATTGTTTTGCGTTCATCCGATTTGGGTCTTTGGAAGAAGCTTTTAAGGTGGCAAGAACCACTGACGGAATGCACATTTATGGGTGGCCAATAGTGTCGAAAGTGGCATCGGTTGGATAGGGCAAAAGGAGTTTGTCATCGGTGGAACAAAATCTTCCCATCAGAAAAGGTGCATTCAGAGAGGGTAAGAGGACCTAATTCGCATAATGATGTCCATAAGAATCGTTCTTTGCGGAGACAATGAGAAGTAATATTGATCAAAGTTCTGAGGACTCGGAGAAGGTGGAAGAGAAGTTCATTTCAATGACATGGGACTATCACTAGCATACTCAAGATTGGCTAAAACAGTGTGCTGTGGGTTTACTGAAAGATTTTACAGCGGTGTCCAAGGTGAACGACCATCTAAGTAAGAGTAGTTTCAAATTTTCGTCGTCTTATTTAGGAGACAAATGTATCATTTGGATTTTTGAACTACAAAGCCACAAAGAAGGATTCATTTCTAACAGGTCTTTCTGGGAAGATTGTTTCTCTTCCATTGTCAAGTGGTCTGATTCTTAGTCCCTTAATCAAGATCTGCTTGGTTTAACGTTTGGGGGGGGGGGTTGGTCCCCTGAATTGCTGGTCTAGTGATTTTTTTTAAGAAAATGGGATGGTTGGTAGGCGAACCTTTGTTGATCGATGAAGCAACGATGAATATATGAGTCATCTGGATAAGGGGAGACTTCTGGTTCTGATTCCTCTGACCAAAACATGTTCTTTCAAAGTGAAGGTTAATACGGGTAGCAAGTTTTTCGTGGTGAAAATGGTGGAAGATGAGAATCCGATGGATGTGCGGCAGCTAGAAAATTTTCTAGTATTAAGGAAAATCCATGATCAAACCTGTTTGGAGTCTTTGCCACAGAAGGAAAGGTTTCAAAATGACTTGTAAAAAGGGGTTGGTGAAGCTTCTTGTTCGTGCATACCTCAGGCTGCTAGGCTCAAGGACTGTAAAGAAAGCAGATGTCAGAACGGGAAGTCTGAAAGGATCGATAAAGGTAGTAGGCTAGGCCTGAGAAGGGACTTGTTTGGGTGTGCAGTGTGCAGTGTGCAGAGGACAGGTTAGTGGTCGATCGTGACTATGTTAAGCAGGGAGCTAGGGTTTTGTTTGGTAAAAGGTGGTGTTGACAAAAGGATAAGAGAGGTGTTAACATCTCGGAGTCTGATAGTCTGATATGCCTCATATGAAACAAGTGGTTGGGCCGGTTGTGGAAAAAGGTATAGAGGATGGTGGGTTTGTCAAGCCCATAAAGGTGGCTTTGGGCCTTTCTGGTGATAACCCTTGTTTTCAGAAAGGCTTGAAAGGCCTTGGGGTGGGTGTAGACCTTGGTTTGGTGGATGTTAATTTAGCCCAAGATACTCTTATTCTAGAAAATCTGAAGGATTGTTGCATTATTGTCAAACCTCTGAAGAGTACCAAAGCTGAAGTGTGGATTCCTCCCTCTCTCGAAGCTCTGAAATTTAATGCGGATGGATTGTCAAGAGGTGTTTCAGGTCCTGCGGGGATTAGGGGTGTTTTGTGGAATTCTAAAGGGAAGGTGTAGTGTCTTTTCTCCGCTTATGTTGGTTTCCAAGATGCAATCTCAGCTGAAGTCGTGGCAATTCAAAAGGCATGCTTTGTGTGTGCTTCTAATGCCTCTTTGTTTGGGAAGGAAATTGCTATCGTTAGCGATTCCAAGGTCACAGTTTCTTAGGTGAACAATGATGGCTTCGGTAACATTAATTTTTTGGATTTGATTTATGACATCCACTCTAATCAGGCCTTACTAGGCAACACTTCTGTGATTTACAATCCAAGAGCTTTGAAAACTTTGGCGGACCCTTTAGCCAAAAAGGCTTTGGCCTCTAGCGGGGAATCTATTGAGTGGGGTGACCCCTAGTGTGTTATTCTAGAGTTCGTTTTTGAGCTGGGGCTGTGTTTGTGCTTCCTCTGCTTTGTTTTTGTTTCTTCGCTGTTCTGTTCTGTTTCTTTTGGGGTGTGTGTTTTTTCTTGCTTGGGGTTATCGTTGTGGGTGGTGTTGGTCTCTTGGCTGTTTTGCCTTGGGGCTGGCTTTTGGGTGTTGGCTTTGGCTCGTGATTGGTGTTCTCTCTTTGTTCTTTTATAAATAAAACCTGCTGTTCAAAAAAAAAAAATTATTAAATTTTTTTTACAATTTAATTTTTTTTTTTTTTTATTCTTTATGTAGCTCTAGTTCTTTAAGAAGTTATAGTGCAACTTAAGATTGAATGAGATTGGCTCATTGGCATCAAAATTTCCAAATGTGTGCTTTCATTATCTGCCTATATTATATATGGTACGTGGTCAACATGCTGACTCATTTTGAAATTTAGATCTTATGGAAATATTGTATGTCCACAGTGACGGAGAGAGGGAGAGAGGAGACAAAATAATCGTCAACAAATTAACCAAAAAATCATAAAAGAAATGCATATATATTTTGACTGAGCTTACACAAAGCAACCCTCTTTATTACATTATAAATTTTTAATTTAGTCAGAACTATAGAAGATCTCAAACATTATAATTCAAACAAACTGCTACTGCAACATTTCACTTGTTAATAATTATTTCTCTAATTGTTGTCCCACCAGAACTTGGCCTGAAGAGATTTCACCACCTTCTGGTCCAACTGGAAGGCTTTAGCCAAAACGTCAGGATTAATGGGAGGTTCCGACCCGAAAACGGCATTGGCGATGGTGATGACACCAGGGTTCTGGCTGCTCAGAGCAGCAAAGGCAACTGCATTGGATTTTCCAATATTGAATTGGAAGTGAATGAGCCCAATTGGGAACACAAACACATCTCCCTTGTGTAGGACTTTGGTGAAGAGTTTGTTGTCAGGGTTGGATGTCACAAAACCAACGTAGAGAGTGCCTTCCTGGACAAATAGGATCTCGCTGGCTCGAGGGTGGGTGTGAGGTGGGTTCTGGCCATATGGCGCATAGTCAATGCGGGCTAAGGATATTCCGAGAGTGTTGAGTCCTGGAATTTGGATTACATTTACAGGAGTCACAGTGGAGCCAACCGGATTCGATGTTTTTTGGGGGATGTTAAGCCCTGAAAAGAAGAAGTCCTTTGGTGTGGCAAGCTTTGGGTCCTTGCAGAACTTCCCATTCACAAACACTGCACAAAATATATATATATATATATATATAGAATTACCCAGCCATAAATAATATATAACATGTCATTCATAAATTTGTAGGATTTATATATACATAAAAAAAACTTACCACCATTCTTGGTGTCATTAATGGCAACACAAAAATCCTGAAGAGGGCTAGGGTCGGAGGCGGAGGCCAAGGAGGAAGCCAGAGCCAAGAAGACAGAAGCTACAAGAAAGTGAACAGCTTTCATGGTTGTGATTATTTCAACTGTGTTATTATTGCTTTGATGAGGAGTGAGAAATCTTTCATGGAAAACAAGCTTATTTATAGATGGAGTTGATTGAACCGGTCTTTGCTAGCAGATATGAAAAGGTTGCCAGGTCTCAATTTTGTTAAATATTTTATATGATCTATTCCCATAATGAACCATTCTTCAACACCCACAAACATATATTCCGTATATGTATAGAAAAATATTTTTTGGACATGGAAGTGGTCTCACAATCAATTCAATATTTCAATTGACTGGAGGAAAAATATATAGATAGTGGCTGGGTATATATATATAGAGAGAGAGAGAGCTTTTCATCTACAAACTTATTTGTCAGTTTTTTGATCAAAATTGTTATGTGTTTTCTCTTCTGGCCCACCACTTGCATAACATCTCATGAATTTTGATTCAAAGGTTGACAAATAGGTTTGTATATAACCTTATATCAAGGTTTAATTTGTCAGTGAGAAACTATATATATAGTTAGAGAGAGAGAGAGAGAGATAACAAGTTTGTACACTGCAGCATGTACGTATATTAAAAAAAAAAATTGTTTAAGTAAAATATCGAGCACAAATTTATAGAAATATTTGTGAAAATAATAGAAATATAGTCGATATCCTTTAAATATAAGAATATTTAAGGATATATTTAACAGATGAACAATTACCAATTAAGTCCTTCTAACTACAAGATGTTAGTTTAATGGAAAAAATTTTCTTTTTCTTAATTTTTTTAAATTAAATTATTATTATTATAAATGTTAGAATTAAACTGTATCAAATATTTATTGGAGTAATTTTTAATTAAATTCCATGTATTGATTATGAGATTATATATTTCAATATTTTTCATATTTCAGATATTGGTAAAAAATAATAGAAAAGTCGTAAACTATTTGGAATAAAAAAAAAGATTTGAGACTTATTTAATAATTTTCCTATTTATTATCACTAACCATAATTAGGGGTGAACCCTCTTGGAGACCAAGTAGGGCCTGTGCCCTAACTCAATTTTATTTTTTTTATTTTAGAAAAATTGATTTTGTATATACTTTATATATTTATGTTCATTAAAAATAGTTACATCTTATTTCCTTTGGCACAGTTGGTAGCGGATCTTCTCTCTACACTTGAAGTAGTTAGCTAAGTTCCATCTCACACAAATGCATTTTTTTTTAATTTAATTTTATCTTGTAACAATTCATTTTCTTATTTTATATTCAATTATCTATTCTTATTTTAAATTTTTATTATTTCTAATAGTTTTAATTTGACATACCTAATATGTCCAATCAATAAACTATAAAATTTCAAATTTTACTTTATTGGATTAAAATATTCAATCTATTATTATGATTCATTTTCTTTTATCCTTAGAATTTTTCTTTATTTTATAGTTTTCAATAAATCAATAATTTACCAATAATTTAAAGAATAAAAAATTTAAAAACATGTCTAGTAATATTTATTAAAAAATTATTTTTATATAAATTTAAATTGAATTCATTATAAATGTAAATAAAAAAATAAAAAAATTCTTATTATAAAATTAGATTGTAATTTATTCTATTTGTTTTTCATTATTTATGTTGTTTTTCATCTTCTTATTTTTTTTTCTTCTTATTTTTTTTTTAACATTTTTTCTTGTTTTCATTTCTTTTTAAATGCAAAATTATTTAATTCATCTGATTAAATGTTCTATTTATTTTATTTTATCTAAAAAAACTCATTTTACTTGTATTTTTAATTTTTCAGTATTTGTTTCTTTATATATATTCAAATGCCCCACCTGGTCAAAATTTATTGGTCCGCCATGGACCGTAATATGAAAAATATTGCGGATATATAATCTTATAATCAATATGATCGCTACAAATCATTTTGGAAAAATATTTAATATTAAAAATATTCAACAAAATTACAATTTTGTTTTTTGAAGTAGCTTTAGTTCTTTAAGAAGTTATAGTGCAACTTAAGATTGAATGAGATTGGCATCAAAATTTCCAAATGGGCGCTTTCATTATCTGCCTATATTATATATGGTGGTCAACAAGCTGATTTCATGGAAATATTGTATGTCAGCAGTGACGGAGAGAGTAAAAGAAGAGACAAAATAATCAGACAACAAATTAACCACAATATCATAAAAGATTATAAATGCATATATATTTTGATTGAGGTTACACAACCCTCTTTATTACATTATAAATTTACAATTTAATCAGAACTATAGAAGATCTGAAACATTATAATTCAAATGAGCAACATTTCACACACTAATAATTATTTCTCTAGTTGCTGTCCCACCAGAACTTTTCCTGAAGAGATTTCACCACATCCAGATCCAACTGGAATGCTCTAGCCAAAAAATCAGGATGGATGGCCGGATCAGACCCAAAAACGGCATTGGCGATGGTGATGACACCAGGGTTCTGGCTGCTCAAAGCAGCAAAGGCAACTGCATTGGTTTTTCCAATATTGAATTGGAAGTGAATAAGCCCAATTGGGAACACAAACACATCTCCCTTGTTTAGGACTTTGTTGAAGAGTTCAAATTTATTAAGACACATGCCAACAAGCACAACAAGAACACCTACAAGAAGCGAGCAAAACACCCCAAAAAAACACACAAAAAAGAGCCAAGTTGGTGAAGAGTTTGTTGTCAGGGTTGGATGTCACAAAACCAACGTAGAGAGTGCCTTCTTGGACAAATAGGATCTTGCTGGCTCGAGGATGAGTGTGAGGTGCGTTCTGGCTGTATGGCACATAGTCAATGCGGACTAAGGATACACTGAGAGTGTTGAGTCCTGCAATTTGGTTCACATTTACTGGAGTCACAGTAGATCCAACCGGATTCGATGTGTTTCTAGGGATGTCCAGCCCTGAAAAGAAGAAGTCGTTTGGTGTGGCAAGTTTTGGGTCCTTGCAGAACTTCCCGTTCACAAACACTGCAAGGAAGAAGTAAATATTAGTTATTTTCGTATGTAATGTAAATTTACCAACTTTAATTTCAATTCAACAAATGGCACATTATTTTTGATTTCAGTGAGCTCTTTACATTCAATGAAAATAAACTTTATACGTTTATAAAATAGGATGGATGTAAAAATAGGCATCAGGTACTATTAAAAAGTATAACTTATACAATCAGAAGCTTAAAAGGATACATAAATATAGTTAGAGAAAGTGAACATACCACCATTCTTGTAGTCTTCGATGGCTACACAGAAGTCCTGAAGAGGGCTGGGGTCAGAGGCAGAGGCCAATGAGGATGCTAAAGCCAAGACAACAAAAGCTACAAGAAACTGAACACCTTTCATTGTGATTATGCAAGTATTGTTGCCTTGGCGAGGGGTGAGAAATGTTGCAAGGCAAAGCAAGTCTATTTATAGATGGGAATTCATTGAACTAGTCTTTGTTTTTCCCCTGCTCGAAGAAGATATTGAAACAAGTCTATTTTTGAAATAGTCTTGATTAAATGGTTATCTGTTTTAATGTGTACAATGAGTCAGTCTTTTACTACGGATGATTGTCAAAATTAAGTAAGTTATTTTCTTCATCTGCTTATGCGCGTCTACACATTTTTGAAACGTGGGATTGGTCTTCTTTCATATGAATCTCACCTGTCCTGGTAATACAGTGTTTTATCTCAGCATTATTTTAACAGTGATCTTATGCTATCCAAAAATTATTTTACGGTCTAAACATTTACCCAAATGATATGAAAAACCAATATTTTACTACCACATCATCATACATTATCTCATAATCAATATATGATGATGTGGTATCATTTGGGCAACAAATATAATGTTGTGGAATATTTAGTTCCTAGTTAAATTTAGATAAGTTAATTTTTTATTTATCCTTACATTTTTCGTACAACAAAGTTTCTGTTGGATTGTATATTGTATATTGTATATTGTTAGTTTATTAGTTAGGGGTATTATTGTCTTTTCTTCTTTGTATAAGTCACTTGTTGAGGAGTAATTATTATATATAACAAATATATTGTAAAATGCCTGGTCCTGAATTAATAGATATTGTAAAAATATATATATATAAATAAATAAATAAATAAATAACTCTATAAATCAACTTATATTCCAACTACTAATGTTTCAATTGACAAATAAATACACATTAACGGTATTTTTTTTATTTTTTTATTTTTTATATAAATATCCTCTTAAATACATTGTATAACTCATTATATTTTATGACGCCTCTGCTGAAAACAATTTCTAGCTCTGTCCCTGGGGCCAAGAAGACAGAAGCTACGAGAAAGTGAACTGCTTTCATGGTTGTGATTGTTTCGAATGCGTTATTATTGCTTTGATGAGGAGTGAGAAATATTGCATGGAAAACGAGCTTATTTATAGATAGAGTTGATTGAACCTATCTTTGCTAGCAGATATGAAAGCTTGCCAGGTCCCAAATTTGTTAAATATTATATATGATCTATTCCCATAATAAACCATTCTTCAACACCCACGTACATATATTCTGTATATATATATATATAGAAAAAATATTTTCTCACCTTCAAATTTTGGACATGGAAGTGTTCTCATGACCAATTCAATATTTCAATTGACTGGAGCAAAAATATCTAGATAGTGGGTGTATATATATGGGCTGCCCTTAGGTGCAACGTTATATGGTGCAACATAAAAATTTTCTACTATGATTATGTCTTTTTTAGTACAACCACATCAATAAATATGTTATTGCAGGTTTTAACATGCGATCACAATAATTTAATTGTATGATCACATGCAATTTATATACTATAACATTATATATATTTGTGATCACATGTAATCATATGTGATCATATACTGTTGCATCGTATAAGGTTACACCAAGAATGGCCCCCATTTATATATATATAGAGAGAGAGAGAGATGACTTCAAGGTAGTCAATAGATTGGATGTATTCAAAATTTGTCATTACAGTAATAGAAAGAATAAACATAAATTATAGCTTCACAAAGAACGATTCTGATATTCCCATTTCCATTTACTACAAAAGCAGCAGGTAACAACCATAATTAATCATAAATTAATATTATTGAACCATAATTAATCATAAATTAATAAATTAATCATAAACTTAAAGTTACACGTAAATGTGTTGAATTGATCGCTTCACCAATTGTGAACGTTAATATCTATTAGAACCAGTGTTCTAGTAAGCGTTAGGCGCTAGTCGGGCGGAGACCCAGCGCCTAGCGCCTAGGCCGATTAATCGGGGATTAATCGGCGATTAATCGGAAAACACAAATATAAGCAAATTCCACATATCAAATCTAAAGAAAACCCACTAAGCCTAGGCCCAATGTTGTATCTAACCTAATAAGCCTCAATTGGCCCAATAAGCCTCAATTGACCCAATAAAACCCACGCTAAGGCATCAAAATCACGTTAAGGCATCAAAATCACAATAGGGATATAGGTGTAATTATTGAAGGAAGATTGAATTTATTGTGATTTTATAAGAGATCAGGGGCACGTTTTGTTATTTGCCACACAAATCAGAGCTCAAGCCACCAGCCCAAACACAAGCCCAAACATTGGCCCAACCTGACTCAAGTGAAGCCTGCATGCACCCCTGTCCGCTGCTAAACGCACCCCACCTTCTTCACTTCATCTTCAACCTCACGCCTGTCTCCATTGCCGACCAAACCCAAGCTGGTCCAGTTGCCGGAAACGACGATCCCACACCTTATTCCAGCTGATTTCCAGTGCAGAATAACGGCGGAGTCAACGGCTTTGACCCGCCTATCCCGATTACGCGGCCACGTGTCCGATTACACACCCACTGTAGAAAGGGTCCGATTTTCACCTTTTCGGTACGTTTTCCGGCCGCCTAGCTGTTTTGCTCCGACTAATCGGCCGACTAGGGCGATTACTAGAACACTTAATTTAGAACATATAGCAATTTTCAATTATGATAAGCGAAAATCTAATATTGATAATTTCTGATTTTAAATTATTTTCTTCACAGAATCAATGAAATATTTAACAGAAAATATATTCAATATTTTGTTCTTCTAACCCGACAAAGTAGATGTTTGTTTGGACCACTTAATGTTGCTTGGGTGAAAGACGCTCATTCAGCCTAATAATCGTGAAAATAATAGAAATATAGTCAATATCCTCTAAATATAATAATATTCAAGGATATATTTAACAGAGGAACAATTACCAATTAAGTTCCACTAACAATGGAATGTTAGTATAATGGAATTTTTTTTTTTAAATTAAATTATTTTTATTATAAATGTTATAATTAAATTTGTAGAAATATATTGCTTGATAGAAATATTACATATTACATTGCTATATATATGAGTAGAATATTGAAAAACCTAGAAGCCATAGTAATATCAAATAAGGAAAACTAACATAATTATAGAATATACATGATTCTAGGTGATTAGTCCTATAATGTATGAATCATAGAGTTGACTTGAGTTGATTACGGAATCACAGAGTTGACTTGAGTTGACTGTGGAATCACAGAGTTGACTTGAGTTGATTGTGGAATCATAGAGTTGACTTGAGTTAATTGTGTGACACTTCCCTTCAAACTGGACGCCCGTGGATGAACAAGTTTGCTTGTAAGCTGAAGATGACGCAGTTTGTGGAGGCCCTTGGTTAGAAGATCAGCAATTTGATCATCGTATGGGACAAAGAGAACCCGATGACTGCCAAGGGCAACCTTCTCACAAACAAAATGGTAATCCAATTCGATATGGTGAGTGCGAGCATCATGAATTAGGTTTGCAGCAAGGTATGTGGCACTGATGTTGTCACAGTACAGTGATGCAGGAATAGAAACATGGCAACGCAACTCATGAAGAAGGAAACTAACCCATGCGGTTTCAGCACAAGCATGTGCCAATGAGCGATATTCCAACTCAGCACTAGAGCATGCAACCGTGGGTTGCTTTTTGGAGCACCATGAGATAAGAGTGGAACCTATAAAAATGAGGTAACCAGTGGTAGAACGGCAAGTGTCAGGGCAGCCAGACCAATCCATATCAGAAAAAGCACGGATGATAAGTGGTGTAGGAGAGGGACTAATAATAATGCCTTGGTCAAGAAAACCCTTAAGATATCAAAGGATCCATTTGACAGCAACTAAGTGAGGCTGACATGGTGCACTTAGGAACTAGGCAATAGTACTAACGGTGAAAGCAATATCAGGGTGAGGCAAGGTCAAGTATTGTAGTGAGCCAACTAAGTGACGAAATTCAGTTGGATTGTGAAAAAGAACACCATCAATATTGGAGAGTCGGACCTTGGCAGCAAGAGGTATGGAAGATGGTTTGCATTCGATTACGTTGCTATGATGCAGAATATCCAATGTGTATTTTACCTAAGAAATGTGTAATCAATGTGAATGCTGAAGGACCTCAAGACCGAGAAAGTAACGCAAGGAACCCAACACGTTTACATCAAACTCATGGCCAAGAGACTGTACAAATTGATTAATGGATTCAGTATGGTTACCTGTCAATACAATGTCATCAACATATAATAACAAGTAAAGAACATGGTCAGTATGGCGAAAAATGAAGAAAGATGGATCATCCTTGCTTTGGGTGAACCCAAACTGAATGAGAAAGACACTAAAATGGTTGAACCATGCACGAGGTGCCTGTTTGAGTCTGTATAATGCCTTTTGCAGTTTGCAGACAAAATACGGACGTTGTGGATCAACGAAACCTGGAGGCTTTGACATGAAAACCTCTTTATGATGAAAACCATTTAAAAAGGCATTATTAATGTCCAATTGGTGAAGGGGCCAAGAATTTGTGACAGCAAGATAGAGAACTGTGCGAATCGTGGCATGTTTAACAACCGAGCTGAAAATTTCATCATAACCGAAGCCAGGCTGTTGGTAAAAGCCCTTTGCAACAAGACGAGCTTTGTAACGGTCAATGGAGCCATCAGAATGCTGCTTGGTATTGAAGACCCATTTGCAGCCAACTGTGTTCTAAGAAGCAAAGGGAGGAACCAAGTTTCAAGTATCATTTTTTCACCAGAGCATTGAATTTATCAGTCGTTGCATTCTGCCACTAAGAATGTTTGACAGCATGGGTGTAGTAGGTAGGTTCAAAAGGCTGTGATAGAACCGTAGCATGTGCCTAAGACAGTGGATAATGGACAGTGCCATCAGTGCAGATTTTGGGCTATCTCACACCATCACGTAAACGAGTTGTCATATGATGAATGGGCACCGGTGTGAGTGGTGGTGACAAAGGTGAAGCTACAGCAGTTGACATAAGCACATGTGGAGCGGCAATAGCACATGGTGAAGCTTGGTCAGCGCGCGGTAGAGCAGGCGACTCGACTGGAACCGTGGAACCGAGATGGTGGAGCTCTAGCGTGACATACTATGGTGGAGAATCCGAGACCTGTGTGCTAGCAAAAGGAAATTTAAGCTCATTAAAAATAACATGACGCGGTATATAAACCCGTTGATTTACCGGATCAAGGCACATATAGCCTTTGTGATGAGAACTATACCCCAGGAAAATATATTCTGTCGAACGAGGTTGAAGTTTGTGTGAGACATAAGACCCAAGGTGAGGAAAACAAGCACACTCGAAAGTGCGAAGATTACCATGCGTAGGGTTCTTATAAAAAAGAATGGAATGAGGAGATGACTAGTTTAGCAGTGGCGTAGGGAGAAGGTTAATGAGGTAAATGGACATTAAGGCCACCTTAACCCACAGGTTTAGCGGAGCATGACTGCAGAAAGCAAGGTGTGGGCCGGGTCATGTTTGCAATGTGACGGTGCTTACGCTTGGCAAGCCCGTTTTGTTGAGGCATGTGAGGACACAAGCGACAATGATGAATACCTAAAGTTTGACAAAATTTTGTAAATTGAGAATTTACATACTCAGTTCCACCATCACTTTGTATGATCTTAATGGAGGAATTAAATAAATTTTTATCATGGCAACAAAAGTGCAAAAATGTTTAAAAACCTCAGATTTTTTATGCATGGAATAAATCCATGAATAACGAGAAAATTCAACAGTAAATAAAACATAATATTTTAAACAAAAATAGAAGAAATAGAAGACATCCACACATTAGAATGAATAATATAGAAGGAAAATGTTGCAAAAACTTTATTTCAATCAAAGGAAAGTTTGTGAGACTTGCTAATGGCGCAGTCATTACAAAAGGAAAAATTGTTGGAAAAAGTAGGCCATAAAACATGAGAACCTAATTGACGAAGAACAGCAAAGGACGAGTGACCAAGACGGAGGTGCTACAGGTTGGAGGCGGATGCCACCAAAGCAAATGGTCGTGACGGCGAGAGCGGGTAAAGACCGTCCTTACATGGGCCCTAAAATAATGGAACACCAATGGTGAGATCATAGATAGTATAGCCTGATGGAGTGAAAGGAAAACTGACAAAGTTATCTTTAGTAAAACGTGCAACAGATAACAATTCTTTGTTTAAATATGGAACTTGAAAAATATTACTAAGAGAGAATTTATGGGAGCCAAGAGATAGAGGAAGATTACCAGTGTTGGTAATGGGGAGAGTAGCCTCATTATCGAGTAAGAAAAAAGTATTACCATTAAACGGAACAGAGTCCAGAGGTGCATTACTCGTCATGTGGTGGTTGGCACCTATGTCAAGATACCAGGTGTAATCAAGAGGTGACGGGTATGAAGCGACATGCATGCCAACAAATGGAGCAGTGAGAGACTCAAGACCATGGTAGCAGTGAGGACAATTCTGGTTTGAATGTTGTGTATTGGAACAAGTGGAGCACCATTGTGATGGAGGAGCACTAAGAATACCACAACCACCATGATACGGCAACCAAGAGCCATGACTAGAGCCATAGGCCAAGTAGTTAGGTGTAGAGTGCCAAGGTGCACGACCACGGCCGCGTGAGTGTCCGCGATGACCATCACAACTAGAGCCACGATGTTGACCATGGCTAGAAGAGGGCGCTTAAGTGAAATTGGCATCGAGTGAGGGAGACTGAACAGTTACAAGGGTCGTTGTACTATTGACATTAGTGGGCTTGGTGCGTAACAACTAGGATTCATAGGAGAGAAGACGCGCACGAAGATCCTCAAATTTTGGCAGAGGAAAATTAAGAATAGCAGTGATAATCGTACCATAGTCTGAGTCGAGACCACAAAGAACAGTAGTAACTAAATCAGTTGTCAAGACCAGGTCATTGATGGCGGCAAGAGAGTTAGAGAGGGATTTGGCATGTTGAAGATAAGTAGATATTATTTTGGTACCTTTTGACATGTCTATGAGTTGGAATCGAATATTTGCCGCATTGGCAACAAAGTGTTGAGAGAAGTTGTCCTTGAGACATATCCACATATTGAATGCATTGGTTTTTCCAACAATTAGAGAGAGAATGGTCTCGGTTAGAGTAGATACCATGTAGCTTACAGCAAGCTGATCTTGTTAAAACCACTTTAGATAAGCTGGATTGAGAACCGTAACAGCAGTAGTGTCGGCATCAATGGTAGCGACGGCGAGAAACAAAGTGGAGGGAGTCGGAGCAATGCCATCAACATAATGATACAAACTGTGGCCAACAAGAAACGGTCGTAGTTGAGCTGTCCATAAGAGGTAGTTAGATTTTGTGAGTTTGAGGAAGTTGGATAGAGTAAGGCTAGGTAGGGAGGGAGTCGAAGAAAAGGAAGAGGAGGAGGTAGTGTCGGCCATTGCAATATGTAGAAGATGGGATCGGAAAAAAAAATTAGGTTTTTCGTTAGAAAGAAAGTGGCTATGATACCATGTAGAAATATATTACTTGATAGAAATATTATATATTACATTGCTATATATATGCAGAATATTAAAAACCCTAGAAGCCCTAGTAATATCAAATAAGGAAAACTAACATAATTATAGTATATACATGATTCTAGGTGATTAGTCCTATAATGTAGGAATCATAGAGTTGACTTGAGTTGATTGTGGAATCTTAGAGTTAACTTGAGTTGATTGACAAAATGGTATCAAATATTTATAGGAGTCATTTTTAATTAAATTTCAAGTATTGATTATGAGATTATATAATCCGATATTTTTCATATTTCAAATATTGGTAAAAAATAATAGAAAAGTTGTAAACTACTTGGAATTTATAAAAATAAAAAAAAAAATAAAAAAAATAAATGGTTTGAGACTTATTTAATACTTTTCCTATTTAATATCAATACCGTAATATGAAAAATATTGTGGATGTATAATCTCATAATCAATATGAACGCCACAAATCATTTTGGAAAAATATTTAATATTAAAAATATTCAACAAAATTACAATTTTTTCTTTTTTTTTTTTTTTTCTTTTTTTTTTTTTGGAAATAGCTTTAGTTCTTTAAGAAGTCATAGTGCAACTTAAGATTAAATGAGATTGGCATCAAAATTTCCAAATGGGTGCTGTCATTTTTATTTTTTTTTTTGAAAAGGCAAAGAATATTCATTCAAAAAGGTCAAACTACACAAAGCAAAAGAGGCCCAAGACCAAGAAAACCATGACCACACCAAAAACAAAGACAGCAGCAAAACAGAGGAACAAAGCAACACTGCACAACCAAGCAGACACCACAACAACAACAACAACACACAACGAGGCAGAGACCAGGAACAAACTACAGAAACTGCAGTACCACCAACCAGAAACTAGCCATGCCCAGTTTAAACAGAACCCGAGCAGCCAAAAACATCAGGCAAAGCTCCATTCTACCAAGTCAGAGTTCGAGCTTGATGCCTTATTGGCTAGACTGTCCACAAAAGAATTTGTTGCTCTAGAGTTAGAATCATAGAAACATTCCCCCATAATCTTAGAAATTCACAAATTTCGGATAATGTTAAGATGCTCAAGGCTCCCATAACCATCGTTATTGATCCACAAAACTGCCACCATAGAGTCACTAACGATAAGGATTTAATTCGCTAATCAGATTGGTTTGATGGCACACAAACTGCATGCTTTTTGGATTGCAAGGATTTCAGCCGAATTAGAGAAGATGATGCTCACAAAAGAAGAGAAAATACATAAAACTTAACCATAAGAATCTCTTAAGACACCCCCAATGCCTGCTAAGCCAGGCGAGCCACGTTGATCCATCCACATTAAACTTGAAAAAGTTTAAAAATGGAGGAGACCACTCCTCCATTCTAGCAACTTTTACTGGTTTATTATCAATGCAATGCTCCTTGATGTTGAGATTAAGAGAAGTGATGGGATCCTTATAACCTTTCCCATGATGCTTGAACCACCTGACCACTCTAAATTTGATCGTGTCTAAGCAATGATCTAGGTCCGCCATAGCACTTTTGAACAAAATCTTGTTCCTTACTTCCCACACAGACCAGACAACCACAAAAAAGCAAGTTTCCCAAGCTCTCTAATACTTAGAAGGAGGACACAGACCCTCCCAGCTCACAAACCAGTTATTGAGTGAATTGCTAACAACACCATAAATTCCCCACCAGTCCATACATCTCAACCAAACATTCCACCCGGGTCCAAATGGGCGCTTTCATTATCTGCCTATATTATATATGGTGGTCAACAAGCTGACTCATCTTAAAATTTAGATGTCATGGAAATATTGTATGTCAGCAGTGACGGAGAGAGTAAGAGAAGAGACAAAATAATCAGACAACAAATTAACCACAAAATCATAAAAGACTTGCATATAAATTTTGACTAAGGTTAAACAAAGCAAACCTCTTTATTACATTATAAATTTATAATTTAATATGAACTATAGAAGATCTCAAACATAATAATTCAAATGAGCTGCGACTGCAACATTTCACATATTAATAATTATTTCTCTAATTGTTGTCCCACCAGAACTTGGACTGTAGAGATTTCACCACATTTTGATCCAATTGGAAGGCTTTAGCCAGAACATCAGGACTAATGGGAGGATCCGACCTGAAAACGGCGTTGGCAATGGTGATGACACCAGGGTTCTGGCTGCTCAGAGCAGCAAAGGCAACTGCATTGGTTTTTCCAATATTGAATTGGAAGTGAATGATCCCAATTGGGAACACAAACACATCTCCCTTATTTAGGACTTTGGTGAAGAGTTTATTCTTAGGATTGGATGTCACAAAACCAATGTAGAGAGTGCCCTTTCTTGGACAAATAGGATCTCGCTGGCTCGAGGGTGGGTGTGGGGAGGGTTCTGGCCATATGGCTTGTAATCAATGCGGGCTAAGGATACACCGAGAGTGTTGAGTCCTAAAATTTGGACTACATTAAGAGGAGTCACGGTGGAGCCAACCGGATTCGATGTTTTTTTGGGGATGTTGAACCCTGAAAAGAAGATGAGGAAAACATGCCTAAGAGTGAGACTTCTTGGCAAGGATGCTAAAAAAGTCCAACTTATGATGAAAAAGGGCTTGTTAAAGGCTAGTCTGATTAGGAATTTGGCTCACCATCGCAAAGGGGCAAGAGAGCTAGAGGTTATGACCCAAGAGGTTGTTGGGGACACGGGCAACAATTCTGAGTCTGGGATTGACAGTCAGTCCCAAGTCGCTCCGGAAACAGCGGTGTGGAATGCGGAGGAAGAAATCACCAGGGTTATAAAAACGGGTGCGGTTCTGGGAATAGACTTTGGAGGTAATATGAAGGCTATAAGGGATGAATTGCGGAGAAGAGAAGCTGAAGATGATGAGAGGTTTAAGAAAGCTAATAGATAGTAGTTTGGTTGCTGGGTCGAGTGTTGGTGTGTTTTTATTTTTAATGATTTTTGTCATGGAATATTAGAAACTCTTTGGGCCGCATATGTCTTGTGGGGGAGCTGTTTGCGTTAATATTGTAGGTTGGTGTGTGTATTGTGCATGGCTGTTGTGGTTGTTGTCGGTATGGTGTTGCTGTGTTTGGTTTTCTGGTGTGCGCTGTTCTTGTGGTGTTTGGGATGGTTGGGGGTTGTTCTGTTTTTTGGTTTTGCTCTGTTTGCTTTGTGCGGTGGGCTTGTGTTGTTTTCTGTTGCTTTCTGTGTTCTTCTTTTGTTTTCCTTTTCGGCCTTCTTGTCGATGAATAAACTTTCGCTATTCAAAAAAAATATAACTTTGGCCCAACACAAACCCGGCTCGGACAAGCGAGCAACAGCCTTAACGAAGAATGAGGTGGCATTTATAATATATAATTAAAATCTATTATTATTTAATATTTAATTAAATAACTTTATTATATTTTTACAACACCTCCCACCACTAGCCGCCACCCCTGATGAGCGTCGTTTGTGTACTCAACAAAATGATATTTAAAATGTGATCTTTTAGAAAACCGATTTTCACCACTTAGACAGAAAATTAGTAAAGTGGCAAGTAGGATTCGTTTCATAGGGAATTAGAGTAATTAGTTGAATTAATTAACAATTCCTAAAATACCAAATAAAGTAAATCATGGTAGTTTGAATGGTGTATGGTTTAAGAAACCATCAAACATACATGGAAAAATAAAAGCAATAAAATGTAAAGAGAATATGAATAGATAGGAATCCAATAACAACAACCTAGATAAGAAAATGGATTAAACAATTAATTAGAAGTCTAGGGAAATGATAGAGTAGCTAATGGACCTTGAGCAATTCATCAATGGCTTCATTAATGCACTATTCACACAATTAAGGACCGATCTCATTCAAAAGTGTTGTTTAGACCGTCACTACGAACCCTAAACAACTTCCCACCGCAATGCCTAACCAATTAAGGAGAGGGGGTCACGGCGAGATTGGTTAGTGACGATCGAATGACCTAGGCAATTGTGGTAGGCCTACCCTCCAAAAGCCTATCCTATTTACTATGTGCTATAATCAATCAAGTGTGTCAATAACTTAATCAATTTTATCACAAATTATCCTACAACATATTGTAATCAATAAGTGTGTCAATACTCATATAATCACATAAGTGCAAGATCTAATTAAAAAGTAAATAAAACTATAATTGAATAAACATAATATTCAAAGCCTTAATAAATACTCATAGTCCAAAAGTGTCTCAAATCATCCCCCAAGAGAGGGGGTTTAATTACACATAATCACAAACAAATAAAGGAAGTAAAATGGAGAGAAATCATCCACTACAAAAAAATATCCCTTTTATTGACAGTTTTTAACTGTCAAGAAAGAGTTTTTTGACAGTTTTTAAAACTGTTGACAGTTTTTTTTTTCTTTTATGACAGTTTTAAACTGTCAACAAAGGCTGAATAATATTTAATTAATATTTACTAAAAACTGTCAACATTAATTTAAATAATAGTTTTTATATTTTACAAACCACCGGACTGCCGCCTGACCTGACCTCGGCCGCAGCCTGACCGGACCTCTGCCGCCGCCGGACCACCAGACTACCACCAATTAATAATGAAAATTAATTGGCATTGCTAAGGCTTGAACCTGAGATCTCAAGCCATTAGTTGCAAGCATTTACCACTTGACTACAACGTTTGATATATTGACAATTGAACAATATTTATATATAACCTATATGAATTGTTAGAAATAATAATATAAAAAAAACCTTATTCGATAAATTTAAATTTATTCAATTAATCAAAATTTTAATTTCAACGACAGATATATATTAAAAAATATTTATTGAAACTTTTAATAAAATTATATTTTTAAAAACATATATAGTCGAGTTATTGATCAATGCTCTATGATCACGTTTGGTTACATGGTATAATGGTAATCAGAATGAGAATGAGAAAGGAAAGGAAAATTAAGCTTTTAGTTTGGTTGGAACTTTAGAATTAGACTCTGAATCAGTATTATTTTGTTTAGTTAGCAACGGAATGTAATGGAGTTAACTGTATTTTAACAAAAATACCCCTAATTATAAAACATTCATAATAACATGATATATTTTGGATAATAATAATAAAATATAAATGTATATAATATATATATATAATATATAATATATTATAATGATAATACATCTATTATATTATAAAAAATATATAATAATATATTTATATAATATAAATATATATATTATATAATACATATAATAATATATTTATATATAATAAAAAAAATATTTTTATATAATATAATATATATAATATATATATTATATAATATAATATAATATATTATAATATATGTAATAATATATATATTATGTTATATAATATAATGTAATATATATATATATATTATATAATATATGTAATAATATATAATATATAATATATAATATATATAATAGTATAATATATAATATAATATATAGTACATATATATAAAATATATATTTATATATCATTAATATAATATATAATAATAATATATTATTTTTTAAAAGGAGAGTATTTTTGGAATGGAATTGGTTACTCGCCATGAACACTGGTGGAATTTAGTTTGGAATATAACTAAAGTGCCCATAGTTAACTTCCGTTAACTCTAACCGTTGACCATAATTTTAACCAACAATTTTACCTATTTTATTATTTAAATTAATAATTAAAAAACAAAACAGAAAAAACAAAGAAAACAAAATCAATTATATATTATGTTATATATATTATATATTTATTAAATAATATATATTTATAATATTTATATAATATAATATAATATATATATAGGAAATCGCATCTAATAATATAATAATATATATTATATATATTATACTTTATTATATATTTTAAAACATTCATAATATATATATATATTTTTTTTATCTGTAATAATTTTTTTTTTAACTTTTAATTCCTATTTTCAACACCAAACAAAATCCCGATATGGATTTATTTTACAGTAAGATATCGGTTTTTGGGCAAACCGATATTGGATAAGTAAAATTTTAAATTTTAAATTTAATAAATTTACTTTTAAAACATTCAAAAAAAAAATAATTTTAAAAAATTGTTTATTTATTTTGCACCCTCTTTTTTCATACCAAGAGACACGTTAACAATGCAATTAGCCATATAAATTAGTAATCTGAGTCTTACATTTGTTCATTAAATTGCAAGATCCATGCTAAGAAATATCCCCCCTATAATGAGAGTTGTATTCCAAATCATGCTTATTACAATTGATTTCACGAGTCTGTTATATGTCATGTTTTGTTAGATGGAATAGAATGGAAAGAATGCCATTCCATTCGTTTGGTTTGTTAAAATGCAATAGAATAGTGATTCCATTGGAATAGGGATTTGACCAATGTGGTTGAATGGACATTCCATCCGAAAACCAATGGAATGCCCTTCCATTCCAAACTAAATTTTATATTCCATAAATACCCTCATATGCCTCAACACCATTCCAAAAATAATAATATATTATTATATATTATGGGGTGGGCTGAAATGGGTTTTGAATGTTTTTCATTGGTTTGTTTGCATTTTGATGTTCATTTTGGATCTGGTGGTATTTTTTTTTAATCGAGAAAGCATATAATGTGGAGGTGTTTGCAGTTTTTTGTTGATATCTAACAGGCTTTTTTGCGGGTTCGCATTGTCCCCTTTGTTTTGGCTTTTGCTTTTCTTTGTCTCCCTTCTCTCCTTGTGTTCTGGGCTGTTTTTGCTGTGGTCTTGTGGCCTTGGTGCAAAAATCTCAAGAACATTTGATTCAGAGAAGGTGGGGTTTTTTGTCTGTGTTCCCCTGTTTTCGGGCCATTTTTGGCTTTCTCGAATAAAGTTTACCATTCAAAAAAAAATCTAACAGGCTTTTAGGTTTCATAGATATGGCCTATGGGTGGTGTTGGATTTTTCATTTTTTTTTTTTCATTCAAATATATATAACTGGTTCTTTTTTTTTCATCTAGGTATTTTGTTGTTTAATTATCTGTGAATGATTTGGATTATTTGGAAATGAGTAGCTTTTGTTGTTGTTCATGCTGCTGTGTATGATTTCCCTTTACATTGGATTCTCCATGCCAGCCTTCATTTTCCATTTATCAATAGCATGTAGTGATATTGTTATTTTGATGCTTCTTGCTATTTTGCAGATGCTATTTTTGCAGATGTTAGGTTGACGGTTTTTCACCCCATGTTTATTGACATTGGAGGATAGTACCTTGCTTTGGCTCCCTTTTGAATAATTTGTATTTCAATTGGTTGTATTAAATAGAAGTAATGGTTTTTATTGAATCTTGAATTTGATGTTGAAGAATTTTGTACTTCAATTAGTTTGTATTAAATTCTTGACATATTAGGTTTTTTTTTTTTTAAATGAATATTACTTTATTTTGTAAGCCTTTCAACTTATTTGAGGATTAATATATAACTTTTCTAATATTCTTTTATGAATTTCAGGTAATATTAATATTTAAATTTCCAAATAATAATAATAAAAAATCATTTTGACACAGGCTTCTGTTTTTTTGCTACAACCCTATTGCCGCGGCTAACCTACCGTGGCAAATATAAATGGCTTTGAACAGGCTTCTTTTTTTTGCAACACCCAATTGCCGCGGCTAACCTACCGTGGCAAATATAAATGGCTTTGCAACAGGCTTTTGCCGCGGGAAATTTACCGCGGCAAATAAGTTTCTACCACAGCAAATCCGTTGCAAGACTTTTTGCATTGGCCGTATTTGCAACACGTCTAATCCGTGGCAAATCCGCGGCAAAAGGCTTTTTGCCACGGATTATGCCGCGGATTCGGCCGTGGCAAAAGACCCTGATTTTTGTAGTGATTGAAAATATAAATATATATTGCTTGCGTGTGTCTAGAACAACCTAGAGGGGGGGGGGGGGGGGGGGGGGGTGTGAAAGGATTGTTAGTCCGATTAGTTACCAATTTTTCGGATTAAGGTCCAATATTCAAAAATAAACCCAATTTAACAAACAATAAAATCAAGTATAAATTATGGAAATTAAAGAACACTTAAATTTTATGTGGAACCCTTCAACAAGGAAAAACCACGGGCCTGATATGTGCGCCATACACGGTCCTCGAATCCACTTTATAAAAATGATGATTACAACCATTACAACCATAGGTTGACCTCTTGTCACACCATTCTTGGTTACTAATCCACCATTAGTACTCGCAGACCTTTTATAGCGAACCTAGACCAAAGGTGCTTGAGCACTACACACCGGTAGACAAAAGGCTTAACTCTCAATGAAGAGATCAACAACCTATGTGAATATGATAATATTCTAATTGCAAATGCTAGGCTACACTAAATTACTTAACTAGATGTTATAATGCAACTCAACACTCTAGTTATCAACAATGCTACATGCTCATGCATGAGGACTCAATTAGATGCAAAGAGATTCTAGCAACCTAATTGTCAACAAACAAAGCCAACTCAACACAAGTTGTCAATAATCATGGCAATGACAATAAAATGCAATTAACAAGTGCAATCAAGGAATTGTCAATCAAAAGTCAATCAACACAAGTTGTCAATGAACATAGCAAGGACAATGAATGCAATTAACTAATGCAATCAATGAGTCCTACTTATCAATGTCTAAATGAAAATCATATATATAGACTTAGATAGATGTTATCAATCATACAACAATCCTAGCTATCAACAAATAACTCATCTCAACCAACAAATCAAAGTCTGAAACATGCTAGAATAACAATAAACAAAGGAGACATGCATTTAATTAACAAATAAATGCTAAACCTAGGCAAACATGTCATAAGAATGAAATAAGAAGTTCTAGGACATATAGAAGTTACCTAGTCAAAGAAAACAAGAAAGTTCATGCTTAGATGATGCTAGGAATATGCTAGATGCTCATGGGAAGGTGTTTGGTTAAGTAAG